>JAOTOM010004034.1:0-132500 GCA_034440615.1 Ashinkailepas kermadecensis | reverse complement strand
GGAACCAGGCTGTTGGAATAAACAACTTGAACTAGATATGGATGCAATGTTTCATGGGGTAACAAACCCTCACTGTGAGGTAGGTGTATAACCACTGGTTTGAAGATACCAAAAGTTGAATGCCTGCAGAAAGTGAGATGTCTTACCACGGGGCAGCGTGAAGCTATCATGGAACCATCTCAGTGGCTCCAGTTCATCAGAATCCCTTTCAATTGTTCCTGGGATGGTGATACAAGGGGCTCTGGGGGCATGTGTCCCCAGTGTCCCCTCAGGTTTTTGGCCAGAGTTGCTCATTGAAAGAAGTCTGACCTTCAGTGTGCCCAAATGCCCCCTCAAATTTTCCAGCCAGAAGCACCCTTCCAGAGACAAAGATCCACGATGACAATTCCAAATGGTCCAATTGGACATTCACTGCATTAGTAGGCTTTAATTGAGTATTTCTCTCTTTACTTTCATGGACAAATATTATTACATCAAGCAACTGATATGATAGTGTAAAGTAATATAAAGTGCAACATTAACCAACGGCCCTGACTGCTAACGACTGTGTGATTGTGTTATAAGTGTATCAGCCCCGAGATTCGAACCCACCACCATCTGTACGGAAAGCGGTCGCCCTAACCAACTGTGCCAATCGTCGACATGGTGTGAGCCGAATACGCGATGTAGAGCATGCTGACTGAAGAGATGTTTATTTCCTCGATGATCTCTGATGAAGTTTTGCATGTTCTTTACACACCACCTTACATAAGCATATCTATCAATCAATATAAAGCTGCACATGGTACACCGAGCTGAGTTTGTCAGCAGGTATTTTTTGTGTGCAGTATGCAAATTTGGCTGATATGAACTAAGACAAATGTGATGTACTCTGTTTATTTTTGCTGCCTTCTCAACTTGTGATTTTTTTTAAAGTCATGTATGAAGTGTCAATGCATTATCAGCCCACCCACACAACTTAGTATATTTGGAGATCAAGGTAGCATTTGATTCTTTGGAATTTTTTTTCATGCTATGCTTTTTGATGTGGTTAAGACGATGCAACCATTCATTTTCTCCACAAATGATTACTTTTTAGTCAATGGTGGTTGATACAATTGATGATGTCATAGGCACGATATGGAGAAAATGTGCTACAATATTAATGGCAGTTTATGAGTCAACACTGCAAACATTTACATACCTTAACACGCTCACTGGAGGGGGGGGGGGGTGAAATCCGCCCACCCCTCCGTTTTTTGTACATAACTTCAGATTTTACCAGTCGATATACCCCATTTTCTGCGTACCTGCTTAGAAATGACCGGTACGTCGTTTAAAGCAAAAACGGTAATCGGGCAAATACATTTTGAGTTATGGGCATTAAAGTCAAAACATTACGTAGCACCAGACCACAAAAATCGGCGCTGATGTGCTTCCGTATATTGGCAAAAGGGAAGTGTTCTTGGCAACACTAGTGACTTGTTTGATGTATATTGTTATGCTATATAGTTTCAAGGTCATGTTAGGTCACCGAGGACAAGTCAGGTCAAGTTCATGATAGGTTAATGGAACCAAACTTGGTCAAATTGAATGTTGTTATAAATGCAAATGACTGTCCTGCGATGGATGTCGCTTTGCATGTTTCTCCCTACACATCCTGAAAACTACTGTTTGTCATTGTGTACCTAATCATTTCTATACTTTATTCATGTACTTGACTCCTTTCTTCACGAAGCCGATTGCGCCGAGCTGCCTGGCGTAGCAGTCGGGCGGGCGTCCTGGTTCCGGTAACTGGAACAGGTAACTGACCTGATAAAGTGGTGCTATATAGGTGACCTGAAGTCAAATGCCATGTCTGGCATCTGTATTGCAACATTAGTATTGTCCAAAACATCATTGATGTCCATTTTGGAGCATTTAAACACAATCACAGCGATGCATAACAATGACAAGCCACGCCACGCAAAACAAACAAATTTTGACATATGGGACCTCATTTGACCTCGAAGGTATTGACCTAAGGTCATGAAATTGGCACACAATAGAGTTCACTACTATGCCCATCCACTCTGCGAATTTCGTTACTCCAGCTTTAATAAGAGCCGAGATCTTGGGGGGGGGGGCGGAATCCGCCCCCCCCCCCCCCTCCTCCAGTGTGCATAATTTTCAGATGCTTTCCAGGGCACGTGTTAATGGGATCGTCCAGGCTGTGACTCATCCGTTTGTACCTCAATGGTGTGTGGCTGACCAGCATGGCATTCAGACAGGCTTATAAAGCTTCAATGCTTCCAGAAGGAAATTTTGAATTTTGCAGCCATGGAATTCCTTTAAAATAAATACTGGCAGACCTTGGAACAATTTGAGCAAATAAATTGGAATGACACTGTGCTGTGGGAAAAATTATAAACTTGCATGATTGTCCTCAAAAGAAAGCTGAATAATTCTGTGAGGTACTGGAATGCAACCGGTACACTGCGAAGCTAAACTTACACTGATATGTGGTGTATCTTGCATGTGACTGTGTCTGGTTTGTCTACTGAATTCTGCTAAGTCAAGAATTGAAAAATGGGGTATGAATAAATAAATCATTTAAAAACGCGACCAATCGGCGTGAGAGATTGGCGACGCTACATGACTCAACGGTCGACGTGTCGTAAAACCAATAACCAATAAAAAAAAACCTAACCAATACTAAGATAATGTAGCATAATATGTATAATATTATAGCATAATATAATCCAACCTAACCTAACCTAACCAGAAAACCAGAATCATCCCAAACAAACTATTCAGTCATGATGTCATCAAATCTAAGGTGACCGTTGTTGGCGCTCCTATTAACGTTAACAGCATCGCAAGGAACTTCCGGCCTTGATAGAAGGTTACTGATTTGTCTGGCTGCAAATATTCCTTGTCTGGAATAAACATGGAATTAAGCCAGAAACATAAGGTTTTCGATGTCAAAGAGTATTGAATAGAGTGCATGAAGCATTTCATTTCTTCTTTATCACGTCTGTGACACACCAGGTATGGATAATTATACGAGATGGTCTATATTTATAGAGTGAAGATTATGATCGTGTATTTCTGTGCCAACTGAAAAGTAATCATTTGCAGAGAAAATGAGTGGTCACGTCGTCTTTTTCACCTTCAAATATACTGTGTTATAATAACATACAAATAATCAGATTTTGCATTGATCTCCAATAATACCCACCAATCACTATACCAGCTGTATCACTGGCTACCCACCCCATGCAGTCAAGATATTGTTGAAAGTGTCATGCTTTGCAGTCTGGTCTGAAGCCATTCATAACATTTTCTTTCCTTAAAAAGTGATGTCACCAAGGGGGCTGATGAGGTCATAATTGGCATACCATGTTTTTGGCTGTGTGGAGTTCATTTTGGGGAAATTTTAAATGCAAAAGTTGCTTGGAATTGGAAAAGGAAGGCAAAATCTACCATGGCACCAAAATATTTGCCTACCCCAGCTTTTTTAACATATTAATTTTTTTTGTCTTTATTACAATAAAAATTGTGATGCACAGAGTGCACCAAGAAATGTTTTAAGTTAAATTAGCCTCACAAAGTGTTGATTTTAGGGAGAATGTTCTATCTTGGGCTTAATGGGCAAATATGCAAAAAGTCATCAAATACTAAATCATTTGAACAACAATTATCTGATATATTTTGTTGTGTCCCTAAAGATAAGCAAATTCTGAAAGTTTCGTTTAAATATATACATGATAATGCTTACATCTGGTTTAACTTTTTTTGGAGGTGACCTCACTTGACCTTGACTAACTACTGCAAGTGTAGATGACCTGACATACAAATGTTCACACAGCATGCCAAATTCATGTAGGAAAAGGTGTGCAAAATTGCCACATATTGTCACACCATTTCTCCGCTATTCATGGAAAACCTTAGGAGGACATCAAGACATAGAGACATAAAAGATCAGTGCAACTATGAGCCACAAGGGCCCTTCTTGGTTGCACTTTGGACGCTGAACCAGTTGCCCACCAAATCTGTCCACCAACCCTCCCTGGAATACAGAAAAACAAGCCCCCTATTCTTATAATGATTGTCTATGCCGTTTTTAAAGATGTTCAGTGTGTTGCTACTGACAATGGTTCCTGGCAGCTGGTTCCAATGTTCGACTACCCTGTTGGTGAAGAAAGACTGTCTTAACCTTGTCCTGCTGTGATTAACTTTAATTTTGAATTGATGACCTCTAATTGCATCATTTCTGTTAAATTCAAACATATCCCTGAGATATCCCTGTTCCTGACCATGAACAAATTTAAAAACCTCGATGAGATCTCCTCTCAGCCTTCTATATCTAAGTGAAAACATATTCAATTTCTTCAATCTTTCCTTTCTTTCTTGCAGGAGGCATGCAAAAGACCCCCAGGATGGTGTCGGTTAGTGCTTTACAGTGTTCAAATAAAGTGGCAGGTTTGGCTACTCTGTAGTATGTAGATAGATATAAGAATGACAGGTTATATTTGGGCAAACAGTGCTTTCATGATGTTCTATGATGTGTGTTGAATACATTTGATATTAATTTCCCTGAACATGGATACTTTTTTTGGATAAATTTGTGCATTAGGACATTTTATGAATTATTTTATTTTGTCCAATGGCACAATTATGAATGTGGTAACAAGATGTGACTGCTCATTTCAGTACATTGTGCTCTGAGTTATTCACAAGACTTGCTTACACAGTGATCCTGGCTCGGTATGCCCAAATTAATGTTCACTTGAGCATCTGATATAAATAGATGTTCTCTAATTTTGCTTCTAAATATATAACCAACATGTTGGATGGTACATAATGCATATTCTATGCAATTGTATGACCTTATTATAGGTCTGTGTGTAGCACAGTATAACTTTAAAGCCCATGATCAGCAATCGAAAGTAATTCATGCCAGCTGTGTTTCATTAACATGTACCCACTTCTTTGGTACGCTGTTGTAGACCTGTGGAGGATGTCAATAACAGGCTGGATATCTGGCTTAAGATGTAATACATTGAGCAATAATTGTCCTGTCATGTGTTGTTTTCCACTCCAATGTCCAGGTTCAGACACATTGCCCTGACCCGTGTGCACGCCCACAGGCGGTGTTCACGCGCGACAAGGGCGCGTTCCGCACCGAGTACATGCGCGCGCTGGACAACGAGGACAGGTACAAGCTGGCGCTGCAGGACGAGGAGGTGCGGCGCGCCTTCGCGGCGCTGCTGGCGCACGACTGTCCCGTGTGCGTCACGAAGCGTCGCAGTTTCGGCACGCACCGTCAGCTGACCGATCACGTGGTGCGCGAGCACCAGCGACACTACTGCGACCTGTGTGTGGAGCACCTGAAGGCGAGTCGGGTGGCGGGTGCGTGGTGCATGTGACATGCTGCACGTGGTCGTCGACACCGCGGTGGGCGTGGCTGCGGCAGTGGGGATGAGTGCTGATTACTGTGGTGGTGGTCGTATCGCCGGCTATCAATGCAGCTACCTTCGGTTTGAAATGTCTGTACACCGTGGAAGTAATGGTGCGCTTGCAGCTCAGATGATAATTTCCGCGAGACGGAACATTTCCATTCCGGCGTTCGGAGCTCACAGCCGGATCCTGCAGGGTTTCCAAATATCGAACACAAATAGTGCGCTCGTGAGTCAAATGTGGTGACCGTGCTACACGTCGCACACTTGCTCTCATCGCCAGTATTCTTGTCGTAAGTTCAGGACGGTGTGACGGGGTTTGGGTGGGTCTAGTAGAAGTTTAATTCATCTGGGATGAACAGTCCAGTAAACATGCCGATGTCGGCATGTGTCGAGGCAAGCTTGGCATCTCGTTAACGGTATGCCGACATCGGGCAGTTTTCGGCCTGACATCGGCATGCTGACCTGGAATATCAAACACGGGTGTTGATTTCTGAATATTATTAGAGGGTGGGGCAAAATACATGAAGTTAATGAGGAACCACAAATGGATTTGGGGGGGGGGCACAATCCATTGGGTCTCCTATGTTAAAAGTTGATTTTGTTTTGTTTGGGGGGGGGGCAAATCCAACATTAAAGGGGAAATTCCCCTTCAAAAGTATATAAACCCCCTGATATCAGCATATGTTGGGTTCAATTAAGGATATCAATAGCGGCCAGCCGACGTCGGACCGATGTCCGACATTTCACTCCACAGCCGATAGCGGGCCCCTAGCGCCCCGACAGCAGCCCGACATCGGCCTCACGTCGGCTACATGTCGGCTGGGTGTCGGCTGCATGTCAGCATTGGCGGACATTCCACTCCCTAGCTGACCGAGGACCGCTGTCAGCATGTTCACTGGGAGGTTATTGGATGTGGTCAGGTATACTCCCGAGTACGACACTTCCTACAAAGGAAACCTTGATGCTGTCTTACCCGGATTGATGAATGTGTGTTTCAATGCTGGATGAAAGGGGCTGATTGGTGTCTTTGCAAGGCACCATCAAAACTACATATAGAAGACCATGACACCATGGCTGGAGATCTCGGGTGGGTCGGAGGGGTCGGAACCCCTGGTTCGATACCTTGGTAATGTTGGCTCTTGCATAGTTACCAGCTTATTGTAGCCTGGGGACGAGTGGTCTAGGGGTAAGATGCTCGTCTCACAATCGAAAGGTTGTGGGTTCGAGTCTCACCTGTCGCTACTCTTCGCCCGCGACCAATCGGCGTGAGAGATTGGCGACGCTATATGACTCAACGGTCGACGTGTCGTAAAACCAATAACCAACCAACGAGTCTCACCTGTCGCCACTCTTCGCCCGCGACCAATCGGCGTGAGAGATTGGCGACGCTATATGACTCAACGGTCGACGTGTCGTGAAACCAATAACCAACCAAGCTTATTGTAGCCTAAAAATGTGTTCCCTTGATTTAGCTGGGCTCAAAAATATTGCAACCATATGCATCCAAACTTAAACTGTGAAATTACCTACATCTTCCCATTATCAAGCACCATGACTTTGATGGCTCAAAGCAACATGGCGCGTGCTGTATGAACTTGTTCACCGCTAGTGCTGCTAATGCTAGTGACGTCACATAGATCCTGCAGATTTCGTCTGAAAAAAATTCCGCAGGATCTGGATATTTTTCCAGATCCTGTGAGGTTCGAATGGTGAACTAGCAGATCTGATCCAAAAGTATGACGTCACACGGTGAATTTTCCACAAGATCCGAGCTCCAAACGTGCTCTAAGTCAACCACTTTGTGAGACTCATTTTGGCGTTACAGGGTAGCACAGGATTTGAGATGGTGAAGTTATCAAATTTACTGATGGCTCCTGTTTGTTCAATGATCAAACTGTTCTTTCACAAAGATAGTATTTGATTAAAAAAATGAACAGTCAGTATCTACAATTAAATTTTGTATGTAATGCTTCAACTACATGTAATTCGTTGCTATAATGCATTTACAAAACATTCTTGCTGTTTTGTCCTTCCTCTCATGTCTACCAATATGTCTGTTTTGAGACATTATGCCTTGTTTTTTCTAAGTGTGTTTCATTAGCAGGTACCCACTCGTACCCATACCCGTAGAAATATCCAAGATCAACTAGATGGTTTTGTCAAAGAATGTATCTTGTCTATCACCGTCACCTTGAATTCGGTAGCAAATGCCTACTGGTGGATCTACAAGTATTTTTTCCCCCAATAAATGATCAAGGACATGACGAGACGATGTTGACGATGCAGACAATTTGACAGCAGTGCATGGAGTTTGATTTAGTTTGCTATATGCGTGTCCGACCATGCGTGTGACACTGCTCCCAGGTGTTCACCTCGGAGCGCAAGCTGTACACCCGAGAGACACTGGCACTGCATCGTCGCAAGGGCGACCCGGACGACTCCTCCCATCGCGGTCACCCGCTCTGCGAGTTCTGCGAGAAACGGTACTTCTCTCCGGTGCCGGTAGATGGTGATAGCGGCACGGGGGTCAGTGGGATCTTGTTTGGATCGGGAGGTGTTTAGATCTATGCTTGTCAGGTGCTGGATGTTTTGACCCACCCAGGAAGGAGAACGTCTGTTATGAATGTTTTCAGTATTCTAATTTCCTTTCAGCGAGACTTGACAAATTTCAAAAAGCTGTGTGGTACCTTCAGTGTTCTTTTTATTCGTTGCTTGACTTAAACCGAGGTATTTTTTTTCTTCAGTATCCCCTTTATTTCATCAGTCGTCCAGTTACGAATTTACACCGTTCTTCATCAGAACTGTTGGCCATAGCCCACACAAGGCAGTTATATAAAATTATGGACGTTTAGTTTTATTAACTGAAAGTGACATGACAATCTTGAAAACATGCACACGATGGTCGCTGGGAAGGCATTTTTGTGCTAAGTAAGCTCCGACGTTCTTTTTCTTGGTAATGCAATCGGATCATTCTGTGAAGGTGCCATTCACTGGCATATTTTATCGTACACCAGTCACTCAGTGGGCCTTGTTCGGCCATGGTGCTGCTGTTGTGCTATAGTGAGTCTGAGACGGGAGCCTGGCACGTTCTGACGTGGCCACACTGACGGGCCTCCTGAGACACGGCCGCAACACTGCTGTCGCTTCCCAGGAGTCGGCCTGCTGCCACAGTGTTAAAATAATGATTTCTCGTTAGGTGTGAGATGTCGAAACGAGTAGGGCAGGATGTCGAAATCGCCATGGAAATCATGCTGCTTAAAATACTTTGCTCCTTAAAGCCCAGTTTTGAGACAATTGCATGCATATAACTACCCATTTTGCATGGTTTGAGAGGTACCTAATTTGGGGATATCGACATCAACGATAACGATACAAACATCGATACCATAAATTGGTATTGCATACCATAGTACATCATAGGTAATCCATTTACCTGGAATTTCACTACGAAATGTTCGTTATCACGATCCCGGATCCGTTATGGTGAGCATAAACATGATACGTATAAACGGGATACTATTAGAAACGAGGCATGACAACCTTACAGGCACGCACCAAAAGGCACGATGTGGATACTTCTTTGGGAGGGATGTCGATTCAGCGTTCAGTAAGTGGTATATACCACCCTATTTCACGAATAATTTATCACTGTGTTGCCATCGGGCGAGCGGCAGCCACGTGGCGCGCCGTCGTGACCTCGCTGTGCACCCGCTGGTGCAGCCAAGTACTCGTGTGCGACTGGGTCGTACGGTTGACATGTGCGCACAGTGTTAACATGCTGATACCTCGTTAGGTGTGAGAGGTCGAAACGAGTGCAGTAGGATGTCGAAATCGCCATGGAAATAATGTTATGAAAATATGTTAACACGCGCGCTGGAGGGGGCGAAATCCGCCCACCCTCCGGTTTTTCGTACATAACCCAAGATTTTACCGGTCGATATACGCCACTTTTTTTGCGTACCTGCTTAGAAATGGCCGGCGCGTCGTTTAAAGCAAGAAAAACATAATTCGGCCGTTTTTTGTTTGTTTTTTTTTCGAGTTGGGGGCCGTTAAAGTTAAAACATTTCCTAGCGCCAGACCACAAAAATTGGCGCTGGTGTGCTTCCCGTATATTGGCAAAAGGGAAGTGTTCTTGGCAACACTAACGACGTGTTTGATGTATATTGTTATGCTATATAGTTTCAAGGTCGTGTTAGGTCCCCGAGGTCAATTCAGGTCAAGTTCATGACAGGCTAATGGAACCAAACTTGGTCAACTGGAATGTTGTCATAAATGCTACGACTGTCATGCGATTGATGTAATTTTGCATGTTACTCCCTACACATCCTGAAAACTGCTGTTTGTCATTGTGTACCTAAACGTTTCCATGCTTTATTCATGTACTTCACTCCTTTCTTCGCGAAGTCCATTGCGCCAAGCTGCCCGACGGAGCAGTCGGGCGGGCGGCCCGGTTTCGGTAACTGGAACAGGTTACTGACCTGATAAAGTGCTGTTATATAGGTGACCTGAGGTCAAATGCCGGTTCTAGCATCCATATTGCATCATTAGTAATGTTCAAAACATCATTGATGCCCATTTTGGAGCATTTAAACACAATCACAGCGATCCATAACAATGGCAAGCCAAGCCACGCAAAACGATTTAAAAAAATTGACATGTGACCTCATTTGACCTTGAAGATATTGACCTAAGGTCATGAAACTTGCACACAATAGAGTTCACTACAGTACCCATCCACCCTGCGAATTTCGTTACTCCAGCTTTAATAGGAACCGAGATCGTGGGGGGGAGGGGCTGAATCCGCCCCCCCCTCCAGTGCGCGTGATTTTCAGAGGCCCTCCAGGGCGCGTGTTAAGTCCTGCATACCCAGTTTTCAGACAATTGCGTACATATCACTGTTCCCGCTTTGCGTGTTTGAGAGGTAGCTAATTGGGGCACACTCAGTCAAAGATAGCGATACAAACACCTATGTTATAAAATGGTATTATATAACATAGCACATCATACATAGGTAATCCCTCCACCTAGAATTACGCTACGGGATGTTCGCTATTTCGATCCCGGATCCGTTATGGTGAGGATAAGCATGATACTTGTACACGGGATACAGCTAGAAACGAGGAACACAGACTTCATAAACACGCACCAAGAAGCACGATGTCGATACTCCTTTGGGAAGGATGTCGATTCAGTGTTCAGTAAGTGGTATATTCCACCATATTTCACGAATAATTTATCGCTGTGTGCTCACCTCTTGCACACGCTCCTCGGTTGCTGATGCGAATCTTTGCATTCGTTCGACCGTTTTGTCATTGGTCTGTGACCACACTGAGTGCCCATCTTGACCGGCGTGTGCGGGTTCTGGCGAACCGTTTGACCTGGCGTACATGATCTAACAGACCATTTGGTCGGGATGTGCGGGTTCTGACAGATCATTTGACCAAGATGTGGGCTCGAACAGACCGTTTGAGTGGGGTGTGCGGACTCGGACAGACGTGTTTTGACCGGGTGTTCGGCTTCCGGTAGGTACATGGACAACGACGAGCTGTTCATGCATCTGCGCCGGGACCATTTCTATTGTCACCTGTGTGAAACGACCGGCAAGCAGCTCTTCTACGAGTGAGTGGCCCTGTTTGACCCGACCCGGCCTGATCCGATGACCCAACCCGGCCTGATCCGATGACCCGACCCGGCCTGATCCGATGACCCAACCCGGTCTGATCCGATAACCCGACCCGGCCTGATCCGATGACCCGATTTAACGTAGACTCGTCTTTTTTGCCAGCCGAGCCCCGGCAGACCGCCCACGAATGATTCGTTTGCAAGTGTCGTGAATGGAGTTTGGCTGATTGTACCAAGCCACTCATGGGGAGACTTGGTTTTGCCTGCTGGACACTTTTCTTTGTATTACAATATCTGTCCTGGTTTGCCGTTGCTTCACAAGATGTTCTTAGTGGAGTCCCCCAGGGGTCGGTACTGGGGCCACTATTGTTCATTATATATGTGAATAGCATTGAATGTGGCCTAAGCAGTAAGGTTTTGAAATTTTCGGATGATTTGAAGATCTTTAGGGCAATAACAGGGCACAATGAGCAGGTTTGCTGCAGAAAGACTTGGACGAGCTAGTGAAGTGGTCCGAATAATGGCAAATGAAGTTTAATTTTGATAAGTGCAAAGTCATGCATGTAGGTAGGCAGCATATGAAGGCTCCATACTTGATGGGTGGCCAAGTTCTATCTGTGACTCAGCAGGAGAAGGACTTAGGTGTTATTTTGAACACAAAATTGGGGGCATCAGAACAGACCAAAGAAGCCAGGAAGAAGGCACTAAGAATGCTTGGGGCAATACAGAGGAATGTGTCATACAAAAGTGAGGAGGTCATCAGGAAGCTTTACTGTGCATATGTCAGGCCACATTTTGAATACTGTGTCCAAGCTTGGTCCCCTAGTTATTATAAAGATTGCTGGCTTTTAGAGAGAGTACAAAAGAGGGCAACAAAAATGGTTAATGGTATAGGCAACCTGGCATATGAGGAAAGATTGAAGAAATTGAATATGTTTTCACTTAGATATAGAAGGCTGAGAGGAGATCTCATCGAGGTTTTTAAATTTGTTCATGGTCAGGAACAGGGATATCTCAGGGAAATGTTTGAATTTAACAGAAATGATGCAAATAGAGGTCATCAATTCAAAATTAAAGTTAATCACAGCAGGACAAGGTTAAGACAGCCTTTCTTCACCAACAGGGTAGTAGAACACTGGAACCAGCTGCCAGGAACCATTGTCAGTAGCAACACACTGAACATCTTTAATAACGGCATAGACAATCATTATAAGAATAAGGGGCTTGTTTTTCTGTATTCCAGGGAGGGTTGATCGACAGGGAGGAGTTGGGAGTTGGGAGGAGTTTGAAATTGTTGAGTGTTATGCAATAGCAAGTGAGTTTCTTATTAAGTCTGAACGCTTTATAACTTTATATAGGGTATACCTAGCAGTGGATTCAGCACCTTCCTTTGGGATGTGATACTGATGAGATTGTCTATGGTAGCACAATGGGTATGATGGTAAGAGTTTGTAATTGTTGAGTGTATTATGCAATAGCAAGTGAGTCTCTTATTAAGTCTGAACGCTTTATGAATTTGTGTGGGGTGTGCCTAGCAGTGGATTCGGCACCTTCCTTCGGGATGTGATGCTGATGAGATTGTCTATGGTGGCACGATGGGTATGATGGGAGGAGCTTGTAATTGTTGAGGGTGTTATGCGGTAGCAAGTGAGTGGTGCTAGATAGGCTGGGATATATAGCTTCCTAGGAACTTGGGATAAGGGATTGATTGGGGTTAGAGTATGTACATTTCTAGTACCTTTTCTAGATAGGCTTAACCCAGATGGGCCCCTGTGGCTCTTATTAAGCCTTAATACTTTATGACTTTAAGATGTTATGGAATCGAACTGGGTGACCTGACCTGGGAACTGTTTGTTCAGGTCTTGTCATATTGAGATGTGATGTGTTTTGTGTCCAGTCAAGCTAGACATACCTGCACGTTGTCTGCTCTTACCTTTGTGTTGGTCGTGGTGATCGTTGAAGAGTGACCGAGTTACGCGTTCTCAAGGTTTCGCGCCGGGTGAGAGCAGTTCAACAAAATAGTACTTCTAGCTTGGTTGTTGGTTGAGTCACCTTGGTTGGTAGCTTGGTTGAGTCACCTTCAATGCGATGCAAAGGATGGGTTCCCCGTGTCTTACATATCGATTTGCAATCGCCCGGTCGGAAGTTCAGGAGGGCTGCTTAGTAGGCAGAGCAGTGCCTGTCGGTGTGCCGATGGTGTGTGTCCACCAAGAGCAGTCTCGGGAGGCGAGAGGACCCGAACTCGCGATTCCGACATCGCCCTCTCCTGAGACCGGGGACAGCATTTGACATCTCTGCCACACACACACACACCATATCACATATGAGTGTTCTCTTATGGCAAGAACAAAGAGAGTGCCAGGTTTTTGTTTGCATTGCATTGTCATGGAATACCTATTGACGATCTTTGTCAATCTGCGCTAGCCTCTATTCCTAGTAGGTGTATACTATGTATATGTATATTTGTATGTATATATATATATATATATATATATATATATATATATATATATATATATATATATATATATATATATATATATATATATATATATATATATATATATATATATATATATATATATAGCAAGAGTATAATATACTAGCGACCATCGGCACTAGTATGTGGCATACTACATTGTGATAAGCCTGCGATGTCATCCCAAACGCTGACACCCCTGCTCTAAGCCCATCACCTCACGTGCCCCGTTCACGGAGACCCCTGGGCCTGGAGCCTGTACTGACGACATGCACACACCGTCACACTGTAGGCTTGTCAGGCTGCACATGGTGATGGTGTTGCAGATTCTTCTATCACTTTATCTGTTCGACCCAAAATAGCCCCTTCGTGTGACCTATATTGATCAGACTGCACCACTGCAACTATTGTGATTCATCTGGAATCCAAACTCACAAAGGCCACTAATCCAGACCAACTCAACCTTGCACTGCTGCTGTCACACTTCAGCTAGCCAGTACCTCACCCATCACCGCTCGAGGTTAACTCAACGACCAACGCCCAAAATCGACTACTCCAGAACAAAACCAGGGGACGAGTGGTCTAGGGGTAAGATGCTCGTCTCACAATCGAAAGGTTGTGGGTTCGAGTCTCACCTGTCGCTACTCTTCGCCCGCGACCAATCGGCGTGAGAGATTGGCGAGGCTACATGACTCAACGGTCGACGTGTCGTAAAAACCAATAACCAACCAACCAGAACAAAACCGTATTCGTCCCATCCGCGCCACATACGATTATGACGTTCCACAGCGCCACCTATTGTTGTCCGTCACAACCACTACCTGGCCTGTCGTCGCTGGGCCAAATTCTGAATAGATGATGCACAAGCTAACTAACTTCGTCTTTGACCCCGGTAATGGCTTCAACACCAGTCTCCCCTCACCTGCCCTCCCGTCCGCCGTGCCCTGTGTGATTGCGGGGTACCCCGTGTGACCGCGCGCGTCGACTGGGCCGCAGCGACTACGAGAGTCTGGCACATCACTTCCACACGGAGCACTTCCTCTGCGAGCAGGGCGAATGCGGCGAGAAGAAGTTCGTCGTTTTCCGTACTAACATCGATATCCAAGGTGAGTTGGACACCAGTAGGTGGTGCACTGGTGGGCTGGGCACCAGTAGGTGGTGTACTGTTGGGCTTGGCACCAGCAGGTGGTGTACTGGTGAACTGGGTACCAGTAAATAGTGCCAAACTTGCCTCATGCTGCTATATATATCAGCGCAACGTACCCCCGCGCCGCGTCATAACCCATACCCAGCGCAACCAAGCGCCACCCCGTGCTTCCGTGTAGCCCATAGCCAACGGAGCCGACATTTGGCGTGCCACAGCTCACAGGGCGGCGGAGCACTCTGACAACAAGAGCCGGGGCCAGCTGCGGCAGGAACACACGCTGGCGCTCGACTTCAGCTCCGAGTCGGCCGGCAGGCGGCGCCGCGACCGGAGCGACGCCTACGGCGGCAGGTACGGTCACGGTATGGTGTCCTGGTCCAGTCCTACGGCGGCAGGTACGGTCACGGTATGGTGTCCTGGTCCAGTCCTACGGCGGCAGGTACGGTCACGGTATGGTTCATGGTCCAGTCATACGGCAGCAGGTACTGACACGGTATGGTGTCCTGGTCCAGTCACGGCAGGTACGGACCGGTATGGTGTCCTGGTCCAGTCCTACGGCGGCAGGTACGGTCACGGTATGGTGTCCTGGTCCAGTCCTACGGCGGCAGGTACGGTCACGGTATGGTTCATGGTCCAGTCATACGGCAGCAGGTACTGACACGGTATGGTGTCCTGGTCCAGTCTGACATGGCAGTACGGTCACGGTATGGTTCATGGTCCAGTCATACGGCAGCAGGTACTGACACGGTATGGTGTCCTGGTCCAGTCCTACGGTGGCAGGTGCGGACCGTAGGACCTGCCGCCGTAGGACCTATGGTGTCCGTACCTGCCATCCAAGAAAAAGGCAAGGACAATTTTTGGAAGATAATGCGAATGAAAAACATGCAGGACAAGGTTTTTTAACCTTGCTTCACCTTCTATATTTCGCCGTCCAGTGAGATTTAGTGATGTCATCCTATAATCAAAAAGTCTTCTATGTTGTTAGATTGCTGTGGCCATGCAGAGCCATAACGTAATTTGCCAAATATCCCAACTTGGAGGTGGCCATGGAACCAATTCTTTGCTGTTTAACAACCGCCGCATCACCTTCGCCTTGTATTTTCGTATCAAAGCACCATATGCTCGGTCTCCGTCGCGTTTTTTGTTTGTTTAAAGAATATGCTGCTGGAGACGACCACAGCATTGCAGAATGGGAGGTATCGCAGCTGAAAGTGCTAATAGTGCCGATACAAACTAGGTGCTGTTCACTTCTCTTCATCTGTGCATTCTGATATTTCGTGTCGTGTTCCTAAACACTCGCAACACACTCGGGCAGTCGGCTGGTCTTCATTGTTCACACTGTCTGTGAGCGAGCCCGTTCTTATTTCGAGATTGGCTAATCCCCGAGCTTCAGTCGGGAGAGGTCACCACCTTCTCTCACCTCAGACGGGAGCCGGCTCCGGACCCTCCGCCGGCAGAGATGACCGGTTTCTCTCCCCCAGACGGGAGCCGGCTCCGGACCCTCCGCCGGCAGAGATGACCGATTTCTCTCCCACAGACGGGAGCCGCCCCCCGACCCTCCGCCGGCAGAGATGACCGATTTCTCTCCCACAGACGGGAGCCGCCCCCCGACCCTCCGCCGGCAGAGATGACCGATTTCTCTCCCACAGACGGGAGCCGCCCCCCGACCCTCCGCCGGCAGAGATGACCGGTTTCTCTCCCCCAGACGGGAGCCGCCCCCCAACCCTCCGCCGGCAGAGATGACCGGTTTCTCTCCCCCAGACGGGAGCCGGCGCTGGACCCTCCGCCGCGGCCGCCGACGCCTCCCTCGCCGCCCGGTGTGAACACGAACAGCACGCAGGAGTTCCCGACCCTGGCTGGAGAAAGAGCCGGCGGCGCCGAGTTTAGCGGCAGGTCAGTCAGGATCGCCGGCTCCCACTCAGCACCGCCAAGGTCAGTGTCGTGCCGCGACCGTCGTGTCATGGCTTGCGGGTGATGCATCTCTCCAGTAATGTAGTAATGTCGTTCTGCAGTTGCTCTGAAGTTGCTTCCGGCGGAGCAAGGTTCCTTTTGGCTTGTGCATGTGAGGTCTCCTGTTGCACCCCTGTCTCGACCTGGTCTGACATACCTGTGTCGGCCGGGCAACCTGACGTGCCTCTGTATCGACCTCACCCCACCCCCTCCACACTCGACGTGCTGTTGTGTCGGCCATCGGCTCTGTGCCCGTGACGTACCCCTGTGCCGGCAATGAACCCTGTGCCCGTGACTTACCCCTGTATCGACCATGTACCATGTGTCCGTGACGTACCCCTGTGTCCTGTGCCCCTGACGTACCCCTGTGCGGAGCATGTACCCTGTGCCAGTGATTTACCCCTGTGTTGATCATGTACCCTGTGACCATGACGGACCTCCGTGTCGACAGGGGCGGTAACCTGGCGCAGCGTGTGGCGGCGGCCGCCGGGAAGACAGTGCGCAACGCCTCGTCACGTGGCCGGCCGTGGGACAACCGGCCCGTCTCCGTCAACGACAACGATTTCCCCACGCTGGATGGCCGGGCGCCGACCGTCACCGCCGCCGTCCCAACTGCCGCACCGGCCTTCAGCGCCGGCGCGTCGCGGCGGGCCCCGGCATCGGCGGCGTCGGCGGCGCGCGTCAGACAGGAGGACTTCCCCAGTCTGGCGGCGCCGGCTCCGCGGCCGACCACGGCGCCGGCGGCGGTCCGGCCGGCGGCTCGGCCGGCGGCGGCGGCGGCTCGCAGCTCGGCGCCGGCCGCCACCTCGTCCGTGACGGTCGGCGTGCAGCGGCGGCCGGTGCGGCACGTCGCCAAACCGGCCGCCATCGACTTCAAGCGGCGGCCGGCGGCGGCGGGCCCGGCGGCGGCGGTGGCCGCTGCTGCCGCCGCCGCCGCCTACGACGACTTCGGCGACGATGACGACGACTCGCCGCCGCCGGCTCAGACTCGCGTTCAGCAGGTGGGCACGGCAGCCGGAACGGTCTCCGAAACTGGACCGAAGCTTTCCGGAAATGGCGGGAACTTTTCTGGAGAAATGCTGGAGAACCACTGGGAAAGGGTGCTACACATGGAAAAGCCTGGAGCTTGGCGGAAAGGTTGGGCCTTCTCGAGAACAGATGCCATTTTTCGTGCTGGGTTGGAGCTTACTAGGCTGGCCTTCTGCTTCTCTTTTGATGGACTGTAATCTGGTCAGAGGACTGAGTTGGAGTGCAACGTCTAAGGAAGGGCCGGGACTTCTGGGAATGGACTAAAAGGTCTTGGACAGGACTGGTACATCTGGATGGGCGGGGGCGTCTCGACAGGGGCTGGGACTTCGCCGGGAGCGGTGGAAGCTGTTGCGAAGGCATTCCACCTCTGAGCAATCTGAGCATCTTTGGAAGAGCTGGGTGTTAGTATGCTTGTTCGTGGTTCAGTGCTCATTTGATCCGGTAGCTGATTGAGATGATGGTAGCATCTCAGTGTTATGATCAGGGTTTTCCATTAGGTGTGCCCAAAAGAGCATAGTAGGATATGGAAAGTCACCATAATGCTATGCCATATTTTTCAACTGCCACGAAGCTCGATTTGGAGCAAATATAGTATATATAACGGCACTTGTTTTCGGTACGTCTGAGAGTAACTATACTAATGCTATCAAAATTGTCATTGTACATACAACGGGCATTATAATTTGAAGGCCTTACCTGGAATTGGCTTGCGACTACGGGATGAGCCTGTATCTCTGCCCGCAATGGTGAGCGTGCGTGAAATACTTGTGAACACGACACAGTTAGAAACGAAACATGCATTATAAAACATCATAAACACACATCTAGAATCATGGACGGCAATGCCTTCGGGTGGTAGGATGTCGATTCAGTGTTCAATAAGCGGTACGTTCTACCCATTTTCACCAAAAACATATCACTGTAGTAGCATGATGCACAAGTGAGTCTACTTGAACCTCTCAAGCTCTTGGGTTTGCATCACCTGGACGCTATATTTGGTGAGGAAGCCTGGTTACTGTCCATAAGATCAGGTTTAAATAGCTGTAGCCCACATTTTTATTTTTTATCGAGGTCTTGACGATGTAGCATATTGAACTCCAAACGGACTGGCGCCAGGCCATGCTAGGACAGCGGTTCGGTGACGTATGGCGTGTTGCACACTACCAGGCCGCTACACTGCCTGGCTGTCAGCTATGGATATGGATTAACTCTTGGGATATCTTGGGTGTATCATTAGGTGCATCATATTGCCCAGCTCGGTTGCGGAGTTCAGTTTCAATTCAGTGGCAATCCCCAGTGCTGACAAATGCCGCCACATTCGCCAGGCGGCCAACGCCAGCAACATCACCATCCAGCCGCGAGCGCCGGAGGCACCTCGAGCCGCGGCGCGCGCAGGCGGACCGCCACCGCCCACCAACGAGGCGTTCCCGTCACTGGGCAAGCCGGCCGGCCGGCCGCCGACCTCCTGGGTCAAACAGAAGAGGCCCGAGCCGGCGCCGAAGGCGGCGCCCGCCAAGCCCAGGCCGCCGCCCGGCGCCGACTTCCCGTCGCTGGGACCGGTGGCGGAGCACGGCAACTTCCGCAACTTCCAGGGCGGCGCCGACGGCGCGGTCACGGTGTCGGCCAGCGCGCCAGCGTGGACGGCGGCCGACGCCAGCGGCAGCGGGGCGAAGCACAAAAAGAAGAGCAGGAAGAAGCCAGCGGTCGACGGCGGCGGTGGTGCGGGGCGATACGACGAGACGAGCGGACACAACGGCGCTGTCGACGCGGCGGCCGGCGCACTGAACGGTCTGACCGTGAGCCTAGTGTCGCCGTCCGAGCCGGAGCTGGAGCCGGAGCAGCCGGTGTCGGACCCGGAGACGGAACGGGTCGCCTCCGCCTCCGCTCGACACGAGTACCGCCAGCCGACAAACTTCGCCGACAGAAACAGGAAGCTGTGGCGGCGGCTGGGTGAACTATTCGAGTCGGAGGACGACGTCAATCTCTTCAAGTCGCTCTCAAGTGAGTGGTGCACAGTATAACGAAGTTAGTTTTGGACCCCCTCATTCAGTGCATTTGGATCCCATGTATCCTTGGATTCGAGCTCTGAGCAGATCCCAGGCATTTGATCGGCGCGCTCTTTAGACACGACGGGCCGCCGTGGCGCCGCCCGACCGTGACTTAACGCATTCCACCCCGGCTAGGTCGGCCGAGACTGCTATCGACACCTGGCATCACCCTGATGCCAGGTGATGCAAGTGTAGGGCTGGGATGCCGGTCGGAAGTGACGGTGCCCGGTGCCTCCCATCACGGGGTGGTGCAATAAGTCGTCAGTCCGCCAGACCAGAGGCGTTGCCTCCCCCTCCCCAATGTCGGCCTGTTCCCCTCTCGGGCGGGCGCAGCGGGCTCCGAGCCATCAGTCGCCCCGGAACAGCCTACTCGGACAGTTGTACGTGTGAGACAGAGCCGTCCGAATTGATAATTTGGAGACTGAGAGGTCATTGGATTCGAGAACCAGTTATCGCACAACCGAGGAAAAGCTAGACTATCACTGCCAGGCAAATAGAGACTTGCCTATAACAGCCAGCAGCCTCTTCATTTCGACACCCGTGAGTGTTACGCTCTTTGAGCACTTCCAGTGTCTACAGTGAATGTTTTGTCTGTCTCATTAAGTCGCTGTCCAGTGAATATCATGGAGACGATAGTGCAGTGGTGTATTCAGCGAGGGTTAGCCAACACACCTTTTTCGAATTACACGTGATAATGGCGGCGTTTATCATGAAACTGGAATTTTGTGTCGCACTACAACATTGAGACGAGCAAGTTACGCAATGTCTTGTCTTTCGAAGTTCATGTTCTCTTTTTTTTGGATTTGAGCATCCAGCCGTATGGTGCTCCCTGAGGGGACTCCTTGAGGTCTACAAACGTGAGGGATATTTTAGGCAAGTCTAGTTTGCCTGACATTGATTATCTATATTTTCCTGGTGTGTGCGATAAATGGTTGAAAATTAAATAGCTTCTCTCAATCTCCAGGTCTCAAACCCACAACCCGTTCTTCAAAGTCACCAGCTGTTACGGCCCTTGTATTGGTCGGGCTGATTATCGAACCAAATTGCGACAACTTATGCAACAGTTTCCAGAGTTCAACAGCGATACCAAAATTAATCCAAGTTCGTACCTCCAACTCAACATGCAATCACGACTGGCAGCGACGGACAATCGTCTAACCGAGCCGCCAAGCGTTCCAGCGCCCACATCTTGTAACAGGCTACATCTTACTAGCTTCGACAGTCCAACTCTGTCTCTCACGTACACCCAACCGCGTCCACTGTTCCGAGATGACTGTCCGACCTGAGGGACCTGCGGCCCGCTAGCGAGGGCCATTGCGTCAGACAGGCACGTCACGTGGGCTGCTATTGGACATCGACGCAATGACGCGGTGGGGCGTGGTCAACTGCGATTGGTCGAAGCACTTCCGACCGGTCCCCTCAGTCAGTGCCGCGGGTGTCGATGATTGTTTCGGCCCAGGCATAATGTGCCTACGAAATCGATATCTCACGGCCGGTCAGCCCCCGCCGCGGCGCCGTCGCGTCTGAACAGCTGAGGTCAGCGCGCAGGCAGATGGTGACGGAATGCCTGGGATCCGCTCAGAGCTTGGATGCCAGGATACATGGGAGCCAAATGCATTGAAAAGAGGTGTCCAAAACTAACTTCGTTACAATATAGCATGCTACTAGGTATACCTGGTAGCATGCTATCTTTCGTGTTAATTGCGCATATTTTGTTAAATGCAACCGGATAACTGTTGTGCCATAAAGCACACCAAGGAAGACGAAACGTAGCCATATTGCAATCGAGCGACAGTGACGTCACCGCAACGCTGCAGAGATGTACATGGAGAACGGTGTGGACGCGGACACGTACTACAGCGACTGCCTGAAGCGTCTCGGCAACGCCCGCTTCGGCAAGATGTTCCCCGAGCTTCTGGTCCTCTTGCCAAACATCACCAAGCAACAGGTGAGTGTACTGCCACCTGTTAACTATATTCGGGTAGCGGGATTCCGCATCCCCTCCCTGCTGGTTTTTCGCCTGCCGTTCCCTTGCGCTTTGTGACAGGAGCGTGTAGCTGGGCCACTTTTCTTAACTTTCTTTTTTCTATTTCGTGCCAAAATGTTATTTTCGTGTGTTTTTCAGAGGTGGCCTCAGGAGAGAACATTGGGAGGTTCCTCATTGGGAACCTCCAAGGAGAACATTGGGAGACAGGTTTTGCCAACACGTAGGAACAGCGCACGCATCTAAACATTTTCATTGTTTCGCTGTTCACTGACTATAATTTGGAGTTAAACTGCTCATACTGCCTTGCCTACCTACGGAAGTGCCTACTTTTGGCCTGATCATGTCGAGCGGATCCAGGGGAAGCAACAATGGACAACTTGTGACCGGTGTTCTCAAAGCGGAGTCATCTACGTTGCCATTGGGAGGAAGTTGAGAGGGTGGGTTGAATTCGGAACAAACGGTAATGCGTCACAAGCGATGGCGGAGCCAGAAGACTCCCAATGGTGGATCCAGGAGGTAACGAGATATGTTCAGGACATGTCCCAGTCAAATCACCAGATGCAATGGCGCGACGAGGGTGACACTTTGCCAATGGTAGATCAAGTGGGGATGAGTGAATTCAGGACAAGCGATTATAATAAATAGCACACAGTGGCGTAGCCAGATTTTCCCAATGGTCAATGATTGTAGCACCCTTCCTACCCAGGCCTCTCGGGTTACTCCCTAGTGCAACTCCCTCGCGACGCCTCTGGTCAAAAACCTCGCGGTAAGAATGACAAAGCAATAGGTATTTGTTGCACTGGCTGCGAATGAAGACCAGCCACAAAGAACACATAATTTCCACTCCAACTTATGCTCCTGACATCTATATAAAATAACCAGTATCGATATATATATATATATATATATATATATATATATATATATATATATATATATATGTATATATATATACATATATATATATATATATATATATATATATATATATATATATATATATATATATATATATATATAATATATATATATATATATATATACATATATATATATATATATATATATATATATATATATATATATATATATATATGTGTGTGTCTGTGTGTGTGTATTCGTTTTATCTAAATCATCTATGTGCTGTGTGAGTAGAACAGTAATGTCGCTGTTTAATTTATATTCGACACATGCTATAGTTAGCCAGAGCACATTGTGACGGTTGGCCGTCACAATGTCGTCAGTGGACGGTTTGAAGCTGTGGTCGGCGTCAGCTTCCGACCAGATGAGCTGACCGGCGAGCTGTGGCGCCGCTGCTGACATCTGGCTGCCGTTGCAGGAACTGCTGGCGGCGCACCAGAAGCTCAACGCGCACGGCTTCCAGCGCAACAAGTTCCCGTCGTGCCCGACGTGCGGCCAGCTGCTGGTGTTCGCCGACATGGCCGAGCACGCGGCGATGCACTACGACGAGGGCGACCTCCCCGCACTGGGCTGAGCTCGGCCGCCGCGCGACATGTCCGGCTTCCCGGGGGGCGGTGCCTGTGACCGGCCGGCGGACGGTCTGGCCTCCCCGGGGCGGCGCCTGTGGCCGGCCGGCGGACGGGCTGTCTGAGGTGCCGTGGTGGCTCTGCCGGCTGACAGCCAGTTTCGTTGACCGGCGGTGGTGCCGGTGGCCATGTTGGATCTGGTAGGCGGTGGCGGCCGGCAGGAGTGCCTCAGTTTCCGGTAGAGATGCTCCGTCGCCCATGTGTCCGCTGCAGTGATGGGAACAGTGGCTCGTGAAGTAATCGGTGAGTGCTCAAGGCAGTGCCTTCAGCAGTGCTCGCGCCCATTTGTACTCGCACGTTCCGCCATTTAGCAAATCAGACTTAATTTATGGTATTGGAGTATCGACGACCGGTTCATTATGAATTGTTCCGTGTGGTGTGGTCTGAAGTGTTGGCATGAGACAGTTGTAGTCGGGCGTGACGCTCCGTGTTGCCGGGGCGTGGAGGGCCTGTTACGATATTCTCGTCGACACAGGGGGTGCTTGTGTGCTATTTATGGTGTCGGACAGGTGGTGCGGTAGAGGCGGTGAACTTGCGGCTGTCGGCGCGTGGTCTGTGGAGGCGAATCGCCGGTCCGCACGGGGCTGCGGCTCGGCTGGCGGCTCTCGTCTGAACCGGCAGTGGGCTGGGGTGTGTCGGTGATCGGGTTCACGTGCGTGGTGGGCTGGCGGCTGATCGTTGTCACCTGACCGGTACTGTGCGTGCATACCATCGCATGTGTTCGCCCCAGGGTACATTGTATGCGTGCCGGACAGGGATCAAAGTTCATCCTGAATCACTATGTCCAAGCTTATGCCCTCTTTTCTTAAGATACTTGTTTTCTTCATCTTCGAGACGCGCAGTTTTGGAAGAGGTCCAGCCTGTGCTGGCTCGTGCCGCTCATTAAGTGAATACCAAAATTAATTCGGCTGGCTTCACGTCTGGTAATGGAGATTCTTCAAATTGCTGTATGTCTCTTGATGTAATTATCTGCTAACTTGAACAGGTGTTGATATAGCGAGGTACCAAAGCACACCCCAAACAATGTAGTTAGTCTTTAAGCAGCGGTGTCAACCACCGATCGACTGGGGATGGGTAATTTGAGCAAAGACGATGCAAGTCGAGGTCAGAACTGCACGACGCGGTTCTAGTGGTGAGGTACTGCAGCAATGAAGTCCGTATTATGCTGATGCTTGTTAAATTCAAACGTCCCTTTTTAGACAATCAAGACAACAATAACACCAACAGTGATGCAAAGGACGACGCGCACGTGTTTCGTTGGGGGTGGTGGTGAAAGGGTTGGTCGGTACAACCTGCCCGCAACCCTGGGTTCTGCCAGATCAGTGTCGTGTGCGAGAAGGCAGGCCCGCCCCGAGGGTGCCGCCCGGCCCCCGCTCGGTGCCCTGGCCGGGAGAGTTGGCGCCATCCCGCGGTGCGGCCCCAGTCCCGCGCCAAACTGACGTGCGTCGACCCGCTGACTTGGTGCTGCGCGCTGTGTTCGCGACTGTCTCCGGGGTGGCTATGCGGTGCATGTTAGTGGTCGGGGCAGACCACAGTCCAGCAAATACATTCTAATTTCCGAATATGATGCAGAATATATTCCCGACGTTTGGCACACTTTCTCATCCCACAGGTGAACATGAAGACCCCGCGTCGTCGAAGGTCCGGCCAGTGGTGTTTTGACCCGTCGTACGAGCGTCTCTCGTGTACGCGTGCATTGTTGACGTAGTTCCCTCGATTACGTCACGCTTCTCTCGCCGTTTATGGTAATCTCTGCACAGAGACGGATCCAAGGAGGCACAGAAAGCATGTGCCCCCGTGAAAGTTGCGTCGCCGCTCTGCATGGATGGAGGTGCCCCTACAGGCCGCTCGTGTGGACCCGTTTTATAGAAAGAAAATTCAGCTGAGTACGCTCCTGCAGGATATTAGTGCGCCCCGTCCCCCTGCCTTGACAACTTTTCCCAAGCAGTCCAGGGAAATGGTGCCCCTCCAGACAACCTTCTCATCAAAATTCCACCTTCCGCCCCTGTCCGCTACTTCGTCATTCATCCGTTGGTCCCCGTATCCCGAGAATGGTGAGACGCAGTTTGATGGCTGAAGAGCGCAAGTTGGTTCGTGGTGAATCCGGTGCGTCCGCACCATAAGCAGGGACCGGATCCAGGGCACTCCCCCCCCCCTCCCCCTCCCCCGGCGTGACAAGCATCCATCTATGTTCTGAGCGATCGCTGCTGGCTCTGGATCTTTTTCCCCGCACGCTTTGGAGGGATGTTTGCGCCGCTCTCGAATGCCCGCCTTCATCGCCGCCTCAAGTGTTTCGAAGCGGTGGCACCACGATCCGGGGATATGGCTCCCCTGGACGATTCTCCTTTTCCCGATCAGCATCTCTGCATTTCGCGATGAATATGGATAAACGTCCAGACCAATAGTGTCGTTTTGTATACTAGTTTCAGCGGGTCATTGGCCTCGATGGTTGGTGAGGCCTCTTACATTGCGTCTGGATCCTCCAGGCATATGTGTCGCTGCATGTCCTGAGGGATGAAACTTCCCCCAATCATTAACTCTCCAATCGTGGTTAATTTAGCACTCCGATGAGACAAGCTTAACCATCGAGCCTATGGTGGCGCCCTTCCAGAACGCTCGAGTGCACCCATACCCTGCTCAGCGAGTTTTTTTTAGCGGATGTCGCCCCACTCCGGATAAAAATGCCACCAAGAACATCAATTGACCAATCAATTTCACAACATGCCACCAGGGCCTCCTCTAACATTTCGAATGGCAAGATCGTTGCCTCCCCCCCCCCAGCCAATTCGCATTTATCATTGCTTAAGAATTGCTGGGGTCCGGGAGCTTTAGTTAAGCTGGGATTTGATCCCATTGTAGTCGATTGTGCCCGCCCATACTCCAGGTTATCCAGATTGTTCACTCGATGCATCAGCATGTAAATACAATAATTTATCCCTGTGGAGTTCGATAGGGAATGGAAATTGAACTCACTCAGCTGATCCCTTCCCCCGAAGTAAGCACAATTTCCGATTTTGTTGATTATTTCTTGAGACTTAGATACTATATCATTATGAAATTGTTTTTACATACTGGCCTCGACGCCAAAAGTCGCAAATTGTGACACACTGCTCCGCCCGCCCCCCGCCCCCGAACGTAGCGCAGCCAAAAATTTTAAGGGGGTGGGGCGACTAAAAAATACAGTGAATTAAAAACAGCTTCCGACACATGAAGAGCGCCAACAATTTAGTGTTGTCCATAGTGAACATCTCAGAATTTATCTTTTGATATAGTATGCTTTTGGGTGCTCGGTCCCTTGGCTGCGCCTCTGCTCCCCTCCCGCCCTAGATGAAATCCTGTTAGACGAGGCTGCGGATCGTACCATAGGATCTCATGAAATTGGTCCCACCGATGGCAATAGCGCGGCTAATGCATGCATTTCCTTTCCAAATATATTACTGACCTTTTTTATAATTTTTTTGTTGTTCTGATTTTTTTTTGACGATTTTGCAATATGAAGCGGTCACTTTCCTGACGAGTGCTGAAATTTGTCACAGGTCATCACGACGGTTCTAAAAATTACCTATATGGTATCTTTGAGAGAGCATATACTACATGCTGCCACATGTGACGGAGTCCGCATTCGTTGCATTCACCAGTTAGTTTAATCATTGTGCTTCGGCAAGGTTATTGTTTCGATATCTATTTAAATTAAAAGGTACGTAAGTAGGTAATTACAGTTCTGTCGATGACTATGAAAGTGTTTAGCACATGCTTCTCCCAAAGCAGCCTTGCGTTTTATTAGGTCATGGGATTCATATTGAAAGAGCACCTAGGATCACTTATTTCGGTATTATTGCAGTTTAAGGTAACCACGAGACACGTTTTACACACGTTTTACCTCCATGAAGCATACAAATAAATCAGGTATGGTTAAGTCATGCAATCTAGGTTAGGATTTTATATTAAGTTATAAGAATTTTCAATGAAAACAAAGTTGAGTTGCTCTCCTCAAAAATAGTTAGTTTAGGCCAGCTTAGGCTCGGTTTTGCGGTAAATTTGGAGATCAATGTATAATTGGATTCTTTTGATTTTTTTTAATATGATGCTCTTTGACTTGGTTAAGATGATGCAACCACTCATTTTCTTTGCAAATGATTACTTTGAAGTCAATGGTTCTCTCACTCTCACCTGGGTGTCTCCCCATATACTCAAGCATCACTCACCCAGAGATGAGTTCTGTGCCCGATTGAGGGAACCCGTATCTGCAGGTATGCCAGTCCCCTAGATTAAATAAAAATATGGTTATCAGATAGACAGCAAGACAGGGCAAGACCTTAAGCAGAAGCAGGTACCTTAAGAAAGTGTACCTGGAAAGTGTACCTTAAGCAGAATTTGTATGCTTAGAGTAGCCACTACATCTGCTAATATTTTGTTGTCAGTCAAGATTTCTGAAAAAGACAATATAGAGATTGAATATAGAGACTGAATACACAGATTGAATATACAGATATATAGATATCTCTATATTCCGAATATAGAGAAGTAAAGCTACTCTTCAAGTTTGATTAGTATATTATGGTTAATCTATTCAGTATATTCATACAACAATGTGCAGAGATTTGAATGCAGTGCAGCTTTAAATGCACCCAGGTCCATTAAGGCTACTACATCATCAGGCATTGAGTTCCAGGTGGCACAGTGGTAATCTGGTAATCTTTACCTTTCAGCCAACACATACTGCCAAGGTTAGTGATTTGTAAAGAGGTGTATAGTGGGGAACAGTGACGTAACAGGAGTCAGGGGAGTCACGGAGGTGAACCCGACCCTGAGAAAGTGGTCACAAGTGCTTCGGAGGATTCTGGTTAGGTTAGGTTAGGTTAGATTATATAATGCTATGATACATTTTGTATATTATGCTACATTATCTTAGTCTAGGTTAGGTGGTAATCTTTACCAACACCTGACTCCTGTGGCGTCACTTCCCTGACTCCTGTGACATCACTGTTCCCCACTATACACCTCTACAAATCACTAACCTTGGCAGTATGTGTCGGCCAAAAGGTAAAGATTACCGGCACAGCATCTGAGGCTAAACGGATAGCAGTATGCCTTCCTAGCATGATGGTAAAGAACATCCATCCTATTCTTAATGTAATTTAGCACCGTAATTTACTACATTTCTCAGCACTGGCCATGTCCAGTCACACTGTTCTGATTGCACCTATTTTGGAAAGTACTATGGCCCTGAAGCAGAAACTCAATCATGAAATTATGTAGTCTCATGTTTTACAGACCAACTAATGTCAACTCATGCTTTGGTCAATGATGCTTTCCTGGTGTTTCTGATATGATTTTAATTAGTTTGACATGCATTTCCCTAGTCAGGCAGTTCAACAAAAAATAACAAATTAATTCCAATAACATAGCAGCACAAGAAAATGTGCTGACAATGCAAATGCATGTTATTTCATCTACCCCAAACAAATACTAGTCCTTTACTTTAGGCCCAATATGTTATTTCAGGAGAAAATATAGTGGAAGCACTTTTCTGAACATAAGAAGATGATGTGACTATTCATTCCCACTGAATATGCCTCCTTTTTAGTTGATAAAAAAAACGTTGTGTCATGTCTAACATAACCTATCCTAACCTGGCTTTGCAATTTTTTCCTTTTTTACGTAGCCTAACGTAGGATGTTTTCTTTAAATTTTTTTACTAAAAAAAACAAAACTTAAGTTGCATTTTCCATAGGAATGAATGGCTTCATTGTCTTAATCACATTCAGATGTGTATCTACAATATTTGTGTGTGAAATGTCATATTGGGCTTCTTGGCACCAATGCCATGCTGTGTACTTGTTGTGTGAAGCCAGCAAGCTATGGGCACTGTCAGCATCTCCATGCCAGATGCAGTCTGGCCACGGCCAGCACATCCACACCAGCTGGCCACAGTCTGGTCAAGGGGCAGCACATCCATGTCGGCCAGCTGCAGTCTGATCACGAGGAAGCACATCCACACCAGCCAGTCTGTGGTGGTCTAGCCACAGCCAGCACGTCCACGCCGGCCGCAGTCTGGGCACGAGGCAGCCGGCGGCGCCAGAGCGCCGATGGCGTAGCTGTGTCACCCCACCGGCGCCGCGACTCGCTGTGCGGCTACTGTAGCCGCAGTGGCTACTGTAGCCGGATCTTCTAGTATAGCCTGAGCACCTACTGTAGCCTGAGCACCTACCTTAGCCTGAGCGGTCAGACGGCGGCTCCACTGAGGCCGGCTCGGCAGGAGCCGGCCTCAGTGGAGCCATTGTCTCGCCCGGACGGCTCGGGCGGCTGTGTGGTGCAGTCGTCGCCGTCCACCACGCCAGCCGGCCTACCACCGGCTTCGCCTGGCGCACTGTAGTGCTGTGCTGCAGATATCTTCAGTGCGAGCCAGGGATCTGGAGACGCCCGGGGATGCCTTGGGAAGGTCTCAATACCAAGACAGGGATCTCTGAAAAGTCTCGAGGGCGAGACGGCAATACGATGGGTTCTGACATCCAAGAAATGCTACAAAGATTGAGCGGTGACAGGCTAAAGCTGAAGCTCCCCTTGATGCTTGCATTTCCACCAGGTGGTTTGACACTCGAAACATCGTTCCAGGTATTGAGTACCAGGGATAAATATGCTGCTTTATGTACTGATGTGTGGCCACCAATTTCCAACTTTTGATTAGCCCTATTTTTCCCAGTTCTAATATTGCACCCTGTCAAGCTGCCCCTCTCCCATCATGCTCGCGCCTCATTCCTCAGTCAAATGATGCATGTATCCCGCCCCCCAATTTGTCCCATGAAATGTCCGCAATCAAGAAGGTCATGACAGTTCATTCCATGTGTGTGTTCTATTGCTGAGGGAGCACTACGAGGCTGTTCTGTAGGATTGGTATCAGTAATAATCAATACTGCGGTTGGCGTTTGATGACCGGCGCTTCTGTGTTGATGTTGTGTGGACAGAATCAGGTTCTAAAATACTCGAGCACTTCCGCAAGCTATTGTGGAATTATCTTTCTGACTGCTACATTATTTTTGTACACCTTTCTGGAGCTCTTGGTGCTTGGCTTGGGCACTGGAAGTTCGAAAATCTTCAATATCCCCTTCCAAGCTACAAACATTTGTTGCCATTACATTGCATTTCCCCTAACTCACTCCACGGCGCTGCGACGGTATGACATCATCCAACAAGAATGATGTAAAGCTCTGATCTGTTCTAATGTAGCATGTTGTTCCAGAATTTCCTCCTTCACCAGTGACATCATTCACCGACCAGCCATGAACCACTGACGTTCCACCGACCGGCCGTGGACCAGTGACGTCACCGCCGACCGGTCATTGGCCAGTGACGTCATCAACTGACTGATCGTGGGGCCAGTGACTTCATAAACCAACCGGTCATGGACCAGTGACGTCATCGGCCGACCGATCGCGGACCAGTGACGTCATCCAAGGGTCGGCCGTGGGCCGGTGACGTCATCCACGGCTTGGCGCGATGAACATAGACGATGTGTACTCTCAGATCGGCCAGTGTGGTCCGTACCAGTGGCGTATGTTCGCCGCCTCGACGCTGGTTGTCGGCACGTATGCAGCCCTGTCAACCTTCAGCCAGCAGTTCGCCTGTGAGTATGACAGCTGGGCCCTGGCCCACTAACCTAACCTGATCTTACCCGATCTAACCCAACTTGGCCTAACTCAGCCTGACCTGACGTGACTTGATATAGCCTGATCTGCTCTAACCGGATCTAACCTAACCTAACCTGATCTAACTGAACCTAATGTAACCTAGCCTGACCTGACCTGATCTGATTTAGCCTACCTTGATCTTTCCTGACATGGCCTGACCTGAGCTGTCCGGACCTAACTAACATAACCTAACCTAACAACCTGATCTAACCTGACAAATATAACCTGTCCTAGCCTGTCCAAACCTGTCATAACCTGACCCGGCCCGACCTGACTTGGCCTAACCCGACAAACCTAACATATCCCAACATATCTTAGCCTATCCTGACCTGACTTGACGTAGTCTAATCTTACCTAACCTAACCTAACCTAACCTAACTTAACTTAATATACCGAAGCCTTGGCCCACTCTATGCTCAGAACATGACAATACATTTATTTTGATGACTCCCGGATGGACCAGATTCAGCACAAGCTTTTGAAACCTGGGGAAAGCACAATTACTTCAGGGCTTCTGAATCCAATTGCACCTCATATTGCAATAAGATATGTGGCCTCGGCTTTTCTGTTTTACACCACCTCTGTCTGTGATTGAATTGGTTTTCAAGGCTGAGGCGTTCTGTCCGGTGATATTCATTCTGAGCTAAGAAAGGTAGGATTGCTGTTGAGGAATATTTTTACGGTGTTTAATTAGAAAGTTATTTTGCTCATCTTTAGTTGAGAGAGAAGAGCAATGCATTTTTAATTAATTACCATTTGGGAGAATCCAACTGCTTAAGGCCAATGACCTTGGAAGGATATGCAAATTCCCATCATGGCATATAATGGTGTGGACCTGGTAAGGTTTAGATATCTCCACTAATTCCTTGATAATATCAATCTGAGGAGGTACTATCGAGATAAAGCAGGTCATTGCCCTGACAATGGGGACTTTCGTCGAACCACATCCTCAGCAAATTTAGCAAATTTTGGCAGACACCACACTTTCTTGGGAGGGTCTTGGGTTGGATCTCTTGGGTTTCCTGGGTCGTCACTTGGGGGGGGGAGGTGGGGCATTCAATTGTTTTTACGTGAAATGCCCGGGCCAAAAGACAGAACGCAACGTCCCTGGTTGCAATATTGTTTTGTGCATTGAGCGACAGAAACGTTTCGCTCGTATTCCGTGGGAAGTGAGACAATCGTTGTGAGCCAGCCCGTCTCACTGCAGCCATACAGCAATCGTGCTGGAATCATACCCACTCTGTGGATCACTGCTACAAGTGCGCCCAGATGTAGTAATGCGGGCGGTATTTTGAGGCGCTGTCGCACCTGTTCCATTTTCCGGCATTGTTAAATCGTTCTTTAGCATTGGTTGTCCCGACAAAGTTGTTGCATGGGCGATGTGTGCGTGTTTCTTGTGGGATATTGCAGACTATTTCCATACATTTAAGATTGTGACCAATAAATGGTGGCTGGGGACTGGTGACCAATGACTGATGACCGGTGACCGGTCATCAATTGCTGATGGCCAGTGACTCATGACCGGCGACCAATGACTGATGACCGGTGACCGGTCATCAATTGCTGATGGCCAGTGACTCATGACTGGTGCCCAATGACTGATGACTGGTGGCTAATGGCTAGTGACCGGTGGCTAATAGCTGGTGACTAGTGACAAGTGACCAATGACTGGTGACCTGCGGTCACTGACAGGCTGCTGGACTCTCGGCAGGCTGGGAGCCGCCGTTCGACTGCGTCCACCAGAACGGCTCCCTGCTCTCCAACAGGTGCTTCGACAACGCGGCGGCGAGCTGCGCCACCCTCTCGTTCCACTCGTCCTACTCGACTGTGGTGACCGAGGTAAGCCACCTGACCTCTCTTCAACGGGATCTGACGTGTGCGCGCTCAGCTAGTATTGCCTGCCCTCCACCCTGTGACGGTCTGGTGTGCAATACGAGCTGATCTGACGTTTCGTGTCGCCTTGTTCAACCGACGTGTCCAGGGGCGCTGCATACAGCCGGTGCAGTTGGTGCACCCTCAAGCCTCAGCAACAGCAACACACAGATGCTCTATGATGGCGTCTGAGCTACTGACCGGCCTGTTGCCACTCACCTGACCTGCCTATGGTGGGGTCACGGACCTGACCTACCTGCGGTGGGGTCATGGATCTGACCTCCCTGACTCCCATGCAGCAGGGTCTGGTGTGTGACCTGACCTGATCTTCCTATAATTGGGTCCGGTGCACCAAAGTGCCATGCAATGAGTGGAGTCTGTGACCTCACCTGACAGTGGGACCTCGTGTGTGACCTGACCTGACTTCCATGTAATTGGATTTGGTGTCTGACCTCATCTGACCTGATCTCAGCTGACCTTGTAGTGGGACCTTGTGTGACCGGACCTGACCTGACCTCCATGCAGTGGGGCCTGGTGTGTGTACTGACCTCGCCTGACCTCCCTGTAGTGGGGCCTGGTGTGTGTGCTGACCTGACCTGACCCCCTGCAGTAGGACCTGGTGTGTGACCTGACCTGACCTCCCCGCAGTGTGACCGGATCTGACCTGACCTCTACAGTGGGGCCTGGTGTGTGAGCTGACCTGACCTGACCCCCTGTAGTGTGGCCTGGTGTGTGACCTGACCTTCCTGCAGTGGGGCCTGGTGCGTGTACTGACCTCGCCTGACCTCCCTGCAGTGGGGCCTGGTGTGTATCCTGATCTGACCTGACCCCCTACAGTAGGACCTGGTGTGTGACCTGACCTGACCTGACCTCCCCACAGTTTGTCTGGTGTGTGACCCGACCTGACCTGACCTCGCAGTGGGGCCTGGTGTGTGTGCTGACCTGACCTGACCTGACCTCCCCGCAGTGGGGCCTGGTGTGTGACGAGGCGTGGCGGCCCCGGTCGGCGCAGTCGGCCTTCATGCTCGGCCTGACCGTGTCGTCGCTGCTGTCTGGCCCGCTGTCGGACCGGTTCGGCCGGCTGCGGCTCACCTGTCTGATGGCGGCCGGCTCCCTGGCGACAGTCGTGGCGCAGGCGCTGGCGCCGAACGTCGACGTCTACATCATCGCCAGGTGGGGTGGGGAGGCCGCGGCGCCGGCTAGTGACATGGTGTGTGAGGTGAACCTGCGACAAGGTGTGCATTTTCGCCGGTTTCCGAAGTTCGTCATCCAGGAAAGATTAGTTTCCTGAAATGCTGACTGGATTAGGTCGATTTGTGTTCTACTCTGATGTTTGGCTGATGACCCTGGGTGGTGTGTGAGGACAGTGTAACAGGATGTTGGCAAAACATATCAACATTGCTACATGGGAAAAACGTCTTTTCCTATCACTTCAAGGATATCTACCTCGTTTCATCTTTAAGGATGTCCCGTATTTTCCTGCATGCCGCGCCTTCCTCCTTTGTCTTCGATATTTGTATATGCAGATATGAAGCAAGACGTTGAAGAACCGATTTTATTGCTGAATTTTGATCGCAAATAGTTGCAGGCGAAGGCGAAGCCATCGCAAGGTAGCTGTGTTTCTGGTTCGTTGCCGACAGCCTAGGATTAATCCGGTCTAAGAAGCTGTTAGTTTTACATTTTTGTCAAGATTGAGCCGTTGCATTTTACGAGCCGTCAGTGAAGTTTTGATTGCAAGAGAGGTGTAACGAGCTGGTGTTGTGAGTTCCATACTGTATGGTCCATGACAAGACATGTTAATCAAGATATGTTTCCCCAGTCACTCTTGACTTTCTGAAGTTGTCCTCGCTCACCTATGTTCTCTGACGTGTCGGCGATCTCCTCCTCATACTTCTTCTCTTCTCCTCAGACTGTTGAACGGCGTGCTGCACATGGGGATGGTGCTGTCGGCGTTTGTGCTGCAGCAGGAGATGGTGGGGCCCGACTACCGCGCCCTCTGCGGCAACCTCTCCGGCTGCATCTTCAGCGCGGGCATGATGCTGCTGGCGCCGGCGGCCTGGGCGTGCGCCAGCTGGCGACATCTGTACGCCGTCGTGGTGGCGTTCGGCTGTCTGGTGCCGCTGCTGTGGTTGTGAGTAGAGCGACGGTTGTGGGTTGCCGGGTGGCCGTCGTGCCGCGGCGCGCCTGCCGCCCGGTTGCCTGCGCAGCCAGTCGTGGTTGGCTGCGGGTTAGGTTGTCCGCAAAACATGCAAGTGGTGTTGTTGGGATGCTCATGCGTGCCACCTCTCGCAACGAATAACTGGCTTGGCTATTGACGCTGGTTTTGTTTTGTTTTATTATGCCGGACTCGGATGAGATGTGTTGTCGTTAATCAGTCCTTCATATGACTAGCAGCACTCCAACCCTGTGCGAACCCTTTCACGAACTTCGCTGGCGTTCCCATCGGCGTGGCCGCCTCATCCTACCTTGTGTGAAAGTCTTGCAATTCCCCTGTCTTTGGCGTGTAGTAACTCGTGTTTTGTAACGTCCGCCATGCATTTGTAGATCTGCGACTTGATACACGGCCTGGGACTTCCATCATTTTACTTCTGGCTCGTAGAGAAGAGACCTGAAATATTGTGTCGCAGCATTCCAAACGCACCTAGAAGCGACATGACCCCTGATGTGACCGTCGCAGCCAGTGGAACGACAGATAAGGGGCTGGGTACATGAAGTGTCGTGGCATGCTTCGTCGCATTTTATAGCCGATGGCGCAGGTCACGACCTGCGACCCGTGATCGTGGATTGTGTCCGTGACTCGTGATCGTTACTCGTGATTGTTACTCGTGTCCGTGACCCGTGATGGCGACTAGCGTCTCATGACCCATGATCGTGCCTCGTGATCGTGACCATGACCTGTGATCGTGACCATGATCCGTGATCGTGACCTTGACCCATGGCCCGTGACCAGCGATCGTGACTCGTGACCGTGACCTGGCCAGCTATGTACCGGAGTCGCCTCGCTGGCTTCTGGTGCGCGGCCACCGCGAGCGCGCCCTGCTCGTGCTGAAGACGATCGCCGCGGGCAACAGTCGGCCGCTGACCCGCGACCTGTCCGACCTGCGCGCGCCGCCGCACCTCGACTCGGAGAGTATCGCCGCACTGGTGCGCACCCGGCCGGGTCTGGTCTGGACCCTGGTGCTGGTGCTGGCCTGGTGAGTTGTCTGCTGGTGCTGGTGCTGGCCTGGTGAGTTGTTTGTTGGTGATGGTGAGATGTCTGCTGGTGCTGGTGCTGGTGCTGGTGAGTTGTTTGCTAATGCTGGTGAGTTGTCTGCTGGTGCTGGTGAGATGTCTGCTAATGCTGATGAGTTGTCTGCTGGTGCTGGTGAGATGTCTGTTGATGCTGGTACTAGCCTGGTGAGTTGTCTGCTGGTGAGATGTCTGCTGGTACTGGTGCTGGTGAGATGTCTGCTGTTGCTGGTGCTAGCCTGGTGTGTTGTCTTGCAAGTGCTACTGCTAGTGTTGGTGATGGTGTTCGTTATGCTGTCGATGACAGTGATGATGGTAGTGATCCTGCTGGTGCGGATGACGTGGCAGTGGCCATTGTCGCGTTGATGGTGAATGGTGATGAATGTGGTGGTGTACGGCGGCACACAGTTCAGTAGTTGTACATAATGCGCCCTGCCTCGGACAGGTTCGCCGTCAACCTGGGCTTCTACAGCCTGACGGCTGCGTCGACCACCGTTGGCGGGGATCGGTTCGTCAACTTTGCCATTTCATCATTTGTGGACCTGCCAGCCCACTTGGTGGTCTACCTCACCATAGACAGGTGGGCCAGCATCCGACTGTCATGGAGTGAGTTGAGATTCGGGCAGAGGAGTTGTCCAGACCCGGGAGAATTGGACGTTGTGACTCAGGACACATAGCTCTCCCTCTTCCAGTGTACATAGACCGTATCCACCCTTAGGTGGACGTTGTGATAATTTTTCGTCTGTCAGAGCAAGTCGAACCAGCGCCGACCCAAGTGAACATGTTGCCCTGTTGTCCCCATAGGGATGAGTTAGCCCATCTTCTGAAGATAGGCACGTGCTAAAATATGTCGCGTGGATAAGATGTGAGCAAAGTCATTTTGTCACCAGCTATTCCTGCATGTCGGACGAATTGGATCAATGGGATATAGGTGCCTTTGAGCACTTGAAGTACGTTAATAGGATGTGACGTGGTACTCTGTTGGCGGCACCGTAACAGTGACGGTGATGATCATCAACGCTACTGAACCTGCCGTGATCGCAGCTCATGAACCGCGGGCGCTCATTGGTCAGATCGTGCCGCCAACAACCGTCGCTCACGGCCTGAGATATGTCCCCCCAGCCCTTCCCGAGCCTCGCAGCATCAGGATGTGTGATTCTGGAGGTGCGGTGTGATACGTGGCCTGACCTGATCTGACCTTCCTACAGTGAGATCTGGCGTGTGCCTTGACCTGGCCTAACCCGACCTACCTGCAGGAGGGTATCGTGTGGCTTCGCCCCGATCTGATACCTCTCCATCCGGCAGGAAGTCATATTTCCAGAGTGCTGCACCCGCTTCTGTCGCTGTTGAAGCTAACCGCACAGCTGGGATGCTGTCACTCCTATCCTCTGCCATTTTCATACTAACCTCATATCTGGGGTGCTCTCACTCCTGTCCTCTGTCCCCTTCATGCTAACCTCATGTCTGGGGTGCTCTCACTCCTGTCCTCTGTCCCCTTCATGCTAACCTCATATCTGGGGTGCTGTCACTCCTGTCCTCTGTCCCCTTCATGCTAACCTCATATCTGGGGTGCTCTCACTCCTGTCCTCTGTCCCCTGCATACTAACGTCATTTCGTGTGCATTGTCCCCACTGCCCCTGATCCTCGTAGGCATTGGCTTAATTTCTGGAGTTTTATTCGTCGACTTCTAGTAACCCTCCTCCCCCCACACTCAGGATCGGCCGCCGTCGTTCGCTGTCGCTGTCTTTTGTTGGCGGCGCTGTTGGCTGTCTGGGGGTGTTGGCACTGCCCGCCTCCTCCGATCACAGCCGCCTGGGAGGTCGCGCTGCCTTCCTCTGGCTCGGTGAGTACTGTGACACTCCGTCTCCCCCACTGGCTGTTTGTGGGGGTGTTGGCACTGCCCACCTCCTCCGGCCACAGTCGCCTGGAGAGGGGAGAGGGGAGAGGAGGGGTCGCGCTGCCTTCCTCTGGCTCGGTGAGTACTGAGTGCTAACTGCTGTGGCGATCGGCCGCTAACGAAAAGGTGTTTCGGTAGTGGTGGAAATTTCGTCACGTTTTCGTCACGACAGCTTCCCGGTTGCCGGCGAAATGTATTAACTGCATAAGTTTTTTTTGGTTGGGTGGGGGGTTGTTTTTTTGTTTTTCAAGGGGGGGGGGGGTTTTTTTTTTTTTTTTAACATTTGGGGGGGGGGTTTCAATAAGGGTGAAGGTTTTAAAAGTTTTTTTTTATTTTTTTTTTATTTTTTTAATTTAATTTGGGAAAAATTGGGGGGGGGGGGAGGGGTTTTTGAGGATGTTTAAAAAAAATTTTCCTTTAACAAAGGAATTTTAGTGGTAATTTGGGGAAAGGGGTTTTTTTATTTTTTATAACAACTCCGCTGCAAATGATAGATGTGATTACTGTGAGCGAAGCGAAGGATATGTGGCGGGGCGCTGACGTTGATGTCGCTGATGACGCTGATGTCTCCGGCAGGCAAGATGATGATGGCGGCCACGTTTACTGTGGTGTACGTGCACACGCTGGAAATTTTCCCGACGTCTGTGCGGAACCGGGGCATCAGCTTCGTGAACGTCACCGCCCGGCTCTCCGGCATCCTGTACCCCTTCATGGTGGTGCTGGTGAGTGTCAGGGGAGGGGGCTGCGTTGGTTAGTTATTTGGGCTTTAGGGTGCATGGATCGTGTTGGTCACATAGTGCCTATATGGGGGAGGGGGGGGCTGCGTATTGTATGACCCTCATCTCCGGCATCCTGTACCCCTTTATGGTGGCGCTGGTGATTGCCAAGGGGAGGTGAAGGCGTATTATATGGTATGGTCCGGTTCTCCGGCATCATATACCACTTCATGGTGGCGCTGTTAAACGTTAAAGTGTCTGAAAGGGCGCTGCGGTGCAAAGTCAATATCGCGTCCATTTTGATCGATTTTTCGATTTTCATGTCAAGCTGATCATATTTTTGTTTGTGCTGCATCTCATGCAACAACGTTTTTGGGTGAAATTCCAAAAATGTAGACGTCAAATACAAGATACTGATTTGATAGTCATGTTTCATGATTTCGTATTTATTTCAGGTGAAAAGTCATTACGTCTTTTTCAAGGGCAAAAGCCATTATGTGCATGCTTGTGTTCGGTTTTGACACTACCAAGAGCATGTAACGGGTTCTAACTTTGTATTTAGGCCCAGAAATTTGCAAAAGACAGAATGTTAAACTCTTTTTCAAAAGAACTCAAAATTTTGAATTTGCAATGTGGAAAGAACATAAGAACAGAGCATAGCTGTAAAATTAAGTGATGTACAACGATAATAATGACGTATGGTTTTTCTATTTTGGTTCAGTCAATTTGTGCTATGATGAAAATCACAAAATGCCGCTTCTGGGATATTTTATGTTCGTCAAGAAGTGAACGCGATGGGTTTTGATTTTCCTCGGCTCGGGCGGGCAGACAGCCGACCTGCCGTCTGTGCTGCCCGACAGGACTCTGTGACGGCCGACCTGCAGTACGTGCTGCTGGCGGCGCTGCTGCTCGTCTCCGGCGGGCTGGCGCTGCTGCTGCCCGAGACGGCGGGCCGGCCGCTGTGCGCCACCGTGGCTCAGCTGGTGGGCCGCGAGGCGCACACCACCGCCCTGCACAGTCTGCTCAGGTCCGAGCACGAGGCGGAGCCGCTAGTGACGCCGTTCGGCGCGGACGGCGCGGCGCTCGACGGACGCGAGCACGGCCCGCCGTCCGACGAGTCGGCCGACGAGTGGGCCGACAGCGGCGGCGGCGCGCAGCAGCGCTGGTACGCCGATTCGCCGCCGCTGGTGGCATGACTCGCCGCCACGTGCGTCCGTCGCGGCGCGCGGCTCGGTGTCGCTGGAACGTGCCGGCCGGTGGAGGTGGCGCAGGAAGCGGGACGGGTCTCGTGGGCGGGAACGTGCCGGCCGGTGGAGGTGGCGCAGGAAGCGGGACGGGTCTCGTGGGCGGCGGCGGCGGTGCTGTTCTGCGCCTGGTTGATGTGAAACGCAGACTGTGTCCACTCGCAATCCTACCAAATCCCACTGATTTGTCTGAGTTGGTGCATTCACTGCCGAATGACAAAGGAGCTTTTACACGGTCGTCCCTTCCAGGCGTCTTTACATGTGCGTGCAATGGTGCAATATTTTTATGAGAAGCCACGGCAAAGTCGTTCTGGTTGTGTGCATCTTTGGAAAGTCGGCGCGCTAGTTATGGTGACCAGTCGGCGAACTATTTCGTGTCGCATCGCGTGCACGGATCGTGCAACGTCGGAAGTTGATTAAAAATGCGCGCACTATTCTGATCGTGTAAGCTCTCGTCGCTCTGTCGTACAAAACGGTGCGGAATATGCTCCAGTTGGATGACGGCGATCCCCGTATTCCCAGGAATCTCATTGCCGGCGGCCACGCTGTACCGTGTGTGAGGAGTGTTCGTTGTGTTGACATCAGCCGGTGGGTGTGTCGCTGTTCTATCATGCGTTTGACTTCCTTGTGATGTATTTATTTGGCTTCCTGCAGGTTGTTGGCACGCAGCTGTGTCCGGTGGGGAGCGGCCACACTCGGTGACCGGTGGCTGGTGTGCGACATGGTGCTGCTGTAGGAGAATGCTGGTCGTCAGCGCAGTGGTGGCTCTGGCAGTTCAGTAGTTGCCAGTTCACCAATGGGTCATATGGCTGGTTCATATGTGATGCACAGTTTTATTTTTTGAACAAGTTTACCGACGCGCGCCGAATTCGCCCTGAGCGCCATTTGCGACTGAAACTACGTGTCCCACGCGTGCTTCCTACCTCGCCCGAGAAAACCTCGACACATTTCGCCGGTGCTCATTTTTCGGTTGCGAAAGGCGTGGCCAAATACGGGTAACGTGGAGTCGTTTTGCGTGCTCGGCTGCCCACAATTGATGCGTGCTGATTCAACTTCCGTTGTCCAACCGTCTCGCGGCGCGCTGGGTACTGTAGGAACTGACCACACTGGAAGACCGAGACGCCTTAAAACCCAAATAAATAACTAACTAACACTGGAAGACGTTAGCCATAGACGCGGGTGTATTTTGGCGTATTACCGACGGTCAGTGGGTGTATTTTCTAACAACTGCAGGATAACTGGACCTTGGACCAGGTGGTGGTCCGGCGAGCTTGGAGCGGCCCCGTTGGCGTGCTCTCTTAGCGGACGTCTTAGCTCAGAGCCACGGGTATTCAGCGGTGAGAGTGTTTTATGTTGGGGGCCCCTGCAAACCTTCCATTGGGATCAGTGCAGCTGAAATTTTGCATGCCGTTGCAAGCTGCTGCTTTGTGGCTCTGATGTGCAAAAATTGCACATTGTTGCATCTTCCATCGCTTGTCGACTTGAGCTCTGGGTAGACGAGTGGCTAAGTGCAAGCCGACGTTGACACACGTCACGTGGAGCGTACGTCTGCCTGCTCGTGACTTACATCGTGGAGGGGTGTGCACTCGCTTGCTCGGCTCTGGCGACTGTGTGTGTGCTGTAGAACCAAAGACCGACGTGAGTCTGACTGCGAAACGGTCGGAGTTTGTCAGGAGCGAGGCGACACGTAGTGCACGCGATGTTGGTTAATTTGGAGCCGCTGTTCTCGCTAGGTAAGTCGGGTGGAGCGTGACTTCGTCCACTGACGTCCCCGGTCGTTGTCGGGTGTGACGTTGGACACTGATTGCGCAGCGTCTCTGCCGAGGCGTGCTGGTGTCGGCCGAGTTCCAACCCGAGTCTCCGGACCGAAAGTCGGACGACCTGCCGACAGCGCGCCGGTGGGTCCTGAGTGCCACTCGGCACGAGCGGAGAGGCACTCCACCGAGCGTTGTGCGCCATCCAGCGCACTTGACGCGGGCGGTTGTCGGAACATTGTTAACATCGCATGCACAAACAACTCGTCACCAGCGTGTAGACGTACGATACGTGTGGTGCAATCGCCGCGGCTTGATTCGACGTTCCAGACGCGTTTGGAGATCGGCGCTGCCATTCCAGGCGTGTTTAGAGATCGGCATTGCCATTCCAGGCGTGTTTAGAGATCGGCATTGCCATTCCAGGCGTGTTTAGAGATCGGCATTGCCATTCCAGGCGTGTTTAGAGATCGGCACTGCCATTCCAGGCGTGTTTAGAGATCGGCATTGCCATTCCAGGCGTGTTTAGAGATCGGCATTGCCATTCCAGGAGTGTTTAGAGATCGGCATTGCCATTCCAGGCGTGTTTTGACATCGGCATTGCCATTCCAGGCGTGTTTAGAGATCGGCATTATCCAGTGTGCTCTCGATGGACGTGGCAGGTTTTCATGTGATCCATGAGCTGTGATGGGAGCCAATAAACAGACGAGGATGTGACTGCGGCCAACACGCCTCGGCATTGCTGAAGTGCAGAGGCGCGGCCAGGGGAGGTGTCCCTTACCAAACAAAAATACACCATGTCGGATAAGAAATTTTGAGATTTTCGTCACGCGAACCGGATTATTTTGGCGTGCTGAAATTGGTCTTCAGTTCATGACATTTTTTTATCTCCCCTTAAGATAATGTCTGCGCCCCTGCTGAGGTGGTAGGATACATGGCCGAGGCGGCCGACGGACTACCTGTCGCAGCTCATGCGAGTGAGAAGAGGTGCCATGTTAAGCCGTGGCCACGCTAAGCCATGCTAAGCCACCTGCCAGTCCCAGTCGTGTGGGTGTCTGCGGGACAACGAAGGGTATCAAGCTCCGCATTTCCTGATAGAGCAGCCACCGACATAATCTGTCGTATGTCTTCTCTCTTCAACTTACTTTAGTGTCCACGTTTAAATGGCGCCACATCTGGACAGTTCGACTGCATGGACAAGTTTTGTTTCCTTTTCGATGTACGTCTTTGCGACTACGCCTTTCAAGATAGGCTATGCCATTCGTTATGCTGTCGATGACGGTGATGATGGTAGTGATCCTGCTGGTGCGGGTGGCGTGGCAGTGGCCATTGTCGCGTTGATGGTGATGAATATAGTGGTGTACGGCGGCACACAGTTCAGTAGTTGTACATTATACGCCCCGCCTCGGACAGGTTCGCCGTCAACCTAGGTTGACGGCGTCCTGTATAGGTCCCCTCAACATTTATCGTATTTTATACGTGAAAAATAGCTGTTTGGAAGAAATGGTTGCATTATATTCGTCAGAAACGCTTCATTCTCTGAATACAACTATTATAAAAACAAACCGAAGTCTTTGTCGGTGCTGTATATAGACAGGACAGCGTTCTTTTGAAGCACAAGTAATGTAAAGTATGGAAAAAGTATGGAAATGGACACCCATGAACTTCAACATGGATGGGCCAGTATGAATTATTTTAGTCGCGATTATTGAGAAAGACATCTGGAAGTTGTGGGGGGGGTTGGCAATACATGGCTCCATAAATGTTAAGTGTTAAAAATGCTATTTAACAATTTTCTATATTTATTGTTCGTCTACTGTTCCGGTATACGGTCAGCCGCATCAGTACAGCAGACTCGCTGATTTCCGATTTGGGTGAGCGCAGAAGTTTCGCAATTCTGCAATTTATAAAATAGCTGACGTGAACACTTGGGCATTGGAGTTTTGGGCACTTTAGTGTAGGCTGTGGCTGTTCGGTATGAAGACTGCGAAAATATAATTAATGCTACTGTGAACAGAATGATGTTGGCGTTGCACCCATCGTCGACAATTTTACAGATTCGACAAATACCTGATGGAGCAAGTTTTCCCTGCGTCCAACGATACTAAAGAACTTTCGATGGTGTGGGATAAACAATAAAAATATCCGGTAATAAGCTCGCTTCCGAAAAGAAGGACAAGTGCAGTGTGTGTTGTTTTTTTTGGGGTCGGGGGTACGTTCCTCGGTTCCACACTTTGACGCCACTCATGAACGCCAAACTATCTAACGGTGGTACCGATCACAAAAATGAAAAGAAGACACCAGCACAAATGCAGTGTTTATATTGGCTTCTGAATGGCGAGTGTGCATACACATGTGCTTTGTCAGTCGGCTCCTGAGATCACAGACAGTGGCGGAGTGGCGAGCCGACAGCGACCAGCTAGGTGACGCCCACGAACGACAGCAGTGCCGCCCACAGCAGCACGGCGCCAGTGTTCATGGTCGACGGTGGCGCCGCCGCGGTCGCGCTGCGATTCTCTAGTTTCCACTCCAGCCGGAAGGTGATGGCGGCCGGCCCCAGGTGAGTGAGGCTGAAGGAAGGTCGTGGTTAGTTTGGCGGTTGTGTGAAATTGGACTTGTTGAGCCAATCATCCAACCAGCCGTCAAATCAGGTATCCAATTATCCAATCGGCTGTCAAATCAGATTCCGAATTACCCAATCAACCATCGTTTTATTCAATCCAATTTGCACGATTCCACGGACGAATCAATGGGTTTTCATCGAGGCACCCGTCAGGCACTTTACGAGGGAAGGGGGGGGGGGGCACTAGTCGCCTTCGACTGAAAATTATGTTGAGCGGAGACAAGTTAGGTTTACCCGATACTTCCTGGAGTGGAATCTTTTCACTGTCACAGATGCTTTCCATGAGGGGGGGGGGGGCACATACTCCAGTGCCCCCTGTGTATCCGCCCCTGGTGGTGGAGGGCCCCGTAACCACACTTATTGTTATTCTAATCTCGTAAGTGCTCTGGAACTGGCGCTGGTATATTTCACTGTTCACCAGACTTCCTTACTCCCCTGTTTGCGCAATTTGTGAAACAATTCGCACAGTAAATGCCTCCCAGAAACAGCAAGGGTGCCAATTCAGGATTGTCTCAGTTTCTGGCATCTGAGCTAATGTGGCAGAGCTGAAAACGATGTGCCATAATAAGCGCTGAACGCCCGTGCGAGGCGTTCAACGTCTATCCAAGTGATGTTCACCACGGCGCACACCTGTCTGCTCCGACACGATAAAACGTCTGGGCACACCACGACGCACACCTGTCGGCTCTGACGTCATCAAAGACGGCGGGCGACGACGGCCGGCGTCGGCAGTCATTGCGGCCACGTCCTCCGGCCAGATGTGTTCCGAGAACGAGGCCGGCGGCCGCCGGGCTCACCAGCCAGCCAGCCGGCCGACAACACCGCGGCACAGCTCGAGACGATCAGTGTGCCGACATGGCCGCCGGCAGATCCGTCCTGGGGGACGTCATCTTTGGCGCGGGGAGCCGACTGGCCGGCGGCCGTGTGGGAATGCCAATTTCGGTGCGTTGGAGTCGGCTGACGCGCAGCGGCTGCCTCATCGTGATGCGGGAGCTAAGTGTCGTCAGTGTTTTAGTTGGATTCTACAGCTTCATCTCGATGACAGGTCGCGTTAGTGATGTGTGCGATTTTCGCCTTGCCGAAGAGCGTAACCATTGGTGGGCAGCAAATGGGAGGACCACCCACGGCCAATTGGCTGTCCGGAAGCGACCCGACGTAGTTCCTCGAAGCCATTTTAAGCGAAGCGTCTCATTACAGCGTACACTCGGCGGTGACCGCCTCACCGCGTCCTGAGTTGGGCTGGCCAACTCCAGGACGGGAGTCTACCTTACCTATCGCTTCGCCTCTACATCTAGCTCGAGTCTGTAGCCTAGTGGCCAGTGCAACATCACTGCAATGCTGCTGCTCAGGGAAGACCCTAGTACAGTGACGCCACATACAGGATAGTCGCTGTCGCAGTGACTAGTGTGTGAAAGTGTGATAGTCGCAACACACCAGACTACTGTTGTCGCAGTGACGTCACATACCCGAGAGCCGCTATCGCATAGACGCCACATGCAGGATAGTCGTTGTCGCAGTGACGCCACATACATGGTAGTCGTTGTCGCAGTGATGCAACATACCTAACAGCAGCTACCGCAGTGACGCCACACACAAGATAGTCGGTGTCGCAGTGACGCCACATACCTGACAACTGCTTTCGCAGTGACACCACATACATGATAGTTTCTGTCGCAATGACAAGTGGGTGACATAATGATAGTCGCCACACACCTGACAACTGCTGTCGCAGTGACTCTGCATACCTGACAGCCGCTATATCAGTGATACCACATACGGGATATTCGATGTCGCAGTGACGTCACGTACAGTATATTTGATGTCGCAGTGACGCCACGTACCTATCAACCACCGTTTCAGTGACGCCACACACCGGACAACCACTGTCGCAGCGAGGACGCATGCAGGATAGTCGCTGTCGCAGTGACACCACATACCGAACAGCCAACGTCGCAGTGAAGCACGCAGCGGACAGCTACCTGTCGGTGGACGCTGTCACTGCGACACGCACACACCGGAGGACCACCGTGGCAGCAGCGCCACTACCTACCAGACGGAATGGTCGGCTGCTGCAGACAGAGGCACCGTGCGGCGCCCCTGGCCCAGACAGTACACGTCGACAAGGGCGTCCAGCGCGTGCGGCCCGCGGCCCAGTGACGTCACGCTGACATTCAGCTGGCGGCAGCTGGCCGCGGCGCCGACACCTGCGAACGCGCAAATGACGTCACGGGTACGACTGTGCTCAGACACACGCATACTGTGGTGTTTGTTCAGGTTGAGGTGTGCGCACGGCACGTGACGCGGCGCCACGTGCTTGTCGTGCGGGCATAGAGATATTCTCCGTCAGCTTAGAATGGATCATTGCGAGTGACTGAACATTGTTCATTCTGGACTCCAGTGACATTGTTGTCAATGGAGTTCTTTACTTAGGTTCTTTACGCTTGGCTATGTAGCGTCACCAACATCTCACGCCGATTGGTCGCAGGTGGACTCAGGTGGTGGTGGTTGTGGCTTTTCGACGCACACAGCAGCGGAGGCCATAAGGCGTCGCCTGTCTCTCACCCTGGCAGGAAGTGCGGGCGCCGCGGGGAATCGAACCCCGCACCTCCAGCATACCAGACGCTCAGCCTAACCACTGAGCTACCGACGCCAGTGATAACGCCAGGACTCAGAAATCCCGCCGGTTGTGAGATTTGAACCCACGATCCTACGATCAAGAGCCTAACACCCTACCGACTGATCTACGGCGACCCGCCCCCACCGAACCGCCAGCACTACGTCACTATAACGTGGTCGTGTCCCGCCAACATGAGCAAGCTGCTGTGTAATGCCAGGCAACTTGTGGGAATTCACATTCCGCCTAGCTTTGGGGTGTACTGATCACTTCCAGTCGTGTGCTTTCCTTCGACCGTTTCTTCGAGGCCTTCGCTTTTTATCTATATTATCTCGCATGGTTTTCATTTGTAATTGAAGCATCATTACGAAAATGTATATATAAATTAGTCATTACAAGTATTTATATGAGTAAGTAAACTCAAACTGGGGGCAAGATCTGATCAGGTTCGGCCCAGGCACCTATCGAAAATATCAATGCAAATACCAAGTAAGCATTGTCAAAGGGTCAACCCGAAATTCGAAAAAGCAGTACTTCGATGAGACAATAGCGTATGGACACTGGCCACTGAACGGTCGTACTCTGAATTCAAACTCATGGGTTGCATTCTTGAACAACTGAAGTTAAAAACTGACGTTGCGAACATGGTGAGCATAGTGAGTACGCTGAATTAACAAACAAAAACGATAGCGGAACATTTCAAAGCGCTACACAGTGCCTTTCCGCAGGCGTACGCGAGCATCCGTCCGACCGGACTTCACCGCCCGCGCTGCTGAACGCCAGACAGGCGGTCGCCGGGACACCAGACAGGCGGGTGTGTTCCCGCACCGCGCCAGCGGACACTGTCTCTGGCGACGTCACGTGTGTCTATGGTGACAGCACGCGTGTCTCTGGTGACGTCACGTGTGTCTATGGTGACGTCACGTGTGTCTCTGTCACGCGTGTCTCTGGTGACGTCACGTGTGTCTATGGTGACAGCACGCGTGTCTCTGGCGACGTCACGTGTGTCTCTGGTGACGTCACGCGTGTCTCTGGCGACGTCACGTGTGTCTCTGGTGACGTCACGTGTGTCTCTGTCACACGTGTCTCTGGCGACGTCACGTGTGTCTATGGTGACAGCACGCGTGTCTCTGGTGACGTCACGTGTGTCTCTGGTAACGTCACGCGTGTCTCTGGCGACGTCACGCGTGTCTATGGTGACGTCACGCGTGTCTATGGTGACGTCACACGTGTCTCTGGTGAGGTCATGCGTGTCTGGTGACGTCACGCGTGTCGCTGGTGACGTCACGTCTGTGGCTCGACACTGAGAAGTACGGCGCAGCCGAAGGGCATACGATGCGCTGCTGAGTGGACACGATCGTGTCCGCCAGTGGGGCGCGGTCACTGCTCTCCCCGAGCTGTGTTTGCCTGGCGCCCGCTCTTCAGCATTGCTTCCACGCCACCAATTGCATTCTTCAGCCAATCTGTGCGCTATCGAGCCGCCCATTGGGCTTTCATCCCCTGGCGCGTCAAATCGTGATGGTGCTCCTGAACGGCGCTGTCCATAAGTGAACCACCCACGCTGGCTCTGTACCCCACAACAATACCCACCGGGGCTCCCTATGTGCGATCCCCTCGGTACCCACCGGCTCTGTACCCCACAGCAGTACGCACCAGCTCTGTATGTACAATCCCTTCACTACCCACCGGCTCTGTACCCCACAACAGTACCCACCAGCTCTGTATGTACAATCCCTCACTACCCACCGGCTCTGTACACCACAGCAGTACAACCAGCTCCGTGTGTGCAATTCCCTCACTACCCACAGCTCTGTACCCCACAGCTGTACCCACCAGCTCTGTATGTACAATCCCTTCACTACCCACCGGCTCTGTACCCCACAGCAGTACCTACCGGTTTGGTACCACCCCAGCAGTACTCCCAGTTCTGCATGTACCATCCCTTCAGAACTCACAAGTCCTGTACCATCCCAGAAGTACCCACCAAGTTTTGTACCATCCGAACAGTATCCGCCGGTTCTGTATGTACAGTTCCGCGGTGCCCACCAGTTCTGCATCATTCCAACAATACCCACCAGTGCTGGCGTCCAGCACCACCTTCTGGCTCATCCCTGTGGCCATGCCGAAGCGCCAGTAGCACTCCACGTAGTTGTAAACATGTGACGCCGAGCTGACATCGGGCAGCAGGGGCCAGGTCAAAGCCGTCCCACCTGAGGTCAGGCCAGGGGGTAGGTTAGCGTTGCACCTCTTGAGGTCACGTCGGATCAGCCTCGTGCCACCTGGCGCCATCATAGATCAGGTCAACATCACCTGAGGTAAGTCAGGTCAGCAGAACACCAAAAGCAGGCCAGATCGAGATCAAGTCAACGTGACAACACTTCATATCACAAGAGGTCAGGTCACCAGCACACCAACTGAGGTCAGATCAGGTGAAGTTCAGGCCTTCAAGCGTGTCAGCCGTGGTTCACTGCCTCGCGAGAATTTCAATCTTTCACTTTGTTATCACAATTGAGCTCCAACGATCCCGGACGTCTCTTCATTGGTTTTCTATCGTACACCTAACCACAAGTGATTTCAGAAGGAGTGAAAGTACATTTACGAACGAAGCGATTCACGTTCAACTTGGATCATGCTTGATCCGGTCAAGCATGATCCGGTCAAGCTTGATCCGGTCAAGCATGATCCGGTCAAGTATGATCTGGTCATCATCCCACGATCGGAGGCACACAACCCGGCGGGAACCACGCAGAGCACAGACAGAAGCACGAACCACCACCGGGAGGTGCCCCAACTCAACAACTGCACGCGGCCAAATCTAATTATGCCCGCCATTATTCAACCGGGAGCTTTTAACCAAATATGCGCGCTTCGGGCGCACAAACAACAGCATATGGGTTGGTCGATGGCGCAATTTTCAGCGTCTCTGATGAATGGCTGGGGTCAGCATTGGCGCCATTTTCACAGCCCTGATGAATGGCTGGGATCAGCATTGGCGCCATTTTCACAGTCCATGACAAATGGCTTGGATCGGCAGCTTCGGTGCCACGTGTGAACGCGCCTTTGTGGCTCGAAACCATGCTGTGGCCAGTTCACTTCTACGGGCGTCAGCAAAACACAATAAATAGTGCACCGACGGTAGGTATTATTTGTGTCGCCGGCCAGAGTTGAAAGTCGTGTCTTGCCGCGCAAGACCTTCGTCCCGATGCTTGTCTCCCCGAATTGTTATTTGGTGTGTTGACAACAACAACAACAACAACAACACCACCAACAACAACAATAACGATGACGCTCCGGCAGCTGGTCGTTGGACACAATTGCAGCAAACTTGTGAGTCTGGCTGCTACAGCCACGCGCTGGCAATGCCAAGCACACACATACGATCGCAGATCAGACCGGCCGCGGGGCGTGCCGACCTGCGGCGCCGAGGGCGGCCACCGGCGGACAGAAGTCGGCTCCGATGCTGTAGCCGATGGTGAAGTTGGGTCCGACGGCCGACCACATGAAGTGCGCCATGTTGTACTCGGCGACGACGTCTCGGTTGGTGTACAGCGTCAGCGGCAGCGCGTCCTGAGGTGAGAACGGCTCTGTCAGCCACGCCTCATGTGGGCGTGCACGCAGGGTGCGGTCCTGAGATGAGAACGGCTCTGTCAGCCACGCCTCATGTGGGCGTGCACGCAGGGTGCGCTCCTGAGACGAGAGCGGCTCTGTCAGCCACGCCTCATGTGGGCGTGCACGCAGGGTGCGCTCCTGAGACGAGAGCGGCTCTGTCAGCCACGCCTCATGTGGGTGTGCACAGTGGGGTGCAGTGAGCAATGCATCTTATCAAGCGGTTCAGCAGAAATGCTGAAAAAGTGTCCCCCAAACCTGCAGCACACAAGCACTGAGCACGAACCGGATCTGAGAGCTCTGTTGTAGGCACCTCAACAATCCAACCCCCTGTTGTGTGCACCTCGTCGATGAGCAAACCCGATCGTGCGCGAAACCTGAAGCAAATCTCGGTGCGCAAGTCGCACGGTCTCTCTGCACGACACAGGCGGGCGGAGACCACCGCCCAACACCATCGCAACAGTCTCACCGACCACGCTACGTGCCAATCGCCACTGAGCACCATCCACACACATCAGAGGCCATGTGGCGGCTTTGTGTGATTAGTTAGTTAGCTATTTGGGTTATAGGGCACATCGACCGGTCTTGATCATTCTCGCCCATATTTTATGCGAAGCAGTTGAACAATGAAGTGTAGATTGAGGTGTGAAAAAGTGTTCTCCAAACCTGGAAAATAAGCACTGAGCATGGTAATATGACTAATGGTCAGGTAATATCATCAGGTCATGTCAGGGCAATTTTGATCGACTTATATGTATATTATTATGAGGGGCATATCCTGAGCTCTAAAGAAACTATCTACCCTATTGCGCTACTATGACCATTCTATTTAGCATTACATGCCCTAAGGCCGGTTCTGAATCCACCATTAGGTACACCTGCTACTAGCATAATTCCAACATAAAAGCAAAATATAAGAAACATTCTGGCATCAATTCTACCCTATTCACTCCAAATCATACTCGGTATGGGAGCGCAATTGGGTGGACAGTTTCTCGAGAACTAGGTGGATAAATTCAATTGATTCAAGAATCATGGTTATATTCTATGTTGTGCAGAAGGGACTGCAACCCACACTGCACAAGTTATAATAAATATAGGATTTCTGAACCTATTGAATTTATCCACCTAGTTCTAGAGAAACTATCAACCCCATTGTGCTCCCCTATTCAGTCTCATCAGCTTCACTTGCCCATTGGAAGGGAATAAATCCACTACCATGGACACCTGCTACACTAGCATAGATCCCCAATTATAAGCATGATCAAAGACACCTACTGGCACCAACTCCACACCATCAATCCCTATTTCCCCCTCCACTGAACTACTTTAAAGTCAAATCTCAGGCATTCTAGCCAGTGCCCCAAGAAAGCATGAAATCCATTCCATCAATCGGTCACTCGATGGAAAGGATTTACTGCTTTATTGGGGCGCTCGATAGAATGACCGAATAATTTAATTACAAGTTCTGCAGTATGGGGATGGAGTGGGATTGATGCCAGTGGCTGTGTTAGATCGTGCTTGTGCATGATGAATCACGCTATTGGCCGGTGTACATGACAGTGGACTCAGTGCCTTCCTTCAGGTATGTGATGCTGATGAGACTGACCATGGCAACACAACGGGCCAAATAGTTTCTTTACAACTCAGGACATAACATCAATTACGACATTTCAGTCTCCATCTTTCTCTTCGTACAATGTCTGTCCTGTATAGGTGTTAACCCAGCTACCTGCGGCTCTCACGAAGCCCAAACTGTACAGCGTCAGCTGAGTGTAACGGTCGAGCCAGGACACTCGCCAGACATGACATGGCTGAGCGGTCAGTGACAGTGATCAGAGCGATCAGCGACGGCCGGCAGACGCGGCGGTGGACCCGCCGCGCTGACGCCGCCAGCCAGGACGGGTGTCGCCAGCGAGAGCGGGCACTCCTCGTGACGTCATGGGGTCAGTACACGTTGAGCGGCCGTAGATTGCCTCCAACACCACTGCCAGAATGTTGGCTGGCTGGCTGAGGCAGGGATTGTCAGTAGCGTTCGATGACAAGAGTGTGGCACGGCAGCCACAGCAAGGACGGACGACACAGTTCTCGGTGTATTTCAGACAAATGGCGAACAGAGTTCTGCCAGTGACGAGGTGTGCTGACCGTCGGAGATCTTCCTTTTTGTGGCACCAAATTCCACCACCCTCCAGCAGCTGCCCCGTATGTCTTTCTATAGTTGGTGAGAGGTTTATTCCGGCCTGGGATGCCCCGCTTGGAATACCAACTGGAGGTGCCCACTATAAAGGCTGAACAAATTAGCTGCTTCGCGCATACCAGCGCAACAAATTAGCTGAAAGTATCAATGCGCATGTTCACCGTGAGTGGCCATGAATACCGAAAGGACAGAGGGAACGTCAGATTCGACACCGAACACTGACTGCCAAGTCAGATACTTGCATTTGCTATTTTGATGGACTCGCAGCTGGTCTTCAACGTCTTTTCACAACTCCAATGGGCACATTAAGCTTCCAATTTATGCTTACGCATTGCGCGTCATATTTACACAGCATTCACGGCATAAGCGCCGCCTTATCTTGCCTGTGGCCTTCCACGAAATCCTGCAAGGATTTAATGCACCGATGCAGCTCAAATGCAACTGCAAATCTCGACCTCTAGCCATTTAATATATTCTGTCCGTGTGCCTGGCTCCAACACTCCAAACACACATGGATACTGAAGGGACGTCAGTGACGGATCAGTGACCGTGGTGCCTCGGAGCTCTGCAGTTGGAAACTGCCGCTCACCGAGACGCATCATACAAAGCGGAAGCTCTTAGACGAGGGATTTGCGCTGAAACGCACTCAAGATGCATTGGCATGGCTTGGCCGGGTCAGCGCACACAAAGCGAACGTTGCACCGAGTCGATCATCTAAGTCGGAAATTCCATCTCAACGGTTGAGATTAGGCAGACAGTTTGAAGGGCTTTAAAATTTGCATGCCTCGACGGAGAGCCGGACAAGATTTTGCCACACAAATCAAACAATTTTTTATTTAAAAAATACTCTAGTGTGAAATGCGAAACATCTGAGCAATGGTGCACCGAGGATCTGCGTCAGGGAGACGCGATGACAGCCCTCGAAGGACTTGGTGAAGGAAAAGGCTGGTTGGCACATGCCAAGTGAGCAGCCACAGGAGCCCTCAGCACCACACCGGCGGCCAGTTTTCTAGTGGACTCAAACACGTTCACACTCCACTTCAGGAGGACACAACAGCTGTGCCGCTACCACATCAAAATCAAATCCATTAAAAATCACCCGGCACAGCACTGCTTTACGCCTGACAGATACGACAGGAGCCGATTTGGGCGCAAACTCCCACCACATAGCATCTAAATTGCCACGGCTCTCTCAGATCTTAACCTCACAATGCCAGCCACAGCAGCTCGACCGCCCACTAGGCCATTCTGGACCCTCAGTCAACCAAAGGTTGAGTATTTGCTCTCGGAAGAAAAAATCCACTATCCCATCGGCGGAAATTCCTGGTATCTTCCACAAGTACGCAGACGACAACAATCACAAAACACTAGTATTCACGAATGGGTCGAAACACGAGGAAAAGGTAGGCATCGGCATCACTGGACCAGGCCTTCGACTCTCCAAGCGTTTACCGGATAACTTCTCCATCTACTCCGCTGAAGCAATGGCCATTCTGGCCGCTATCTCCATTCTCTTGAGGCGTAAAGCTAGAAACGTAGTGATTTGCTAAAGACTCCAAATCCATCCTTCAGTCAATTAGCAACACCCAAGACTGTCCACATCACGTCATTGACAGAATCCATCAAATCGTGGCCCATAACGTAGACATGAACTTTTTCTTCCTCTGGATTCCGAGCCACGCCAACATCCCAGGTAACGAAGAAGCAGACTGGCTCGCAAAACTAGCCTTGGCATCGAACATCGAACTTGCACGTCGCCGACGCAGACCTCACCCTCATGGTCGACACAGGGGCACAGGTCAGCGTGCTGCCCCCAGACCAAGTGCCGGCTGGCTGCAAGGTGGACACGACAGCTGCTCCACGCTCGACAGCCGCCAACGGCAGCAGCATCACGACGCTGGGGTACGCCGACTACACCGTGGTGCTTTCAGGTCGCCACTACCCGTGACGGTTTCTCGTGGCAGAAGTCACCTCTCCCATTTTTGGGTCAGACTTCCTGGGCCACTACCGGCTAGCAGTCGACATGGGCTGCCGCGCCCTGCGTACAACCAGCGGGCAGAGGTGTGCGACCGGTACCGCACCACCCGCCGAGGACGCGGCCAGTCTGCGCAGCCTGGCTCTGACCACTGGAGCCTTCGCCGAGTTGGGGAAGGAGTTTCCCGGCGTCACGCGGCGTCCGCTCGACGGCACCGCCGTGCCTCACAACGTGACGCACCACATTCAGACGCGCGGGCCCCCGTGCTTCGCCCGGCCTCGACGTCTCGCGCCCGACCGACTGCGGATCGCCCGGCGAGAGTTTGAGCACAAGGAATTATCCGACCCTCCCAGAGCAATTGGGCTGCACCGCTCCACCTGGTGGAGAAGTCTACGCCAGGCGAGTGGCGTCCGTGTGGCGACTACCGCGCCATGAACAAGGTGACGGTGCCGGGCCGCTACCCACTGCCCTACCTGCAGGACTTCGCGGCCAACCTCGACGGATGCCATGTGTTTTCCAAGCTGGATCTGGTTCGCGCATACACACACATCCCAGTGGAGCCGAGCAACGTGCACAAGACGAAAATCACTACGCCGTTCGAAGCATACGAGAACGTCCATATACCGTTCGGTCTGAAGAATGCCGCACAAACCTTCCAGAGTTGGACCAGGTACTGCGAGGTCTCCCGGCTTGCTTCGTCTATATTTACGATATTCTCGTGGCCACCCCGATACATAGCGACCATCGCAAGCACTTGCGGCTCATCTTCAAGCGGCTACAGGACTACGGCCTGGTCGTCAATCGCCAGAAGTCTGCTGGGCGCTCTACGGATTCGTTTCCTGGGGCACGAGGTGTCGGCGGACGGCATCGCGCCACTGTCTGACAAGGTGGCTGCGATCCTCGACTTCCCGCCACCGCAGACCACCGACCAGCTGCGCCGATCCCTGCGCATGGCGGCATACTATCATCGGTTCATCCCGTACGCCGCCACCATCATGCTGCTCCTGCACCGGCTGTTGAGCAAGTGCCCCGGGGACAAGCGTGGCTGAGCACTGGCCGTCCCCTGGGCGGACGGGGCCCAGCCGCCTTTCGACATGTCAAGGGTGCACTGGGAGATGCCGTCCGCCTGACCCATCCGGTGCCCCACGCCCCGCTCCGTGTGCAGGTGGACGCCTCCCAGCACTGGCCTCGGGGCGGTGCTACAGCAGCACGTCAACGGCGAGTGGCAGCCACTGGCGTTTCACTCGCGCACACTGACCCCGACGGAGATGCGCTACATCACGTTCCGCAGGGAGTTCATGGCGGTCTACGCGGCACTCCACAAGTTCCGCCACGCTGTGGAAGGTCGGTCACTCATCGTGTTCACCGACCATAAACCTCTAGTGCACGCTGTTGGTACAGCTACTCACCGAGAGAGACTCGCCACCTGGATTTTATCGCCCAGTTTACGACCGATATGCGCCATGTTCCCGGCCGTCACAACGTAGCGGCCGACGCCTGTCGCGAACGGTGGCGATCATCTCGCTCCCCCAGCCCCCGTTGGATGACTTCAACGCCATGGCAGACGCCCGGCGAGATGACCTCGATCTGCCAGCCTTCGGCAAGTCTGAGCACTCTCTCCAGCTGCGAGACGCCCGTCTCGACACGGGGCGAATCCTACTGGTCGACGAGTCGACTGGAATAACCCAGCCGTGCGTGTCGACACCCCTGCGTCGCCACGTGTTCCGGCTGCTGCACAACCTGGCGCACCCTGGTGTCCGCGCCACCATGGAACGAGTCACCCGTCGGTTCGTGTGGCCCAACATGCGCAAGGACATCCGTGCATGGACGCAAGCCTGTATCCGCTGCCAGCGCTCCAAGGTGCACCAGCACACTAATACCCCGGTAGCCGCGTTCAGGACACCCGACCGGTTCAGCGCCGTTCACGTGGCCCTGGTGGGACCGCTCCCGCCGTCAGATGGATACGCGCATCTACTCACCTGCGTGGACCGTTTCACCCGCTGGGTGAAAGCGATACCTCTGCGCGACACCCACACACCCGCTGTTGCCCGCGCCCTCGTCAGCGGGTGGATCGCTCGGTTCGGCGTGCCCAGCTACATCACGACTGACCGTGGAGGTCAGTTCGAGTCTACCCTGTGGGCCGAGCTGTCGAGCCTACTGGGTTGTGTGCACCACCGCACGGCCAGCTACTACCCACAAGGGAATGGTCTGGTGGAACGGATGCACCGTCCACTGAAGGTTGCGCTGACCGCAAGCGGACAGCCCACATGGACCGACGCGCTGCCCATCGTCCTGCTGGGCATGCGGTCCGCCCTCAAGGCCGATCTCGGCTGCACGACCGCGGACCTTGTATACGGTGCGCCCCTCCGCATGCCGGGAAAATTTGTCACGAGGTCGCCTGCGGCAGCGGACACCACACCAATGTCCTACGCCGCAGACCTGCGTGGCGCCATGCGGCAACTACGCGCCATCCCGCCCCGCGCCACCGCCTCGCGGTCATACGTGCCGCGCACGCTTCAACGCGCTACACACGTCTTTATCTGCCGTGACGCCACAAGACCGTCACTCTCCTGCCGGTATGACGGACTGTACTGTCCTCACTCGCACGGACAAGACGATGACCCTGGATCGTGGTTACGGCCAGGACGTGGTCTCCATTGACCGCGTCAAGCCAGCGCATCTAGAGCAGGAGCTGGAGGTGTCGCCGGCGACCGCTGTGCCTCCGCACACCTCGCGGTATCGGCCGGTGCCGCAGCTGGGACCCCAGCCACTGCTGCCCGCGCCTTCGTCACACGTTCGACACGCGCCAGCCTCTGGGCCGGTGGTGTCCCCAGCCGCGCCCACGACACCACTCCGGTCCTGTCTACGGACCCGCTCCGGTCGTGCAGTGCGCCCGCCTCTTCGGTACGGCGTACTGTTTGTAGAGTGTAACCCTGTTGCCCTCCCAGTGCAAACGTGCACTCCACGCTTCAGAGCATCGCTGCTCCTGTCGTTTTTTTCGACTCGGCTTCACGCGCCGGTCTGGGGGGGGCGGTCGCTTGTAGTAACTCGTGCTATGACGGCACATGCGATAGAGCCGACGCGCCGAACGTTGTTATGCACCTGCACAGAGACGCCTGGCAACTGGCCGCTCGCCAGAATCGCCCGTAACCTCGCTCAGGTCATTGCGCATGCACACGGGCCGCTGTATCGCCAAGTCACGGATCTTTGAAGCTCACCCTACGGACACGTCATAAGAACAAGCAACGTAGCCACTCAAGTCGCTACACATGCAAATGCAGTATGCTAATTGCTATTTTTACTGATTACAAATTATCACAACCCACGCCATAAAGCCGGCTGACACGGCCCTTACACCGCGATGGTACTGAACGCTGGGCTGGAATGACGGCGAAGATTCCTTCCGACATCCGAACGAATTTCCTTTTAATCTAGTGGGGGCATTTCTTCCGCGCCTTTTGGCAACCACAATTGTATAATTGCATGTCGGGATACAGAACAGTTTCTGGTACATACATGGGGAGGACAGGCGAAAAGTGCCCGACGAAATCCTTGATTCTCGCAGTGAAACATCACCTAATCCAGGACCCGAAAACGGCCAATTTTAGCGTTCGAAGGCTTTGCAAAAATTGCACCTCACCAGAGGGAGGTTCAGGGGGACTGTTTGTTGTGCAGGAAATGACAACGGGACGCGTGCCGGAGTCCTGGCCGGGTGCGTTCATCGAGCAGAGTCCGTGAAGAAGCGCGTCAGAACCCAGGGTTCCGAAATCGCTCCCACTCCAGGTCGGGTCAGGTCATTTTGCCGGAAAACCACACACACGCACACACACTATGATTTGGCCATTCAAAGGTTATTTGGGAAGATTAGAAGTTAGTCTCTATTAAAGAACTTTTGGTAAAAATTGATAGAAACACTAGACCCTCGAAGTGCTAAGCCAGGTTTCACGACGAAGCTCTGACTTCCTTAGTCTTCAGCTCCTACATTCCTCGGACAAGCTTGCAAATAGCTATCAGGACATTGAAGCTGCAGTCTAAATATCAATCAAACTCAAGATGTCGAGCTGATATCCATTGCCTGATAGGTTTAACATTCTGGTACGTCCTTTACGATGTCACAATAGGCAGATCGTCCATATTGGCTACCACCCATATATGTCTCACTACCAGATTTTGCAATTCCAATTCAATAGCAGAACATAACGCGGAGTTCAACGTGTCGCCATTGCCCTGGAGCGCTCACGCCGTCGTCGCACACACTGACATGAACGCACACTGTACAAGGCAGATGCTTCATCTGTTGGCACCTTAACTCGACAGTTTTCAACACGCACTCGCTTTCTGGCTGAACGTCGTACCTCGCCGTGCGCACAACGGGGCCATCCGGATGTTTCATGCTCGGTGAACGGTGGACTGTTCCGGTGACACGAGCTGAGGTCGTGCCCCTCAGGACGTGCCATCGGAGCAAAGGATTTGTTTTAAGGCCGACCACGCCTTTGAACCCGATTCCGCGGGCGGTGGTCGAAGAGCGTTTATCCCTGATTATAGAGCCATGATCCTCAATGGCTGTCATTGAAATCCCCTAGTTGGCGTAGAGTTGGACATGCACCACTGCAGTGCTGGTCAGGTTTGGTGTTTGGTGTTTCGATTGGTGTCTGTTCGGCCAACGTCAACCATTTCGAGACTGTGAGACTAAGGAGATGGAGAAAATAATGTAGGGAGAAATAAAACCACGATGGGGTCTGAAGCAAGGCAGGGCAAGTGAATGTAAATGTTGGAAGCCAGCGCTCCCTGAGAAACCACCAGCACTATAGCCACGAAAAGCCCGTCGTTATTTCGCTGCACGAAGTGACCAGATCTGGCAGCACGTGTGGTCAAAGTGAGCCACGCAGTGGAGGACGTGCTCGGCCGCGGCGTCGTCACTCAGGCGTCACAGTCACGCGCGAACGGTGCGCGACCGACCGTGAAGTTCCCGCACAGGCAGGCGATCTGCCTGCCGTCTGTCGTCAGCAGCTGCAGGTGGTCGACGTCGTGCAGCTCGGCCAGGTCGACCAGGCAGCGACATCTGTTGTCGACGCAGCTGGTCACGCAGTGCAGGCTCGCCGAAGGCGGGTCCGAGGAGGTCACCTGCCGAGCGGGGTCACCGGGTCGGAGGGTCGCAGCGCGTTCAGCGTCCCGTGTGAATTGTCGGATGGGCCACGGTAGGTCAACATGGATAGAAGATAAATCCGGGTCTGAGCTATCTAGGTCGAGGGCGGATCTAACCTGTGGGAGAGCACATGGTTAACTGAAGGGTGCTCCGGGAGCAGGACATGACAGAGCGTTAAACCACAGCCAATTCAGAAGATAGCAGCTGCTGATATGCACAAATGGAGCAGCCTTTATAATCACTCAAATCCACATGTCATGTTCTCCATGCCTATTAGTTTTAGCACCTCTGTAACCATTCCATCTTGTTCACTTTTGAAGTGATCACAAATGAACACAAACCTTTGGCATGCTGCGGCAGCCCACCATCTCCCTCCCGCTGTGCCGCATGCCGCATCCTAATTATCTGTGTCTGCGCACCATTTTCTCCATCTCGTTCATCCTTTAATCTCGAAATGACCAGAGCTGGCCGCAGACAACCTAATTCAAGTACAGCACCAACAGCCCGCCATCACTAGCAAGACCCAGTTGGCTTTTACATAATTAGCCTGACGTCTGCATTTTTTTGTCTTGCGTAGAGAAGCTGAAGATAGTTCTTGAAGTTCAAGAACTCCTAAAAGAGAGTTCTTGAAGCGAACTCCCGTGGCCAAACTACTGCCGGGAGATGTCCATTATGCACCAGCGAAGACATCTTGTGGGGATAGCCTATGCATATGGGAAGGCCTCTACCATGAAGTAATTCCAAATCGCAGTCTTCTTATTCGATGTGGAAACACAAATCTCGTGACGTGATATGACTTTTGATGGCATTTGTACGACTCATCATACAACTTGAATGCAAGGATTATACCACTAAGCTTAGCTCCGAGCACATCTGCCAGAAAAAGCAATCGGGAAACTCGAAACTCGGCCATGTGCGAACGATCTGGCTTCACAGATGTAACAACAAGACACACACACACACAAACACCTATGCACATGCAAATATATATATATATGTAGATTATTCGCGACACATATTTAACGTTTCGTCACACGTAGCTCACATCTTCAGGAACAGGAAAGCAACGGCAATATCCTACAGAAGGCATACAACCTGCGTTAGGTCGAAAAGTAAACATAGGACAAAAACACGTGACCAGCACACGAAATTCCCCCTCGCCGTGCCTAACCATTGTCAGATTTCTCGGAAATTCAGGTCATCACCTTCAGAGGGCAACCGGACGCTATGGTGTTAAACTGCGGTCACGCCCTATATATATATGACACGATAATTTTCAGATCCAACGATTTATTACACCTCTCGATAATGGTAAAATTGTCAGCGCCGAACAGAGAATCGCACGTAATGGAGTGATCGCGTATTGGAGAGGGTCTGGGATGGAGAGGAAGCTTCCTGTGCGTACATACTTCCTCAAATGTTGTTGGATCCTACAGTGGAGGTTACATTGGGTGGAACCTACGTATGATGCCCTACACGAGGCGCAACTGAATATATAAACCACGGAGGAAAGACAGCACTTGGGTAACCTAACATTGAAACGGAAAAGTGAGCTGATTCTAAAGGAATTAACGACTAAGTTTTGAATCAAGATAGGGATAAAGTTTTTTTTCAAGGGTGGTCGGTTGGCATCTACGGTCAAAAGTGTTTATCGTGCATGCATGAACCATCTGGATAGGAAATCCATCATTTGTTTAAACAAAAACTATATCAAGTGTGCGACCTCTCTATGGGAGGATTGGTAAGTTCAACTCAAGTGAAAGGCCTGGAATGTAGAATGTTTGATGTACACTTTTAGCGACATTGGAATGAACCTAAAAGGCTCATGCCCATACCGGTAAAGGTGGGCTGGCGGAAAACTGATGTTTGTATTTTACTGGCAAATGTTCGCAACCATATGTCAAGAAAGGGAAGTGATCGATCTTTTTCACCTCTCTTGGTAAACTTAATGTTTGGATGTGTCGGTTGTTCAGAAAGTTAGGGAGGGAAAATGTCCGCATGTATCCGATCACGAAACAACAGAAGGCAATCGTCAACATAACGCCAATAAAAAATGGAATGAAACGCTGGGAGGGGGGGGGGGGATGAGCAGGGGTTGAGCCAAGTTTTCTCATGGTGGCACATGGAGATATTGACAAATGTCGGCCCAAATGGAAGGCCGATTCCCACACCCCTCTCTGCTCATAGAACTTATCATCTAACGCGAAGCAAGAGTTCAGAATAGATAGCTCTAACAGGGACTGGTAATACTTCGCAGTGATTCCAGTCACCTCTTGGCTGGCATTGAAAAGTGCATTTGTGCAAATGTCTATTGGTTCCTTCAACTGGATATTTGTGCACAGACTCTCTTCATGAAAATTGGCCATAGAACCACTGTCAGGCAGATTATGCTTACTGATTTCATCGGAAAATTAATAGGAATTGATCTCTGTAAATTATTTTTGTCAAAGGGGCGAGAACAGGCACCAAGTACTTTGCGAGCTTGTAAACGGGGGTCCCACAGGCTGCGAAAATGGAGCGTAGAGGAACCAGGCGCTTAGTCCGTATAATATTCCAGGAGTACTCACAGTAACATAAAGGTGTTTGTACCTACATCGCTAAGCATGAGTAGCCCTTTTAGCTTAGATAAGAGTTCATTGATTTTGCATTCAACGTGTGGGATTTCCTTTAGCATTGGGTTAAGGACCTAGACAAACTTTGAATGATCATTGACAATCTCCAACATTGTTTCCATGTACGAGCTTCTATCAAGCATGGCAATACCCCTATCCTTGTCTGGCTTTGACACCATGATAGCTTTATCGGACGCCAAGGACTTCAGCAGCGAGATACCATCCGCCGAAACAAAAGGCGAAAACACTATGGAGGACTGGAAACCCTGGCAGTTTCCACTGGCTGCTACTGGCTGCAGACTTCTACTTAACATCATCAAAATTATACCTGTTAAGGAGTGGAAAGTCACTGATATAGTGTACCAGCTGTTCAACGCACAGAAAGAGTGGGAAATCTTGGCTTCCGAACAGGTAACTTAAAGTACAAGCCAAATGCTAGGAGAGTCTTAACACGGCCAGGCACTGGATTACGAGATGGATTGAAAATCACGCGGTCTGGGTCACATTGTCGGAGCTGGCTGAATATTCCGGGTTGCCGCAGTTTCTTCGAGTGTGTTCTCTTGAACTTGCCAATGTAAGCATCCAAGACAATGCGGCTATGTGGACAATACGGCACTCTTCTTTCCTTGCAAGGAAGATCCGCCACGTAAATTATTAGAAACAACCACCCGGGACCCCAGCCGATAGCCGAGCTAGTTGCGCCAGCACAAGTTTCGGGAATGACAATATCGGGGTGTTAGGGACTGACTCTATTAGGGTTAGGGGACGACTGTGGTATGATGCTAGTGGGGAAATGCACTCCTCTATCATGGGAATACTTAGTTTAAAAGGGGCATACAAGCACAGGAATAGCTATAATATATTTAACATAGGAACATAACTTAGGCAAGCAAACTGGATGCAGATAATGAAAAAATGGCTCAAGAAAATAAGAAGTGAAAAGCAAATATAGGTAATACATTTGAATATTGATCAATGTATTATGCCGTGCTAACTCTTCGATGTTTATAGATGAAATGCTTCCATATAAATTCCTTTTGAATTAAGTTATGTTCCGATACTTAAAAGCATTTTCGTTTCTATGTGTGGCGGAAATAACTTTGCTTTGTGTTGAGAAGAGCTCCATAGCCGCCTCCGGTCCTCGCTCGTCCAGCGAGCCTCACAGCCGCCTCCGGTCCTCACTCGTCCAGCGAGCCTCACAGCCGCCTCCGGTCCTCGCTCGTCCAGCGATCCTCACAGCAGCCTCCGATCCTCGCTCGTACAGCGAGCCTCACAGCCGCCTCCGGTCCTCGCTCGTCCAGTGCTTCAAATGCCGCCTAACACTGGTATCACATATTTCCTACGGTGCAGTTGGTGTGAACCGTGAGCCATTGGAACATGCGACTAGAAATTGCAACCATTTAATTGAGACGTACGTACTTGTTCCGAAAAAAACATCATCCACCACCAAAATTGCCGCGCTTCAGACACAAAAGTGACGTGAGTCTTCAACCTACCGGTCGGTCGCTCCCGGGCAGTGTCACTGATGACGTCACTGCCGGTGTCTCGCCGATGACGTCACTGCCGGCGTCTCACCTCCAGTCGGAAGCTGTGTCGTCTGGTGCGGAACGTGTGGCGACAGCCGAGCGAGCCCTCGAAGTCCCACAGCAGCGGCACGCCCTCGGGCATGCTGACCCGGCCCGACCGGGCGCTGACCTCGGCGTCCGTCTCGGCGTGACACAGACGCCCACCGGCGGTCAGATGACCTTCGCTGGCCTCTGGGGGCGCGGGGACGCAATCACACTGGACTGGACAGGTTTGGTAGCGTGCGGGGCCAGATCGATGCCCTGACTGCAGCGACCACAGTGTGGAGGCTACTCAAAAAGCACACCAAGGAGCATGGAGTTGTGTGCGGTTGTGGTTGTGCGGTCAGCTGGGTGGTAAGTGCGATTTACCAGTAGCGAATCAGCTGATTCGGCGCGTTTACAATAAATGTCACAAAGTGGTTATTAATGGCGTCACCAAAACATTTGCGGCAGAATTTGGCTCCGAATTCGCTATAGGTGAACGCAATACGGCCGCAGCAAGTCGCCGCGTCTTCAATAATGTGCTGAGGCTGAGAGTATACACGTTCGTTTGGTGGCCATGACCATGCTGGATGACGGATGCGCGCGATGCGCTGAATTTCAACTCACAGGGCACAAGTCGATGAGGTCGAATTGCTGACCTTGCTTTGGAAGCCTCTTAAATAGCGGTTGGAGACAGTATTTATTATACCGAGGGGTAAACGCCAAATTCAGTTTCAACGGCCCAATAACACCAGTCAGACATAGGCTGAGAAAGATCATTTGAGGTCAAATTGGACTAGTGGTTTCAAATGACATTAGACAGGTCAGTGATCTATGTTACTAGGTTAGCGAAGTTGTCCATCACCATACCGCACCCAAATGAACTATTTGGGGAAATACGTGAGCGCAAATTACTGATAATTTGCGAATTCAGCTAAAACGGCGTGGCACTATTCCATTGTATGACGTTGCAGGTTGGTGTCCCGACAGGACATCTTCAAATTATTCACATTAAGCTGTCGGCCATGAACGCCCATCACCTGTGCCAACCGGAGGCGCGCACACGCGCGCCTTTCTCCGAGGTCCCGAACAATCCTAGGGGAGGGGGGGGGGCTGCATCGCCCCCAGCACGGGCGGCGGTTGTGTGGAGCCGCGCTGCCCGATGGTGTAACGCTAATCCTCTGTCAGGGATTAGACCTTGATGTTTAATCACTAATCCGGTGCTGGTGGGAGGACTCTGGCTCTGCGGTGTTTTGCGTGCCATCGATGAACTACTCGGGCTAGCTATTTGGAACTCATTGGTGATTATTAGCTATTATATTCATGCATTCCATCACAAGTCTGTCTTTTGTCAGAAGCGGCTGCAGCCAGAAGGGATCTATGGCTTCTTGGAATGTAATGGTGCCGTTTATGTAAAAGTCACATAGCGCTTTGGCATATCCGGCATTGTGTAGTACGGAATGGTGATGTACGTTTGGTGGCTGTTGATTTTGCGCCAAGACACATTTTCCTTGATGAGACAATGTTTCAGAATGTCATCGCTTTGCTCAGAAGTAGACATTTTGGTTGTCCTCAAGGCTATGCACATCAAAATAAATGCATGTTATATTATAACTAGGCATACATAAAATTTGCTATCCCATAAAATGTCGCAATAAAACAAACGTGATATAGGCGTAATACATAATGGAACGTAAATACAATACACGCAATAATATGCAATAATATATATATATATATATATATATATATATATATATATATATATATATATATATATATATATATATATATATATATATATATATACCATGCTTAGAAAAGGTAATATCGGCGATCGCCAATCTCATGGTCTATGTCGAGGCATCAGTGTCAGACAGATTGCCGACAACATATCTTCCTCACAGTTTATGTGCGGGATTATGTGACCTCGAATAAGATTAAATTGCACAACAGTTATCTTCTCCTGGCTTATGAAGTCTTGCACAGACCTCGTTCAGCGATAACTTGTCCTAGAATAGGACTGTCAACATTTGCTCTCCATTTACAGGGCTTTTTGGACAAGCAAAATGGCGACGCCTTGCCATACAACGACCTCGATCTCAACAGTCGGCACACACACACTGTCACGTGTCCCCCCACAGTCCCAGCAGTCGTCACACAGACACACTGCCACGTGTCTGTCCAAAGTCGCCTCTCGAGACCGCGACGGTCAGCCATCCGTCGGCACCTCTGCTCAAGTCGTCCAACCAATTCCGCCTGCCGTCATCCACTGACCAGCCGCGAGTCCTGCTCGGGAGAGGGGGAGACGTATCACCCCCCCCCACCCCCTCACCCGCCACATCCGCCACACCCAGTGGCAGTCACGAGGGGCCGTCGGCCGGCCATCGGCACATAGACGTTGGCTCAGTAGCTTAGCGCGCCGAAGCAGCTAATCAGCGATGCAGAGGGCAGCGGTCGCCTAGTTCGCACACACATACAGCTGTGACTGTCCAATTTGACACTGAAGCTATGCACCGGAAGCTACCTTCGCTACAAAATCCAGTGAACGCAAACCACGACACGCGCCACGCGAACGTCTGCATCAAGTAGACGTGTGCGTGGTCTGCATCAAGTGACTGGTCCGGATCCATCTGATGTTGAATATTGCCAGCCACAGAGGATCTCGCACGACACTGCAAGATCAAGCTATGCAAACACACCTTATCCGTCAGTGTGCTGTATTACTCTGAGCATCTAATGAGGGTATATATGTATACATCGGAATAATGAAGGCACACTTCAAAAACAATTATCATCTGCGCTTTACTACACTACACAAGGCGCTTCACAAGAACAAAAACAAACAAGCCTGTAGCAGCTACAGTGATTGGCTCATCCGGAAGTGTAAAGTTTGCAATATATGAATTGTTTCTTGAAGTATTTTGCCGTACAGTTTTTTTCTGCATGGAAAGCAGTTACCAAATCAGATCCACACTTTTTCTTCCCCTGTATGAATAGCCTTGCTATTCTTGTGTTTTCAGCTATGAACCTTGCTTAGAGAGACGTGTTATCTGTAGAAGTAAATTGTCTCGTGTTGCTTCGTCTCTAAGTCCGCTGAGAAGCATTGGGACGTGCGCAGTTCTAAGGATAGCTCCCTGACGGCGTTCAGGGCTAATTTTGTTAATTGTGAAAAAGGTGCCACCAATTTGTATATTGTCCTGTTGTTTGGATATGAATCTTACCAGCTTAGCAAGGATCACATTATTGAAAGTACCGGTTCAAATTTATGCAAAGGTTTTTGTATCCAAATGTGTGTGTACATATTTTGAAATGTCTACATAAACAGCAATGAAGTGTTAATTTTCGTCAAGTGGTTTGTCAGAGCTCTGCACAAAATGCGGAAGCTGCAGCTATGTCCTGTGCTCTGGCCCATATGCTCACTTTCCGAAAGAATGAAGTCGTGTGATGATAAGCTATTTGAGCAAAAAACAACTAAAAAATAATTGGAACAGACACGGAAGAGGACACATGGGGCGATAACCTCTTGGGACTGATGCGGAGCATTTACATTTAAGAGCAGGATATATGTCAATATTTTGCCAAACCGCCAGATATATCTCGTGAAACGAGGATATTTACTGAACAAATTGTCAGTGGCTGATACACAAGAAGAGCAGTAAATTTGATAATCCGGTAAGGGAATTGATCGTGTTGATCGTGTTGTCGTTGGTGACGTGTTGAAATCAAGATTATTGCTAACTTTCTAGACTTCGTTTTCAGCGACAACGTATGATTCAAAGTTGACATCTGCTGAACGTCATTTCTTCAGGGAAGGGTTTCTGCATCGCCGATATTGTATTGCCATCGTGTCACAAACTGATCGCTTAATGAAGTTTTTGACAATCGCTTGTTGTCGTCACGTCGGTTAGTTCTATGAGAGGCGGTGTGTACTTCCGTTCACCCCAATATATATTTCGAGCCTTGGTGAAATTCACCAGAGCCAGTTTGGCTTGCATGTGATTGATCGGTTTCTGTTGGAATATATGTGACGGATTGTGTCTGCTTCAGGTCATTACCGGCCAAGGGCGAAGCAATTAAGCAAGTGAGTAAGCTTAACTCAAACGCTCAACATGTCACCGTTCACAGATTGGTGTCCGGAACCTGCATGCCAGCAAACTACCGCACAGTTCTGCATGGCACTTGCTTCAGTGCTGCTCTCGAGGTGCGAAGCAGTGCTCTTCCGTTCTGCGAGTCCGACGTCGGAGCCGAATTCCGCGCCAGACAGCTTGCTGACGTCACGAGGTAATTTGTGACGCGCACTATAAATTTCGTCGGATTACGGCGCCGGTCGGCGCCGTCCGGCAGAGATCCGCGATGTGGAATCTGCACACTGAGCGTCAGGCGGACCGCGCGCCTATACCGTCCTCTTGTTTCTTGTCTTACCCGCATGCATATGAACAGATGTGAAGGATGAGTGGAAGAAGAAGGGTGTTGATTGAATATATGTCGCAATGTTCCAGCTACAGCTGTGCACTGTATAGTGAGTTGTGTACTACAGTCATTAAATACCGTGTATGTGGTGCTTTCAGAGCCAGAAGAGACGAGCCGTTAAACAACAACAAAAACAACCACAACAATAGCAGTCGTGCGATGGCGCCCAAGTATGAACCTATCGATTTGACCTAAACTAACATTGATAACCAGTTAACAATGGCCTAATCTCGCACTAAATTTGGATCACGACTCATACTAAATTGAGCAACGGGTTCACATATGATCTGTGGCGTCGGCGGTTAGAAATACATGAGAAAATATCCCATTAAGAAATGTGTGCTGGTGTTTAATCTTTCAGTCCAGTGTCATTCCACACCTTCAGGTAGGTGCGATGAATTAAACACCAAGTGCTTTTGCATCACTCTGAGAAAACGCTCAACATATTTGTAAGACTGATTGCAATAAACGTTATGATAATGATGATGATGATGATGATGATGATGATGATGATGATGATGAGTGCTTGAAACAAAAATCGTCCTTCGTCAAGAAATGAACTTCATTAACCCGGTAGTCACTGGGATCTGTTTCTTCACACAAGCCACTGGACGATGGGTGAGTCAATATACTTCCTCGCAACCAATGGACACACTGCCCTGATTCAAACGGCAATCGATAGCCCAGCACCTTTTGCTGATATAAAATACGTTGTGTTTACCTAGATGTCATATTTGTTGTCATGGAAGACAAGTCAGGTGAGGTGAAACGATTGGACCGATTCAGAAGGTGTAACGCTTTGACATAATTTTGAAAATTATATCATTCTAACATCAGAAGAATGGTTGACCGCATGCAGTACATACCCAAGAATGTCATTTGCAGCCTGCTTTGTTTTCAGGTCAAGCAAGGTCATGCGAGGTGAAGAGGTCAGATTGCCGATTTGGTTCATTCCGTAATATTTATGGAATATATTTATTCCAGAAGATTGAAAAAGAACCCTACAAGTTCGCGTACGTCACATAATCCTGTGTATCTGCATAATTCGATATGTAAAAATCTCACAGGGTCAAGGGTGCTGATACCCAAAAGAATGAAGAAGCACGTTAGCGTTGCATGACATACTTGTAGAGGAGAAATTATGCCGTCGTATTGCAAATAAACCATGAGCACTCACTCGTAACCAGGATGCCAAACAAAGCAGTACATAAATGCATGCATTGTCCGAGATCATTGCAATGATCCGATGACATTTTGTACCCTGGGCACAGGCACATTGATTCATACGACGTGAGCTCAAGCCGTCATTGCCCGCTGCGTCAATCAGCCTCAAACTTCACGAAGTAACGCCGCTACCGCCATTGCACAACACATCTCTAATCACCACTAGCGCAGATGATATTCAAAGAGCCAACGCGTCAAAGGGTGAAAGGTTAGCTATCTCCAAAAAGCATAGCCCATTGTGGTTACCGCGACGCCGAGCATCACCATCCAGCGGTCACTTCGCGGCCTCAGCGGAAGTGGATTTTGTCCTGTCACTGAACGCAGTGACGCAGAATCGAAACGTAGTATAACATGCAGCATTATATAAATACTCCCTCCCTGCACAAATAGAGACAAAGGAATGATTTATCTATGATGACCTGACATGCAAGAAAGTTTTCATCGCCGCTCTGGTATACCACATTCATCTTCCAATGGCATGTATATTTCTTTTGTCAGCTATATTTGAATGCAAAGTAGCATACGAACATGACCCGGATTGCCCTAATGCAAGTCATGTCGAACAAATTGACCTTTGGTCAATAACTGGCTACAAATCGACCATTCCCTTGGTCCGATGGAATAGAAAAGCACTGAAAACATAGACAGTGAATGACCCACAATGGAATTTATGTCGTCGTTGCATGACCTGGGATGACCTTGCCTATTTGTTATGCTTTTTATTTTAGAAATACGTAAGTAGATGCTCAGTTCAAGGCGCGGTAAAATCAGCCTACCACGAACTTAATGACGCTATGACACCATCACCTAGGATGTCATTGATATTTACTTTTACACGATGCATTATACATTTCCTGGAAGATACCGAAAATCTCAGGTTGCTGCCTCTATCGCTTTGGTTGTTATCGCAGAAAAAACTTGCCAGGAAATATATTGTTCCACCCCAGTGATTCGCCGGTATAAGTATGAACGAGTTTCATATATTATATTGAGTATGTATGCCCCCAATGTCATCTAAGTTCGGAACCTACTTCGCTTGTATTAGGCAGATGTAAGAGGCAGGACCAGATTACATGGTACGAATGATTCATTTTCACTGTTGACGCAGTGTGTGGTCGCAAGTATTGTATTCGGACAAAATGTTGTTTTTCTGAGAAGGTTTGCAGATTCTCAGAGGGAATAGTGGAATAACAAATCCATATTTCTGTTAGGAACATGTCAAATAAATACCTTCACTACCTCTAAAAATTAAGGTAATTTAGGTTATCATAAAATACTGAATTTCCTTTAAGCAATACTTACACAGAGAAAACCTCTATCAACTGCTGCAATTCGCAGAGGAGTATGTGCGAGGAGTGAATGTGTATGTGTGAGAAGGTTGCCATCAATCACAGCAGAATCAATAGCAAAAGACAAGAAAGTTCTGTGCAGTGGTGCTGATGCAGAGCTTAGTGAAAGTCTCACCGTTATGGAACAGGTACGCTCCCTCCATATAGTCATTGCGACCGGCATGGGGGCGTGGCTGGAACCGGATGAATACCTTGTTGGTAGACGACCAGATTTTCTCCGCCGTAACCACCCTGGCGGAAAACAAGCTCTATCAGCCCACCTTGCAATAAAACAGGCAATCGCATTTGTGTAGTACATTTACGAAGATCGCATCACGAGGTCAGAATGCATTTCACCGGCCAAACGAGTCGATTGCACAACGCGCCCACTAACCCTCAGGGCCATCGAACTTCGAAAGTCATCCTGAGCACGTGAGTCAGTCACGCGAGAAAGAAATGATCCCGTTGTCGCGTGCGTCCGGACGTCCCGACGAATCGAGGTGGAAAAACTAACCCACCAGCGTCAGACACCGAATTGTTTTTGTCAGCGCAACGGAGAGAAAATGTGATCAACAGGAGCAATAGCTGCTGTTCAACTGGCAACTGAATCGGACCCCCACTCCATCATGCACAGCAAGCAATGGGTAAAACATTTTGCCACCTTCAAACTTTAGTGGGTCTCCGAGCCCACCAAGTCTGGCACCAGTACTAACAATCCGCTGAAAATATCAAAGTTATCGTTTATCATGGACTTGACCTGGTTGTTTTCGACGTCTATCGGTAGGTGTGTAGTTCACACGTATGTTAGTGTACCACGTATTTAATTTAATTTATACGTTCCATATATATGAACTGTACAATATATACAAACGTAGTACCAATTTAAAAAAAGGAAAGTATTAAGTGTGTAGGAAACTACAGATCAGTCAGTTTGACCTCAATAGTTTGCAAGGTACTAGGAAATCTGGTTAAACAGAATGTTCAGATTCATCTTGATAGGTACAACCTTTTAAGGGATACTCAACATAGATTTCGATCTCGGAAGGACTTGTTTAACTAACCTATTGGAGTTCTTGGAGTATGTTACTAAAGAAGTAGACAATCAAAGCAAGATGGATGTTGTGTACTTGAACTTTAGCAAAGCTTTTGATAAAGTTCCACATGGAAGGCTAACTCACCAACTACAGCAACATGGGATTGTTGGAAAAGTTTTAGGTCGGATTGAAGCATGGTTGAGGGGAAGGAAACAAAGGGTAGTGCTAAATGAATGTAAATCTGATTGGAAGGATGTTCTGAGTGGAGTACCACAGGGCTTCTAGGGCCACTTCTCTTTATTATCTTTGTGAATAACATCGAGGTAGGGCTGAGGAATAGAGTGTTGAAAATTGCTGATGACATCAAGCTGGTAGGAGTGGCAAACAGTAGTGATCAATCTAGTAATATTCAACTAGACCTGGAGGACCTAAAAAGTGGGCTGATCAATGGCAGATGTCTTTCAACCATGATAAGTGTAAGGTTGTGCATCTGAGGTCTGGAGGTGAGACTTTCAGATATACAATGGGAGGGAGGCAACTGGATGTTATTGAAGAGGAAAGAGACTTGGGTGTGTTGGTTTCAAAAGACCTTAAAACAGAAAAACAATGTATCTCAGCTAGGAACAGGGCACTCAGAATGCTGAGACTAATTAATAGAAGTGTGAGATATAAGAGCAAGGAAGTCATGAAAAAAAACTGTACTTAGCATATGTGCAACCCCACTTGGAATATTCTGTACAGGCATGGAGCCCCTACCTACAAAAAGATATAGATATGTTAGAAAGAGTGCAGCGCAAAGCAACTAGACTCATCAGTGGAATAGGTAGCTTAGAATATGGAGAAAGGCTTGTGGCATTAGATATGTACTCACTCAAGTATCGGAGATTAAAGGGGGACATGATTGAAATGTACAAAATTGTTAAAGGACTAGATCAAGTCAATTTGAATGATGCTCTTCAGTTTAGAGTATCACATAGAGGTCATCAATTCAGGTTAGACAAGTTGAGATGCAGGACAGTTAAGCGACAACAGGTCTTCAGTCAAAGGGTTGTTGATCAGTGGAATAGGCTGCCTGCTGATGTTGTAGGGAGTTCCTTATTTAATGTATTTAAAAGTGGGGTGGACAATTTTTAGACAGGAAAATCTTTATTTGGGATTATAATTTTTAATTGATGGGGTGAGATTTATGCTAAGTAAGTGTGCACAGTACAGACCCCTTTAAGCAGGCATGGATTCAGTTTGAAAATTATTGGTAAAGCATTCAATCCACATGTATTAAGAGGGATCAAGGGAGTAGGGCTGGATAGCTAGGGTAGATAGGCATTGATAGGTGTGTGGGATGTTGGTGGATGGTTTCTTTAGGATGTGGTGATGGTTGGGGTGGGTCTTTTTACCGGGCTTATGGTATCTTCCATTTACAGACTTAACTGGATGGGCCCTTGTGGCTCTTATTAAGTCTAAACATTTTGTGACTGTATAACTGTGCCGTCTATCTTCAACTCTCATAACTAACTTCTTGCAGGAAAATGTATGGCACAAGTAGCACCACCTGCTTGTCATGCGCCCAATCTTCCACGTGGGTCGCAAAAGCTCCGTAGCTCACATTTTCTCTAGGTACCAGACAGTCGCTTCGCAATCCGAGGGTCACGAAGTGCCGTAGTTGTTCCCAGGGTTCTGTAAATGATATTCCCCGAGCTTCACGGCGTTCTGCAATCGACCTTCCCTGGGGGGGGGGGTCACCGAGTCCTATCAATAACCTTCCCTTAGGGTTCACAGGATCCCGCAACTGACATTCCCCTCGGGTCCACGGGGCTGCTACAACTGACCTGCCCTGGGGATCACGGACTGCTCTGTAGGCCGGGCTGCACAGTTTAAAGCTGCTCCCGGCGGCTGTGGCGTTGTCCGACGCAGTTGGATCCCCGTGAACGACCTCCAGCATGCCTTTGCACTCGCCGCCCCTGGAACAGTCCGTATGTCATGCACACCCGCCGTGTCTGGCACATGTGGTACGGCAGGTCCGGTGCTCGTCACACCGTGTGTCCTCTCAAAGTGCCGGGTCTCTGCAAGAGGACAGCTTTCTCTGAGGTATCGGATGTCCTTACACACATTACATTTGATAATTATTCAGTAGCGTGTCGATCATGAAATAATAGCCTTTCACTGGCAAATGCCCGATCGAATCGCATGGTTCGAGACGCTGGCAAAGCAAGGAAGTGGGCGTGAGGATACACTTAGTCCTTGCGCGGGGGGGGGGGCACTAATGCAAAAATCGAGGTCGTGGGGGCAGAGTTGTGTGAATCTGAACCTCCCAAGACAGCTAATTTCTCACTGAGGGCTGCAATTGGCTGACAGTTTCGGTGGGCGAGTGAACCCCACCCTTCCAGATGGGCGCCTTCGGCTAAAAACTTGAGGGAGAGAGGTGCATTTGGGTCTTCCCAATGGGGCACCGTTTCCGATCGGGCGGCGCCGATCTCTGACGGGGAGGGGCACATGCCCCAATGTCCCCCTCTAGATCCGACACTGATTTGAGAAGACGCACTTCAATTCAATTCAATTGCGCCAGAACACCACTCGCAAAATGTCGCAGTCGCGTCGTTTGTGGTGTTGCAGGCAGGCCATGGTACTCTGCATTGAGAACCAATACCGATTGCCGCTACTGGTGCTGATGCTTCGGGTGTGCCCGGGCGCTGCACAAGAAAGCATAGATGCTGCTTGTCCGTTGGTCCAGGAATGAAGGAAAGGAAAATAAGAACTACCCCAACACCATGGGCGTTGGGAACTTTGTGTATTAATCCCCTCAGTTGCCATGGCAACGTTGCGCGTTTGCAGTTCGTAGGAACCCAGCACTACACTGTATGGTGGACAATGCACAACGCTCGTAATACCAAGACTCATGCGTTTTGCTCCTGAGAAGAAGTGCTGGAGGTACTCGGGCGATATTGAGGTGCCATCTAAGCTCGCCTGAGTGATGTGTGATGTTGGGTTTAAGGCAAGCAATTGTAGCTGGATCCTAGATATCCACAGGACGTTCATGAGGACATTACCTGCGCGCTCAGCGTTCTTTTGAATGCTTGAACCAGTAACAAAGGATCAGCCAAAGGGTGACCGGGCGCCGGCCCCTTTGACAAAAATACACTAAATTAACAAGACATTTTGGGATTAGCACCACGCCAAACGATAAATATTTCACCCAGAAAAGCGTTCTGGATGAGATGAGGTTTTCTTTTGCTTGGGTCGGGCCCTTCCCATTGCGAAAATGCGCCACTGACTATTAACAATACGAATCGTGCCAGTGACAGTTGGGGGAGGATTATCACGCCCTGGGAGTCCTGGATAAAATCCAATAAGCTGTTAGACATGTGCAGCACCATATACAAATAATGCTATACGTGATGCAACGTCGCATTGTCATAATAGCGTCATCAGATTATCATCAAAACGTCATCAGATTATCATCGGACTGTTATCAGACCGTCTTCACTTTGTCATCATACAGTCATCGGACCGTCACCAGACAGTCATCAGACAGTCACCAGACAGTCACCAGACAGACACCAGACAGTCACCAGACAGTCATCGGACCATCACCAGACAATCATCAGAACGTCACCAGACAGTCATCAAACAGTGATCAGTCAGTCGTTGGACCGTCACCAGACAGTCACCAGACAGCAACCAGATAGTCATCAGGCAGTCACCAGACAGTCACCAGACAGTCATCGGACCATCACCAGACAGTCATCGGAACGTCGCCAGACAGTCATCGGACAGTCGCCATTCATCGGACCGTCATCAGACAATCATCAGACCGTCATCAGACAATCATCAGACAGTCATCGGACCATCACCAGACAGTCACCAGTCAGTCATCGGACCATCACCAGACAGTCATCAGAACGTCATCAGACCATCACCAGACAGTGACCAGTCAGTCATCGGACCGTCACCAGACAGTCACCAGTCAGTCATCGGAGCGTCACCAGACAGTCGTCAGAACGTCACCAGACAATCACCAGTCAGTCATCGGACCATCACCAGACAGTCACCAGTCAGTCATCGGACCATCACCAGACAGTCACCAGACAGTCATCGGAACGTCGCCAGACAGTCATCGGACAGTCGCCATTCATCGGACCGTCATCAGACAATCATCAAACCGTCATCAGACAATCATCAGACAGTCATCGGACCATCACCAGACAGTCACCAGTCAGTCATCGGACCGTCACCAGACAGTCATCAGACAGTCATCAGACCATCACCAGACAGTCACCAGTCAGTCATCGGACCATCACCAGACAGTCACCAGTCAGTCATCGGACCGTCACCAGACAGTCATCAGAACGTCACCAGACAGTCACCAGTCAGTCATCGGACCATCACCAGACAGTCACCAGTCAGTCATCGGACCATCACCAGACAGTCACCAGACAGTCATCGGAACGTCGCCAGACAGTCATCGGACAGTCGCCATTCATCGGACCGTCATCAGACAATCATCAGACCGTCATCAGACAATCATCAGACAGTCATCAGACCATCACCAGACAGTCACCAGTCAGTCATCGGACCATCACCAGACAGTCACCAGTCAGTCATCGGACCGTCACCAGACAGTCATCAGAACGTCACCAGACAGTCATCAGACAGTCATTAATCATAGCGTGATCAGATGGTCATTAGACCGTTGTCTCATCCAGGCTTGGACAATATCAATTAGCTGTTGGGGTGTAGTTTAGCTACATGCATGACGCGTGTGGCGATTGTGATCGACATCAGTTTTTATCTGTGCGAGCGCCAAGTTGGCCAATTACAGGTGCATAATGTGTGCGGCAATAGCAAGAATAGCTTTCGTCGAAAGCAGCTCTGTATATAACAATGCTGTATTATTTGTCTTTCAGAGACATATTAAAGGGTTTATAAGAATGATAAGCGTTATCTGGTATGAACCTTTCTGAAACAATTCATGAGCTTCCGGAACTACTAGCGGCTCCGTTGTCAGACGGTATATTGAAAGATAAGACAATTAATAAGGTTGCACAAATTTCAAACAAGATACGAGCAGTGTCACGTATTTGACAAAGAGACTAAAATATCACAATTTAAACTTGCGTGATTCTCCCCTCCACCTCCCCCAGCTCACTGCCTGTTAATATCGGCCACTCTCCAAATGGTCGACTATTCTAAGCCCCTATTTCGATTCAGTTCTGGCCGCGACTTTCTAGTATTATATGCTTGCAGCAGCTTCCTTCTCCTAAGCTGGTTTTCCCGTCCCAGAATCTCATATCGTTCCAGTGGATATCGTGGCGAGTATCCACAACGCGTTCGGTGACTGTGGACTTTTCTGGTTGGGCCTTGGAGAGAGCTTTCCGGTGCTCCTTCAGGCGCTTGGCCAGCGGCCTACCACTCTCGCCAATGTACGCTGCGTTGCACTCGCATGTCAGGCGCTAGATGGGCCCCGTGCTTGCCCCCGATCTCTTCGGTCTTTGAGACGTTGGCACTGTTTGCTTTTCGAGGATTGTCCGGACACATGAGCGATGACAACTCCCAGGAGCCTCAAGCGGCGTCCCAGGCGCTCACTGATACCCAGGTAATAAGGAGCTGGAAATAATCTCAGCTTGTCTTCCGTTTTCCCTTTTTCGGTCTCTGCGTTCTCGTGCAGCGGACGTGGCGTTTTTCTTTCGGTAGCCGTTGGCACTCCGTGTCCAGCAGCGACCCGACGGTGATCTCGCTGCGGGTGGGTCGCCGTCACATCGGTCAGCCTCGGCCGGACCGACGTCACCGAGACCGACTTCAATGACATTCTCATGAAGGTAGCGGCGGCCAAACGGCTGCTGCCGGCGCCCGGCGAGGTCGCCGGCCGCCACCACAGGCCGTGTCGTCGCTTGCGGCGTCCCCGATACAGTCGGCGGCACCCGTCAGTTTCGCCACGTATGTCAGTTTCATTACACCCGTCAGCTTCGCTACACCCGTCAGTTTCGATACACCCGTCAGCTTCGCTACACCCGTCAGCTTCGCTACACCCGTCAGCTTCGTCATACCCGTCAGCTTCGCTACACTCGTAAGCTTCGCTACACCCGTCAGCTTCGCTACACCCGTCAGCTTCGCTATACCCGTCAGCTTCGCCATACTCACCAGATTTTTTTTAACCTAATAGCTTGTCTTCTCTGTCAACATACCATCGGTCGACAGAGTCGTTAGGAGCTCCGAAAGCTCAAACGAATTGCTTCAGAAAGGGTCATCCCAGACAACGTTTGTCATGTATTATTTATATTCACATATATAATCACGCCCATGGTAGCGTGGCTGGCGTGGCAACATGTGCGCCTGTATAATTTTTAATCGGTAAAGTTGGCTGAAGCAAGTCCGGTCATCATTGCGGCGATTGCTATCGATTCATTTCGAAGCCGCTTCGACGAAAGCCGTTCCAGCTACGTCACAAAAATGCTGCACTGTAATTGGCCAAATTGGCGCGGGCAGAGACAATGAACTGGTCTCGATCACAATCGCCACACGCGTCATATTTGTAGCTAAGTGACTGCCCAGCAGCTGACGCTATTGTCCAGCCTGACTCGACCTGACTCGTAATCGAATCGCTACGCGGGCGCTCCGAGCCAATCATTGTTGGCTGGTCACTAACTGTGTAACGCACCATCGTAAACCAACACATCACACAGCATAATACACCAGCCGTGCGCAGTGGCCCAGTCAGGATCTTCCTTGGATGTCAGGGGGGGGAGGACGACCGAAAAAATGTGAATAAAGAGAGAATGCTTTCGGCGTGCGAAGTGCGCGGAAAATTTAGGGCTGTGCGTCATGGAAATATCAGAATTCGTCTTTTAATTTAGTGTATTTTTGGTTGCTCAGGGGATCAGGACAGCCCAGTAGATGTAGTAGAGCAATTTGCTCTGCCCTACTCTCTGATCAGTACAGCCCAAATACCATTAATCACATTCAAAAGGAGCTATCACGTTGTAATTTTAAATCTGGTAATCTTGAGTAGGCTTCATTTCGCAGACAACATAGCCAGTAGCGCGTCCAGGGTTTTCTTAAGGGAGTGGGGGCGTCGAAAAAAATGAATGTCATGGAACAGAGAGCGCTTTCGTCGCGCTTTGCGCGCGGAAAATGTTTTTTTAAAAAAGGATAATTTCAAAATGTATTGTTTGACCTGGTGTATCTTTAGTTGCCAAGGGGGCGGGGGGGGAGCGGCCCTCCCCTGGTTGTGCCTCTGAACATAGCCCGACCAAAATAATGAAAGGCTATCATTGTTTGATATTCCGTCTCCGAAAGCCCTGTTCACCCCCAGTGGTCAAGTTAAGCTGTAATTGTGAATGGAGAACACATCTCTATATGGCCCTTTTTTCTGAACTGGCATTTAGCAATACAGCTACACATCAGGATTAAAATTAATGGAGTGTCGCATGGCTCTTAGGTCATGTTAAGCATCGCAATTAGTAAATGCATAGCATATCACTGTCCATAAGATGTCTTTAACGACTTGAAATTAGCAATAATCGCCGGTCATGTGCCAACAGTTCGTTCGTCTTCTGGTTACGTAGGGCACGTAAGTAAGGTCCGTCTAAAGCCGGAGAGGTGCCGTCTTCTTCGACTGTGGCGGACAATGCACACAGGAAAATGACCGTGTGAGACGCGTTCGCCACATACCGTACGGTGTTGCCGCCGTTGAACTTAGCGAGGAGGTGGTGAAGTCGGAGTTCAGCCAACAAGCCCAGCATATCGTGCGCCAAGACGAGGCATGCTGGGAAGTGCGAGGTAAAGAAGGTGAAGGTTCTGTCTGTTAGTTCTGACCTTTTGATACCGTATCAAAGTATGATACGCATTCATACTTTGAGTGATCTGTATCTGCCGCGCTTAGGTAATGCGCCACAAGACGATCAAGGCATGATATCTTCCGTGTTCATGTGCTCAGTGCGGTGTTCCATGTTTCCGTCCACATTTGTTCCACCATATCACCTTGCACCATTTGAGCCGTCCCAACCGTTTTCATAAAACCAAACCCCTGATTGAGCTATGTAATGCCTTTTCACGTTAAATGAGATGCAATTGTTCATCGGTAAGTACAGGAACACGTCTGGTGGTTCGGATAGAATGTCCTACTCTTTCTTTCGTAATCTCTCGCATCCGGCCGAGCATAATCCTGCCACAGTTTTAATCACCTTTGGACTGAGGACCAATTCCACCTGAGTGGAGCCATAGTTATGGCATTCCAATCCTCAAGCCCGGAAATAAATGAAAGCAGCCATCAAGTTACAGACCAATGTTCCTGACAAGCTGTGCGTGCAAATTGTTGGAAAGGATGGTGAATATGCGATTACGACCTTTCCTCGAAAGCAATACAGTAATTTCTCCGTAGCAACATGGTCTCCGTCCACGGCACAACCCAACAAACAACCTTATGCCCATAGTAAACGATACGCCAATGAGCATCAGAGAAAAACTTGCAACAGTCGCTGTCTTCTTTGATCTCAAAGCAGCGTGTTCGGGGAAACCATTTTCCAGATCTGTCAGATCTCCTTTTTACATCTATAATATCAGCTGAGCTAATGCACTCGAACGGGATTTTACCCGCATACACTTTGGAACACTGTGTGCGGGGTTTTCCCCAAGCCCACAGGAGCATATCTCCTTCCTCTGCCTATACAGCGTCCATCATTATGATGAATACGAATAAACGTTATGTGAAAGAAGGGTGGTTTGTATTCTCGAGGTCAAATCGACCCACTGGCGACTGAGGTTCTGAGACTGGCGGGAACCCGACGGTTGGAGGTGGCGCTGAAATTCGACAGAATCGCAGCGTCATCGATGGCTGACTGAGTTGCCTGCTCATTCGACGAGATGCCGGCTTCTGACCACACAAAAAAAAATTATTTGTGTGCATTGCGCCGGCTTACCAGAAATTTCATTCAATCAAAGATTGCCACTTTAGCATACAATATTTCCCTTGCTTGAGGCCCAACGTAACTTATTTGCCTGGAAAACAGTTTTCCGGTTAATGTAGCTTCACCGACGGGCCAACTGGTATTTGGCCACAGTCACTAATAAACTTCTTTTTTCTAACGCACACACGGACTTTTTTAAAACTTATTTTTCTTTTTCTTTTTCTTTTTCTTTTAAACGTCTGGAAAAAAACGCTTGGACCGACTGTACACACGCCACAACTGTTCACTCATCACGATCATTTGTACACCTTTTAGGGCCGTCTGTACAAATCGAATACTGACCTGGATCGCCTCTCTGAGGTCATCACGCTTACGGAAGTCTTATTTGCTCAGTGGCGGATTTAGGGAGGAGGGAAATGGGCCATGGTTATGCCATTTCTGGACCATCCGCATCTTTATTACGGCCAAAAATGAAGTTTCTAACAACTAGAAAGAACCCTTTTCCGTTTTCTCCAAAGATACCCTTACCGTTTCTTTAGCTTCCATGTACACATGTGTAGCCATATTTGGTCATTTCAATATTTAAACGTTTACTTCTAGAATAAAGCAATTTATCACTCAATATTTCTTGGTTGAGGTGTCCTAAAAACAATAATGTCGCCCTTTGTTCATGAGGAAAATGATCCTCAGAAGGCAAACTTTCAAGACAAATTGTAGTATTTGCGCTGATTCATGTTCTCTTGAGAAAGGAAGGCTGCCACATGTCTTTGAGACGACTCAACCATGAAAGTTAAGTTAATCAGATAACATAATCGCACACTCAAGCTATCTTCCCGGAATGCACTGATCCCACTCCTGTCTGGTCCCTTATGCTAACCAACAGGTGGGATTCAGGGAGGGCTGGAAATCTCGTACGATGCCAGGGGGTACAAGTCCATATTTTCAGATTTAATAGGGAAAATGACAAATTAACATTAGCAGGGTACCAAACCAGGGTGTCCAGTCCCCCTCCCCCATGACGCACCCGGGACGTCCAGCCACAGTGTCAGACCAGGCAAGACAAGCGACGTAAGTGATCAAATGTAGTCTGGGGCGCGACTAACCGAGATATCGCACAAACGACGAGGGACGAAAGCGTTCAAATCGACCTAATTATCCATCGAAACAGCCTACACCAAACAACGACGAGTCAGTTAGTTATTTGGGTTTTAGGGCTCCTCGACCAAAATTGTGATCATTTAGCGCCAAATAACGACGAGTCAAAGGCACCACGGACAGGCGAGTGAATGCTCTCCATTTCAGCTTGGTTGCGCCAGTGAACCAAATCTGTGGGATGCCAAATGGTATGGTCAGCGGAGCAGTGTCGCCAGATGAGGCGCAACGGCACTAAGTTGCTACCAAAGCTGGCGAATTATCATCACTATACAATCAGAATCATCAGAAGCTTACGTCACAAGTCACTAAGCGGTGGACGTTCGGGTTGCAATTTCGTCGGTGCATGCACAATGTGGTGCATGCAATTGCATCGATGCGCCGAGAGGGAAGCAGCGTCGGACACCTCAGGTCGACAATTTTCGCTGTTCTTTCAGGTCGACACCCCTGACGACAATTGTTCGGCCCAACACCGGCATCCCGGCCGTCGCGATTCGGTCTGGCCGATCCTGATTCGGCGCGCCTGGCCCGGCGCCGATCGCCGGCACGAAAGCCTGACTTATCGCCATCCCCTCTCTCCAGTGTTCACTGTGACTAACGGACCCCATCGTCCACAGCTTCTTCTCCGTTCACCGGCGCTCGGCCAACAGTGGCGGCGCCCGCGCCTCACGTCGTCGGGCCGACCGGGCCGGCCGGGAGACGAGAGTCCGGGCGGCCCGGCTCGTCGGTCATCGCGCCGCCACATCACCGCCCCCGCGGCTGTCCGGCTCCGAAGGGCGCGCGCACACTTCCGACAACGGCCGGAGGTGCGGCCGGCGCCGCGGCCCGGGCCGCCGCCGACAGCGCGCCGACGCGTTTTTGGCGGCTAATGACGCCGTTAATATGCATCGCCGCCGCCGCCGGCGCCGCACCCGCCACGCCGGCGGCGGCGGCGGCGGCGGCGGCGTCGCTGCGGCGCGTGCCCCGGGCGCGCCAATATTCTGTCGATCTGAACGCGTCGACGGCTCCGGTCGCCAGTGGAGGCGCGTCTCGGGCGAGGGCACTTCGTCACTGAGGCGTCAGAGTCTCTGTACGCTGAAAGGGAGTCGAAGCTGTTCCCAATGCTCTTCTCTTCTTCTCCCCTTCTCTTGTCTGATAGTGGAATGTCCAGGCATTCGACACCATTGGGCACCAGTTGGAGCAGGGCAATTCTATCCACTAGTCGCGAGACACATCTTGACAAGCCGGAAGACACCACCACCGCACTCGCCCTTCATCGGGACCTGCTTCATCTGAGTTTTTAGACTACGGTTATCACATACTTATTCGGTTGGTTCAAGCGTCTATAAAACTTTCTGGTGTAATTATACAGAGTTTGACTGTACACACCTGCCCAGCGTAAGTCCGTAGTATCAGAAACTTGTCGCAAGTGAGTCCTTAGAAAGGCAGACTGCTGCTACACGTCATTCTTCATAAAAGCATACGGCTATAAAAACGCCACGTTCCTTGGTGTCGATGCACCAGCATGGCGGCATCGGGCTACTGAAACACTAACTTTTGAAACGATTCTCGTTTCTTGTTCTCAGAAAATCGACTTGGTTAGACGTTTGCTTCAGGGACTGTTTAAATTTACTATGAAATCGGAAAAACTCATCAGACGCACCCAAGATTTGAATTATTTTGAGTTCCCAATCCCGCGGCCCATCAGCGAAACAGCATATGGGCGGCGCCATTAGCCGTGAATGTGCATAAAGCGCATCGTGAATCATCCAATAAATAAATAAAACAATCAATAAGAATCCTTTTCAGTTGCGCCTTCACTCTAAGATCTTTAGTTTCGTACTAGAGCAGTGGTTCTCAACCTTGTTAAGGCCGTGCCTCTCTTGGGAGCTTAAGACCGGTCTCGTCCTCCTTCCCCTCCATCCACCAGTGATTTGGGGTACACAATTGACAAGTTTTGAAGGCGTACAATTCTCGCCAATTCCTCGTTTGATCTGAAGTAGCCTCTATTGACCTCTGGCTATGGCTTCGCTCGCCTCAGCAGCTGAATGCATTATCCAGAGGTTCCAGAGGTGCCCAATAACTGAGGTGTTTTTTTCTGTCACGAACATCACTCACAACATGCATCTAAGTGCATAGTAAGTGCCCTTTGCTGAGTAAGTGCACATATTCCGGTTTGACACCTTCATTATAGAATCGCAAATGATATGCCAAAATACACTTGAGACCACAAGTGTAATAGGGAGCTAACGATCACAGCCTTCGATATCACAACAGCGCAAACGCTAATAAGCATCCAGTTTTCAGTCAGTGACTAGCAGTGTCGAAGGACTGCCCGAGACCTGTCGAGTGGTTAGTGCAGCACGCAAAGTCAGCTCACACCGCGCTGTACCGCCCTCTCTTCTACTCTGCAAGGGGACGAGTGGTCTAGGGGTAAGATGTTCGTCTCACAATCGAAAGGTTGTGGGTTCGAGTCTCACCTGTCGCTACTCTTCGCCCGCGACCAATCGGCGTGAGAGATTGGCGACGCTACATGACTCAACGGTCGACGTGTCGTAAAACCAATAACCAACCAATCTTCTACTCTGCTCTCCGGTCCAGGAGGAATTCTTCAACCGCTTCTTCACACGCCGCAGTCACTTCTTCAGCCTTTCCGGAACTCCGCAGTACTGCTCCGAGTTCATGGTGGCCCCTGGCTCCAGGAGCTCGGTCCGGATCACACCTTAAGCGCTCCAGAAGATGACCATCACGAGCTTGCTGCCAGACATATGTTGTTTGCCTTTGCCGGCGTCGGTGAACCCATATGTCGATACTCCATCGACTGGCGACTCGTTTCGGGCTCTGGATTAACGCAGGACCCACAATATGACTGGTTATGTGGCCAAGCTGGCAATGTGCGCGAAAATCGTCAACAAGAGACGCATCGTATCCCAACCTTTAACACACATGCCGGGGGTAAACAATTACGTCAACCGGAGAGGGGGTTTCCGTCTCCTCACGTTGGAAGCTACTACATTTTAAACACAAACAAGCTAAAACAACACGCTGAAGCAGAGCACACGTTTTGCGAGCAGGTTAAGGCCATGTTCGACTGTTTACAGTGTAATTTTGGTGATCACAGGGCAATATTGTTAGGATCAAAGCAGGTCGAATAATTCAAACGTTCCTGATATCGTGGTTGATAGATTGGGTCATATCTATTCGCCAGTAAGTGGGAGACGTTATTCAAAATGCCGAAACAGGCATTTATAACCTGATACAACACACGACATTTTTTAAATGCTTCACATGTCATAAAACCCATCACTATGGGTCGAAAGATGGGATATATCTGGCAACGATATCTACCATGTAATCTAGGTACATGTATGCACTTTTACCACGGTCATAATTAACTGGAGATACACCAGCAAGGGATAGCATACTGCACTTAATATACATGCAATGTAATCAGCGAAATATTTCCGAAGTTGTTTAGTTAATATTCTATATCCAAGGGTCACCGAATGGCCATTCAGTTTCCTGGGAGGCAAACTGAAATAAAACTTGTCGTCAAGGGTGGGTGGTGGGCAGCCAAGGGTGGGTAGTGACCAAGGGTGGGTTGTGGCCAAGGGTGGGTGGTGGCAATTTGTGGGTGGTGGTCAAGTGTGGGTAGTGGCCAAGTGTGGGTTGTGGCCAAGTCTGGGTGGTGGCCAAGTGTGGGTGATGGCCGAGGTGGATGGTGGCCAAGTATTGGTGTCCAAGGATTGGTGTCCAAGGATTGGTGTCCAAGGATTGGTGTCCAAGGATTGGTGTCCAAGGATTGGTGTCCAAGGATTGGTGTCCAAGGATTGGTGTCCAAGGATTGGTGTCCAAGGATTGGTGGTGGTCAAGGGTTGGCGATGGCCAAGGACGGATAGTGGCCAAGGGTGGGCGGTGGCCAAGGGTGGCGTAGTCGAGTGCCATCAAAGCGAACCCGCCGAAAAACATGTATTCACGATCGTTTCACCGCGCAATAAACCTGACGACGTCATAAACGGCCGGCTCTCGGCTGCAGCGGACTCGACCGGCGTCCCGAGCAGCATCGTCACCGCGCCAACCGAACCCTGCTGGTGGCCGGCCGGCCGGCGGTCGGTCGAATTTGCGCCTCCACAATTCTTATACTTACCAACGGATTTTCCAGTCTGTTCGCTTATCATGTGCCTGTCGATTTACCATAAAGTCACAAAATTGTATCTCTTCGTCCGCCCCCGCTAGCAAAGGATATCTATGAAAAAATCAGGAGAGTTGGGCGGATTCCTCCCCTCTCACCGGAAGTGTTGACATGCCATCCGACTCCGTTAATGTGGGTTTTCGGGTTAGTTTCGGAAATTAGAGCCACCGAAGCACTGTCATCTGCGTGACAAACAGTGATGACCTAATCCGAAGAAGTCGCTGCTGCCAAGGCGGCGTGAGATGCCTACTTAGTATTGTTATTGAGGTATCCACTCAGTGGTATCAAAATTTTCCGAAGCCAATGAGAAGGTATTGCGTGCCGAATGCGCTCGAAAAGTTGCACTTAGAATTATAATTTTGATCAAATATTGCTTACCCCCTGACAAAAGATCCTTTTCTGTTTTGCCACCGAGAGCTATGCGCCTCGTGTGTGACCTGTTCGCGCAATTCCAGGAAGGCGCGCCTGTGCTGTTGAGAACACCATTGCTCTACCGACATTATCCGACAGCCTGGATAATTGCGAAATATGCGGGCCGTGCACTCCAGTGTTCGATTGTCCGCTCAGACACGAAAATGAAATGAATGCTTGCATGGAACATCTTAAGTGAGTAAAGTGTTGCGCGTGGCAAAATTCCGATCCCCCCCCCGCCCCCAGAAAACAAAACAAAAACACCTCACACGAATGGAAGTTCAGTGGATCAGTAGCCAATTACGCATATTGGCACGAACTCGCAGCCTGTCGGAGTCACTCTGATGACGCGTGCCTGCCGATAATGGTCTCAGAGACGAGCCGGTCGCGGAGATCGGTCGCGGAGGTCGGTCGCGGATATCGCAGAGATCGCGGAGATCGGTGACGGAGACTGCGGAGATCGGTAGCGGAGGTCGGTCGCGGAGACCGCGGAGATCGGTGGCGGAGATCGCGGATTTCGGTGGCGGACGATCCTGCCCGTTCGCACCAGACGGTGGGTGGGGCCGCTCGCCCACCCGACCGCACAGCCCGACAGATGCGGACGTGCTCGTGAACATCATGTTGAGTTCCATGTCCGCCGCGGGTCGCCTGATGTTGACGTCGGACGACGTGGCGTCGGACGACTTGTTTACGACTGGATGGCGCTCGCCCGAGAGAGTCGAGGAGGGAAGTTGCACGGCTGTGAGGCCAGCACAGAAAGGAGTGCTGTGCTGAGAAAGCATGGACATGCAAAGAGCTCGAGACCTGTCACACGTGAGTCCATGCAGAGTCGAGAGCCTGGCTCACGTGAGCTCTCAGAAAGTGGTGGATCTTCCTCAGGTTAGTCTGGAGAGTCACAGGTGGTGCACACAGTCGGAGACCCAAGGCCACGGCCGTGCGGCGGTGCACCCACCCGAGTCTGTAGTTGAGCAGCGACAGCACCACCACGTCGCTGGGCCGGCCCTGGAAGGTGATGTTGCACACGGCCGAGGAGCTGAAGAAGCCGCTGCGCTGCCGGTGTCCGCTCAGCAGCAGAGCGCAGCCCGAATCGCCGCCGGACGGCGCCTCGTTCACTGTCGGCCAACACGGCGCATCACGGCGCGTCACGGCGCGTCACGGCGCGTCACGGCGTGTCACGGCGCGTCACGGCGCGTCACAGCGCGTCACGGCGCGTCACGGCATGTCACGGCGCGTCACGGCGCGTCACGGCGTGTCACGGCGCGTCACGGTGCGTCACAGCGCGTCACGACGCGTCACGACTCGTGTCCGCGGCAGGCGGCCGCCCACCCATCCGGGCGTCTGGGAGGAAGTCGGGACCGGCGGGCCCAGCCAGCCCCCCCACTCTCCACCAAGACTGTCGTCCGCTGGCGGCTCAGACGTGCCAGGTGTCAATTCACGAAGCAAAAGCGAGAATCGAGAACCTCGGCGAAATGTAGGAAATATCGCATGAGAAAGAGAGAGAGAGAGAGAGAGAGAGAGAGAGAGAGAGAGAGAGAGAGAGAGAGAGAGAGAGAGAGAGAGAGAGAGAGAGAGAGAGAGAGAGAGAGAGAGAGAGAGAGAGATAAAAAAAGATACAGGGAGAGAGGGGAGAGATAGAGTCTATGAGAAAGAACCGGACGGGGCATATGGTCCTCCCTCGGGTGCGCCAGTGCTTTCATGTAGTTAGTGTTCGTCAAATGACAGCTGTCTGAAGGCCGATATATCCATGCACCGCTCTTCCGACCAAAGTTCACTATCTTGTCATTATTATTCCTTAAGCCTCCCTCGCTTCTGCAAAGTTGTGCCCCGCTGAAGTGCAGAAGGCCATTTGCAGCTTGCAATCGCACCTGTGGTACAAATCGGTTGTCATTCTGCTAATGTCCCTGTAGTTTCTCAAGAATTCTGCGAACGTAGAGCGATTTTGCAATGGGCTTGACTGGAATTATATGATATTCATGCCCATTGGTGGCATTTGTTGGCCTGTCAGTTGGCGCCATTTGTTTGCCTGTCCGGACCTTCGACGACGGAAACTTACGGAGTAGGCTGGGCTCTTCTACTGACGACTGCCCAGGAACTCCTGGAGTTCTGAGCTGCTGCTGATGGGCACCCATTAGTAGTGCGGACACATCGCGGAACTCCAGTACCGCCAGACACCCGCTGTAGCTGAACGGAGGGACGGACGATCCCGAGCTGGAACACATCCCCGTCGTAGCTGTAAACTGACTAGTTTGTGTGGCCTACAAGAATACTTTGAGCTGGGAAGGGTCCATCCATGACTCAGTTTTTTTTAGGTGGATTTCAGTGAACTCAAAGTATACGACTATCAAATTCAGGCCACTATTCGTTTCAAGTGTACCGCGAAATACGTGTTTAAACCACATCAGTAAAATGCGAATGAGCTGACATCGCTTGACTCTGACTCAGTGTGGTTTGACTCTGACTCAGTGTGGTTTGACTCTGACTCAGTGTGGTTTGACTCTGACTCAGTGTGGTTTGACTCTGACTCAGTGTGGTTTGACTCTGACTCAGTGTGGTTTGACTCTGACTCAGTGTGGTTTGACTCTGACTCAGTGTGGTTTGACTCTGACTCAGTGTGGTTTGACTCTGACTCAGTGTGGTTTGACTCTGACTCAGTGTGGTTTGACTCCTCAGTGTGGTTTGACTCTGACTCAGTGTGGTTTGACTCTGACTCAGTGTGGTTTGACTCTGACTCAGTGTGGTTTGACTCTGACTCTGACTCAGTGTGGTTTGACTCTGACTCAGTGTGGTTTGACTCTGACTCAGTGTGGTTTGACTCTGCTCAGTGTGGTTTGACTCTGACTCAGTGTGGTTTGACTCTGACTCAGTGTGGTTTGACTCTGACTCAGTGTGGTTTGACTCTGACTCAGTGTGGTTTGACTCTGACTCAGTGTGGTTTGACTCTGACTCTGACTCAGTGTGGTTTGACTCTACTCAGTGTGGTTTGACTCTGACTCAGTGTGGTTTGACTCTGACTCAGTGTGGTTTGACTCTGACTCAGTGTGGTTTGACTCTGACTCTTTGACTCTAGTGTGGTTTGACTCTGACTCAGTGTGGTTTGACTCTGACTCAGTGTGGTTTGACTCTGACTCAGTGTGGTTTGACTCTGACTCAGTGTGGTTTGACTCTGACTCAGTGTGGTTTGACTCTGACTCAGTGTGGTTTGACTCTGACTCAGTGTGGTTTGACTCTGACTCAGTGTGGTTTGACTCTGACTCAGTGTGGTTTGACTCTGACTCAGTGTGGTTTGACTCTGACCAGTGTGGTTTGACTCTGACTCAGTGTGGTTTGACTCTGACTCAGTGTTGACTCTACCAGTGTGGTTTGACTCTGACTCAGTGTGGTTTGACTCTGACTCAGTGTGGTTTGACTCTGACTCAGTGTGGTTTGACTCTGACTCAGTGTGGTTTGACTCTGACTCAGTGTGGTTTGACTCTGACTCAGTGTGGTTTGACTCTGACTCAGTGTGGTTTGACTCTGACTCAGTGTGGTTTGACTCTGACTCAGTGTGGTTTGACTCTGACTCAGTGTGGTTTGACTCTGACTCAGTGTGGTTTGACTCTGACTCAGTGTGGTTTGACTCTGACTCAGTGTGGTTTGACTCTGACTCAGTGTGGTTTGACTCTGACTCAGTGTGGTTTGACTCTGACTCAGTGTGGTTTGACTCTGACTCAGTGTGTTTCTACCCAGTGTGTTTGACTCTGACTCAGTGTGGTTTGGACTCTGACTCAGTGTGGTTTGACTCTGACTCAGTGTGGTTTGACTCTGACTCAGTGTGGTTTGACTCTGACTCAGTGTGGTTTGACTCTGACTCAGTGTGGTTTGACTCTGACTCAGTGTGGTTTGACTCTGACTCAGTGTGGTTTGACTCTGACTCAGTGTGGTTTGACTCTGACTCAGTGTGTGTATACTCAGTGTGGTTTGACTCTGACTCAGTGTGGTTTGACTCTGACTCAGTGTGGTTTGACTCTGACTCAGTGTGGTTTGACTCTGACTCAGTGTGGTTTGACTCATGTTTGACTTGACTCAGTGTGGTTTGACTCTGACTCAGTGTGGTTTGACTCTGACTCAGTGTGGTTTGACTCTGACTCGGTGTGGTTTGACTCTGACTCAGTGTGGTTTGAGTTGCTTGTCAACCCGGCATTGACCACAGTGACGTCAGAGTGATTTCCGATTTCTGACGAAACCTCATCGGTGCACACAAATTGACACAGAAACCGAACGAATGCAGATATGTGATTTCGGTAAACGGCAATCGAAAGATAATTAGTAAGTAAGTAGCGTGTGATGGGTTTGATTTTTTTATAATCGTTCACTTTGATATGTCGGCATGTGAAAATAAAAATTGATAGAAAAGTACTCTAACATTACATATATATATATATATATATATATATATATATATATATATATATATATATATATATATATATATATATATATATATATATATATATATTATATATATATATATATATATATATATATATATATATATATATATATATATATATATATATATATATATATATATATAGCCCACTCAAAAGTGGGCTATGGCGGCGGCGCGGTGGCGGCAGCGAGACAGCCGTTTTGCGGTGCGGTGCGGTGCGGTGCGGTGCGGTGCGGTGCGGTGCGGTGTCAGGGGTGGTGGTGTTAGTGGCGTCAGCAGTGGCAGTGGCGGCTTCAGGGGTCGCTGCGCGGCCTGCGTCGCGGAGCTGATTGGCCAGCCCGACTACAAGCGCCGCTGTTCTCGTATGCGGTTTGTGAATGTCCAAGCAGCTAGCTTTTGCTTTTCTTTGGACAAGGTTGGTTTTCTTTTAAGCAGAAAGGGGTGCCCAGCGACGTTCTCAGTAATTGCAAGCCGAGCGATATGTTAGGATATCTTTAAAAAGAAAACGCTTGCGAAATGTCGGCGCGCACCTGAACTCGATGAGCAGCTTCGGACCGCGGTACTCGACAGAGGTGGTGTTGCCTCCGCACAGAGTTGCCAGTTTCGGACTGGCAACCGTTGAGCCAGCGTACACCGTGATGTAGTGGCTGGCGCAGAGCCTGAAACCAAGCCATTGTGACGTCATTTAAATGTCGTCGCTGATGTGCCAGTTCATCTACGACATGCAGCGTATGTTGGAAAAGGAACACGCACTGTTTGTTGGGCCTGTGTTGCAACATGGAGGCGCGATTTGTCCTAAGCTCTTGGTAACATTTGTCCTGGACGAAAATAAAGCTAAAATTGGCTTCCATCCATCCATGTTGCGCTCTTGGTAACATGTATACACCGCTGAAGAGTGGCATCTACAAACTGGCACACATCTGGCATACATCTGGTATACTGGTCGCAGGTTTGGACGCCAATACTTCGTGGGATAGCTGTATCACTCTCCGAAATGTATGCGCATACCCTTATCAAGCAAACATGATCCGAACACAATTCTCAAGACAGACAGCCTCACACACGAAGTTAGATGAGAAAGCATAAATCCATCTCAAATGGAGGGAATCGGGTTCCTAGTTTGGACGTGTAGTCGTTTTTGACTGTCAGACCGCTGGCGCTCAATAGGAGGGTTGTCGGCAGCTGTAATTGAAGAGTCGGGGGAGCAGACAGTGGTGGTCACTTATTGACAACTTTTGAAGGTCAAGAGAGAGCGAGAGAGAGAGAGAGAGAGAGAGAGAGAGAGAGAGAGAGAGAGAGAGAGAGAGAGAGAGAGAGAGAAAGAGAGAGAGAGAGAGAGAAGAGAGAGAGAGAGAGAGAGAGAGAGAGAGAGAGAGAGAGAGAGAGAGAGAGAGAGAGAGAGAGAGAGAGAGAGAGAGAGAGAGAGAGAGAAAGGGAGTGGGAGAGAGAGAGAGAGAGAGCAGGGAACGGGTTGCCAGGGTTGCCTGGCAACCCTGGTTGTCATGTTCGAATAATTGGATTACGAATAGTCAGCACAGCAAACAGGAACAGGTCATGTAGCCATAGCTTCGGTTCATATATACATACATATATGCATTGGTATATATATCTACATATATATATATATATATATATATGTGTGTGTGTGTGTGTGTAAATAGTGGAAATATAAATATATCACTGTAGTGAAAGCCTTGTTTTGAAAACCTCAATGATGGCCACTTTTTCCAACAGGAGCAACTCAGCTTTGCATCATTTCTTTGTAAGCGGCACTATTTTTATCTTTCCAACGAGAAATAGGAGATTATTTTCTGGGGATGATCATTTATGGATGACAAAAATATACGTTAATGCTGATTTTAATTCAACCTTGGGGTTGACAGGGCGGCGTCGAGCAGAGGTGGGGGAGGGTTGAAGATGCGGGCTCAATAGCGGTGGGGCGGTGAGGGGGTTTCTCGATTTTCACCGCCTGAACAGGAGACAAACGTTGGAGAATAAATGCACTTTAAACGGCCACACGGACGTAGGAGTGCTGGATAAAGCTTAAAACGGAGCGCATAACCTGAGCCAGGTTATATCTGAGCCACTCCAATATGTTGATATGGACATCGTGAGTGTTCCAGGGAAAAACAAAGCAATCGTTTAGACGTGAGCAACGATGTCAGCACCTCCTCTTCCATTGCAGGCAACACCCAAAAATTCTAGACAAATGCCGAAATGGAATTACAAACATTGCATACAGCATAATTGTAACTTACTGCTTAGGCAGGTCCATGACGGTGAATGTTATGGAGGTGGCCGCCGTTACCTTGTTGATAAAGATGAAGTACTTGCAGCGAGTATTTGGCGGGTATGTTCCTGGAATGAAGGATTTACATGAGCATAGATTATGTTCAAGCCCAACTCAATACCCGCCATTGACTGGGGAGGGGATGCGTAACTCTTCTCCCTTGTCCTGTTTTTGTTACACCTCGAGAACACGATGCAACTTCCTACAGCACTTCAGCTACAAATTCTACACCGTAGAACAAAAACACCTGAAGTCATCCTGGGTTACTGGCTATAACGTCATCGACTAAACATACTTCCCGTACAACAGGTAAATGGAGGAAAATTTAGAGTCAATGCTGACCACCTCCGATGTCATCCTAAGCAATCATGGATTATCGTGGGATCCCCAATTTTTTGGAACTCTCGATGGGAAACACACTAAATCGAACTGCATTTGGCCATCATCTGTCAGAGATGAAAGTACAACTTGTGACGTGTACGACCGAGTCGTCAAATGACGTCACCGGCCCTCGGGCGGGAGCGATGCCGCGGTCGCGAGTTCGAATCCACACGACTCCGGAACTGTTCGCGGTGGACACTAACCGCCGGGCAGACTCCAGCATTGCTTTGGGGGTAATGTGCCCAGCAGGCATTCCCCTGAGCTTTCGGCCGGTTGGGGTCACATTTATTTTGAGAAATAACGGTGTGTCGAAAGATCTTACGCTTGGCGTCAGCAACATCACCACAGGTCAGATTGGTATTGGTCCAAATCATAGGCACTGATTCAAATTGTAGATTAATATTGTGCTTAACAGAAACCTGCAAGATGAAGGTCATGCACCAGAAAGATCAAGTAAATGGCCTTTGAACTTGTACCTAGATAATCGTAAGTCAGTGATGATTCTATATAGTATGATGATGATGATATGATGATTTCATATCGGTCTGATTTAATTCATGGATCGGGTGCACGAAGGCGCCCAGGGACGTTTTGAATGTGTTTTACTTTTGATTTGAATGTATTTTTGGACATTCTCGGAGCAAAGAAGCCAATCCAAATCTTACATATTGTCCGGTGACGAAAGACCCTAAGCTGACCTTGATCATGACTTTAACCTTTAATAATTAGTACTGACTAGATAGGTACTGGCCAGAGTGGAAATGTTAAATCAGCATCATCGTAGCTGTACGTCGTAATTTTACGTCAGTTACGAATGCTAGTAAACGTTAGCGGCTTTGACCATAATTATCAATATAACCTTTCAAATCAGATTTACGATGTCATGTATCATTACAGAAAACGAAACTTCGTGCTCTATCTGATTAGTACCCAAGGCGATCAATTGGTGTCCAAATCAGTGCATCCAGTCGTTTGTGTAGTGCGACACATCAGGACTCGTGGACATTGTCACAAAGCCACTAAACAATTTTCCTTATCATTCTGTCGTCTTCGTTTAGTCCTCATTGACCTCAAATATACCCACATTATTTCCTGACCGGACCTGCAAAATCCAGACATGTCGACTGCTAGTGATTGATCTGTCGACTGCTAGTGATACCAGACAACAGACTGCTCGATCAGTTGGTTCGTTGCTGAGATAAACAGGCGAGAAGCTGTAGCTTTTGAACGATTATCACATGTTTTCACTTGACCTGACCTGTGCGACAACGACGATCACACTCAGCACTACACCCACGAGGCCCGTGAGATTCACACATGTCCGCTGCTGTATCGGACCAAACTACCAATTGAATATTGAAATCAACTGGCGAGAGTGTGTGATTGCACAGTACTTCCAATTGGCGAGAGTGTGCGACTTCACATGGCTTCCAATTGGCGAGAGTGTGCGACTTCACATGGCTTCCAATTGGCGAGAGTGTGCGACTTCACATGGCTTCCAATTGGCGAGAGTGTGAGACTTCACATGGCTTCCAATTGGCGAGAGTGTGCGACTTCACAAGGCTTCCAATTGGCGAGAGTGTGCGACTTCACATGGCTTCCAATTGGCGAGAGTGTGCGACTTCACATGGCTTCCAATTGGCGAGAGTGTGAGACTTCACATGGCTTCCAATTGGCGAGAGTGTGCGACTTCACAAGACTTCCAATTGTGGTACTAAGCCTGAACTGGAACGTCCTAAGCAGCATATAAATGCAAAATTCCAACAACCCTTAGTAGAGCGTTCAATGTTGGGTGGACGAAAACAACGTTAAAATTGGCTTTCCTCCATCTATGTTGCGCTCTTGGTAACATTTATGCACCGCATTTATGCTTAGGAACGTTCTAAGCAGCATATAAATGCAAAATTCCAACAACCCCGAACGCGCATGGTAAAAGGTTGTCCATTGCAGCTTGAATACATGAAGTGTGCACATTGGTTGGTGAGGTAAGCCCCAGGCGCTACACGCCTGTACCTCGTCCATACACACCACCTGCACCCCTGCTTCTAGCCCCACCCCCAGTCAACGGCATTCGCCCAAAATCCAATTCAACACCGGATTAGGCGCACTGAAAATGCATAATTAACTTGGAACATGACACGGAAATACGATCCAGGGAGCTATTTCCAGCCATATCGAAATGATACTTGGCGCAGTCATAAAACGTTATATATAGCACTTGATGCTGATATGCATGGCATCATCTGGCTATCATTTTTGCAAGCAAGTTAAACGCTCCATGTAATATAGTAACATCGTCCACTGGTGGCATATCTCGCCTCAAATAGCTCGTTTTGTAGGACAGGCCGTGGGTGGTCATGCAAGTGTGGTGACCATTTGCCATCAACATACTTGAATGCAGCACACGTCACGTTTAACGCGAGGTGTGACGTCACGTTTGATGTGATGAGTGACGTCACACTTGACATGACGCGTGACGTGACATTTGACGTGACACGTGACGTCACGTCTGACATGGCGTGTGACGTCGCTGGCCTCGGCTTGCCAATAAGCGTCTCAGAGCATCGCCGATCGATATGTGGGTGGATCGTTCACACCAGCAAGCACTTACAATACAAAACGCGGCCATAGCTCGGCATTCACATCAGCGGCGTTTGGTGGCGCATGATCAAACGGGACCGACGGCGCCGATTGCAGAGAATGGCGCATGACAAATCGCTGCCAGCCCATTGTCCCGCTGAATGCGATCGGCCGTTTTTACCCCGAACGATGCCGCGTCCGCAGACAGGCGAGCCGGCGGTTGCATCGCTGCTAAAGGCCAATGCGAATTCTGGCAGCGAGTCCCATTTCCTGCTAATGTCAGTCCATCTCTCGGCGACCGAGTGCGGCCGCCTCCCCTCCACTGCTCTCCCCTCCCCTCCACTGCTCTCTGCTGGTGCTCTGCATCGCTGCCGACAAATGACCACCATATGCCGATCTACCGCCCCCGCCCCCACCCCTGTCTGTCTCCCAGCCCATGCGCCGCTCCTTTCTGACGACCCCCTCCCCCCCGCCTGCTCCTGACGAGAGAGAGAGAGAGAGAGAGAGAGAGAGAGAGAGAGAGAGAGAGAGAGAGAGAATATATATATATATATATATATATATATATATATATATATATATATATATATATATATATATATATATATATATATATATTATATATATATATATATGAAGAAATAAATACATAAATAAATAAATAAAGAAGTAAAGAGATCAACGTATAACGAGATGAAGAGATCAATAGATAAAGAGGTAAAGTTGCAACGGACAAATAAATAATGAGCTAAAGATATACAAACATGAAGATATACAAATATAATGAAATAAATATGTTAATAAATAAAGACATCGAAAAGTAAGGACCTAAGGAGGAAATAGGTAAAGTGATAAAAGAGATAATGGCATACAAGCATAAAGATATGACCAGATGAGCAGCTGCAGACATGAAGAGATGCAGAGATAGAAGAAAATAGATAGAGAGATAAGGGCGAGATGAGAGTAATGTACAGGAAACACATAACGCGCACACAACACCCAGCAACTCACTAATGACACCATGGCTACAAACCACGCGATTAGCAAGTGCTTGCAGTTCACACCTACCGGGATATCCTGGCGATGTGACGACACACCGTCCCTTCTCCATGCAGTCCAGGTCCCGGTACATCCAGTCGCACTCTGCAGCCAAAACAAACACTTGGCTGTTGGTGCATGTTGGTGTTGTCATGGTCGCACACGGTATGCAAACACTCAAACACCAACACGCATATCGATGTATACCACGCATACCAATGTAATCAAGATTGCGGACTTCGCCGCGTAGATTACATCGGTATGACGACAACTACCCTATCTCGCCGTCTCACGATGCACCTACAGGAGGGAGCACCATCGCAGCACATGCTCCAAGAACACCAACAGCGACTAACACGAACATATCTGACACACAACACCGTTATCCTAAGAGCAACATCGGACAAGCGACGTCTTAGAGTTATCGAGGCAATTTTAATCCGGGAACAAGAATCTGTCCTGAACGTGTACACACGGTCATGCATAACGCTTGAATTGTTCAATAATTCAATCCGGTGAACAGTTGTACAGTGTGTGCTATGTACGTGGTGTATGTTTTCGAAATGTCAGCCTAGATTAGCATTTCTTTCCAGAAGCGCTTGTGACAACAATAAGTGTGATCTTTAACTCCAAAATGATTTACTTCTAACCATCTTTTTTTGTTGCAGGTTGGTGTGAACTGTGATAGCTAGATGAATGCCGAAATAATCTTTTGAAAATGGTAAAAGTACACCGAAACGTTAACAATAAATGAATGATATCGAACGAATACCTTACGACTTAAATGAAGAGCAGAGACGAACAATCCGGGAGTTTGAAAGATGTACGAAAAAGCTTATCAAAGCAAGATATGCTGTGGTCTTTAACAAAACATGCCAACGTGAATATATACACATATATATAAATGTGTGTGTGTGTGTGTGTGTGTGTATGTGGGTGGGTGTGTGTGTGTTCAAGTGCATGGGCCGTTGGTCTCTCACCTGTGTGCGGAACAGGCCTACCGCCCCGAGACGCCATACCCACGTGCGGACTGTTTCGGGGAGAGAAGCTGAAGAACGCCATGAAAAGTGACCGCTCCGTCTTGTCTGGTACCCTGCAACATCACAAATATGTGCGGTTGCGTCTTCGCTATTGCTGACATGTACAACAGGCAACACAGATATCTTGCAATCTGTTGCACACCAACATTGTTTTTTTTCGTGTAAATTATTGCGTGTTGAAATGTAATCCAAATGCACTTGGGATTGCCATGATGGCAATGGTTCCTAGCGGAATGCAGATTGCATGCTACACGTCTTGTGATGGTTTTCAGTGACCATCCGACGCACTTCTGGACCGCTTCTAGAGGCCCTATTTTACGGAAGATATGGCATTAAGAGGAAGAAAACATTACAGTCTAAACGATCCAACAAGAGATGTACCTCGTCGAAGTGGGGTGATCCCGTGCAAGCGCCCACTCTCATCCGGAGGCACATCGCAGTGCATCGGGTCGACAGTCATCACTGCCAGATGATACCCACGTGTCATTCAAAGGTGAGTCGGCTATGTAATTTATGCCGATATATTTGAATGAGCAACTGCAGGCCTGTTTTGTTTATCTAAACGGATTGGTATGTACCTAAACGGATGGGATGGCTGGATGGGTCGATATCTACGGGAAAATATGGTTGTTTCCAACGAGTTCGCTGCGATGTGCAATCCTCAGAGTTTACATTATTCGCGTGCATGCACTATTCCTGCGCATGGTCAGGTGATCGTTGGACTTAGTCAAAGCTGAAGTGAGTATAATCAATAGTCAGGTCATCTGCGCATGAATACTAGTGAATATTTACCCCTTTTACATGAGCAGGTCAGCCGTAATCGGAAATTTCCGATCCGGTCGATTCGCCAAAGTTCCGATCGCGCGGCCCGTTTACAAGAGCAAGGCAACCACCTCATCGGATTTTTGCGATTTGGCGGCTGGCTCGATGTGGTGAAAAGTTCCGAATATTTGGCGCATTTTTGCGCTTCTGACGCACCTGCTTCGAGCAACGGCGCATACAGGCACAAAGTATCATCAGTGATCCAAGTAGTTAGAGGTTGTTGGGCAGAGAGGTAGGGAATCAGCGAATCTGTGAATTCGAAGGATTTTGGTGGCAGGAGCACTGACGAGAACGACTGGTATCTAGCTGATGCGGAGATGGATGTTGAAGCAGGATTGCACGTGGCCCAGGCTGCATTCATGGTTTTGGTTTGTGGTCAGCACCTAGTTGAATGCCAGAGGAGCTTTACGTCAGAAGGTCGTACCTTCGTATGGAAGGTACGACGGAAGGAACCGCAAATTTGGATTATCGAGCTTTCAGACTCTTCCGCAGGAGAAGGCGGCGCATCATGAATCACCTGGTGGATCTTCAGCTCTCTCAAAGTCAGCTGCTGTATGGGGGAAGGAGGTGACGTCTGCCAAGGGTCCGCAAGCTATGATTCCATCAGAAGTGATGCTGGCTGGAACCTAAATTATATGCTTGCCTACAATTCTGCCGATTTACGGTAAATATATAGAACGACACTGGGAAAACTTTTGGCATAAAAGTGTTTTCTTGTGGTTTTTGATGTGATTTCAATGCATTTGATACCCATTTGGTGGATGAGAAAATCTCTAGATATAAGCAATTCAAGTTGAAATGCTTATCTTTCAAGAAGCAGTAACTTCACCAAGAAAAGAATATTGAGACCATTCAAATAACCTTTAAGCATACGACCAGAAAGACAAATACATACTTATGGCAATGCAGATAAATGTTATCCTTTCCCTCCCTTAAAAAATCGGAAATATGCAGAAAAATATAATATCTTGTGAGGTGAAGATAATAAACCATGATGTGAGATTTAAAAAGAAACCTAGGTTATAGGTTATAGGTGCATGCATATATAGGTCAGTCTAGGTTATAGGCTATAACCTAGCCTGATGTTGGATCACATGAAACCTATTGATTCCGCAGCCATCACGGCCACCCTAACACTGGACATCAGACAGGCTTAGTAATTTAAAAAGTCCATACAAAGAATATAGGCACTTGAGAAGCATGAACCAGACAGCCATACAATACTTTTCCAATACTGCCAAATCACTTACCTGCACGTTGCGCACTTTCTTTCCATCTATAGCCGAGAAAAACCCTTTGTCCAACACTATTGGCAGCAGGGCCCTTTCTTCTTCGTGAGTCCAATGGTGCATTGTTTCCAGACTACACCGACTGTACGACAATTAAATAAGGAGGCTAAATCAGGTTCACTACGCAATCCAAGATATAAATCAGCAAAACCCAAAAGCTTTCACAAATCCGCAAGTTAGAACACTCCGCCAAATCGTAAAACTCACGGTTGGGGCACGCACTAATAAGGTAACGTCTCAGCGCCGCTTTCAGCTGATACGTGTCTGATTTTTGTGTTTCATAGCTAGGTTTACAATTATAATAAAAAATAAGACGTTATTTTCATAATTACCCTAAATTTACTCAAACCTTAGCAGAGGTTTGAGGTATACCATGGGTAGGTATATGCCTACTATGTAGGTACAGACGTTTCTGCTGCTTTTATGCTTTCCTGCTGTTTCTGCTGCTTTTTTGCTTAGAACAAGACAAACCTTCAAGAAGTGCATGACACTTCTACCATCCGTTCCGTTAATTGTTCATGATTGGCGCAAATCGCAAAATTCCACCTACCGCAGCGAAATTTTGCGTTAAGGTTTTCACATGTTTGCTGCGCAAAAGCTCGTTTACAAGAGCATTATTTTCGCAAGTTTTCCCAATCGCATCTTATTCGGAAGTATTGCTGCTCATGTAAACGGGGTAATTGAGTGATATTTGAAGGAGATACCGACGTACGGCATTTATCATGAGAAAACGTTGGGGAGATCACGTTGCCTTGCAGCAAACCTTGTTCTTGAGTTGTGTATAGCGAACGGAGATTACAGCACTGCAATGTACAGCATATGACCGATATTGTAGGAAAATATCCATAAACTTTGCTATCCTACTACGTAATCCAATTTGATGTAACTTTATCGGTAGACTGATTTACGCACATTTCTGAAAGCGAAGTTCAAGTCAAGAAACATGCGACGATGACTTGCTCATTATGGAGCCAAAGTTAAGCTACATCTATAATTTTTTAGCGATGCCTACTGTACAACTCCGTGAACGCTAAAGTACTCTGGACAGGGAAAAGACTTTCTGTGTTTCGAGGCATGTCGGAGCTGCTGTTGCTGTCTGGCCAATATTGATGTTTCATGCTATCAGGCTTTGCTTAAATGAGGAAAAACTCCAAAAATCTTAAAAAAGCTCCAAAAAGCAGATCGAATCTGAATAATTTCAGACCATGGGTAGGTACATGCCTACTATGTAGGCACAGACGTTTCTGCTGCTTTTATGCTTTCCTGCTGTTTCTGCTGCTTTCTTTGCTTAGAACAAGACAAATGTCATACACATGTTATGTGAAATGTTTTTTTCTTCAATAAAAGACGCAAATATTAATAGCGTACGTAATAACGTACGCAAATATTAATAATCAATGCTTGCTCCTTGCAATTTGCATCAAATGACACCCTGATTCGACCCGCCAACTAAGTGCCAGCCACTTGGTCAAGCCAGGGTGCTTTAGTTCGCTCGTGCCTTTTTTACATTCCTTTTCTCACCAAAGAATAAATAGCCAGGCTCGGACTTAATAGTGAGTCAAAGGGTCTCAATTTCAACTGAATATATAGTATCGCTGGAAGACCGCAAAAACCCAGAAGTGGTTTGGCCCATTTTGTAGCAACCACGAAATCAGCACCTGTTTCGCCCCTGATGTCGCCATGATGTCGCTGATGTCGCCATGATGTCGCTGATGTCGCCATGATGTCGCTGATGTCGCCATGATGTCGCTTCGTGATTTACGAAATGGAAGGGTTCTGCAGGGCTTCCAGTTGCTTCCAGTTGCAAGATAGTTTGCCTATTCTGCCAATTTGCAGTGCATTTCGTGGCAAAATTTCACCATGATCGGCTCGTCAGAATCGTCCAATTGCAAGTCTGGCTTTGAAGTCAGAGAGTCATTGCCAAAACAGATGCCTCCGGAGAGTGTCTTCAAACTGATAATAATCGCCGAGATATGAACGTGGCGGGAGACACGATAATTTCGACCAACGTCATAGGCCATTGCGACTCATGGAAATGAGAGTCAATATCATATTCAAACAGTTGATTAGGTTCATTCAAAGAAGAACCCGAACATTAGTGGCACACCAGTGCTTGCCGCTTTCTGCACACACGACAGCCAGCCAGCTGGATAGACGGCCATGATAATAGCCACGTTGCTATGGCAGTATGAAGAGGGGGCTGCTCATTTTGTCTCCAAACACTCTTCCAGAATGGCCTCTTCTGTCACCAACGCCGCAGTTAAGCTGCCAGGAATTACGACCTATGGCCAGTCGTTCACTTCAAGTGCCAAGGCAAATCAGCTTATGGTCCTCCAGAGTCATCGGAGCATGCAACTGGCAAATTCAAGCTGCACTTAAAAGCTCATCAGCTACAAGCCTGATAACCGAAAATACTCATGGGCATTAATTATAATCATATTAACAGGCTGAAGTACGGCGTGCTATTCCAAGCGCATGTAGACGCACTGACATTCTAGCTAGAGGCCACTGGTGAATGCTAAATATATATATATATATATATATATATATATATATATATATATATATATATATATATATATATATATATATCTCTCTCTCTCTCTCTATATGTGTGCGTGTGTGTGTGTGTGTGTGTGTGTGTGGGAAAAACAACAATGTTCTTGGTAAATAACACACGATATTACTGGAACGGAACGGTATTACTGGAATGATATGAGAATAAAGATGAGTCTAAACCGACATTGTCTCGATGCAATCGGTCTAGATTTGAAGAAAGTCAAAGAAGAAAAGTTTATTTTACGTTTGGCCATCATGGGATATGTACTGTCGGCTTCTTTGGTATCCTGTTCTGGCTTAGATCAGCTTGAAGTGCCCTTTAAAGAAAGTGTTGAAATTGTAGCCAAAAGAACATGCTTTCATGTATACTGAACTGAAAATCTAAGTCATACAAAGAAAGGAATTTGGCACGGGAATGATTTCAAGCCTCAACATTCTTCGAAAATCTCAATCCACCAAAAACATCATATGAGGTGATTTTTTGGGTCAAAGCTCTGCATGACATTAGAGAGGTTAACGGCCTGTGCAAGCATGCTCGCCGAATTGTCAATTATCACACAGTTTTTACTGCCGAGGACAGCTGCACTGAGCATTGCTAGATTGGAAATGAATATGAGAAGTAACCAAATGTTTATATGAACTTGCAACAATGTGTGTGTGTTGAATTTGGTCAGCCTGCCACCGTATGGTGATGCTTGCAACAAGGTGACAAACTGGTCTGATGCATTTCAGGCTTGATTCTTATTTGGAGACATAGTGTACACACCGATATTTTATGCACACATTTAGTAGCACGTGATTTATACATAGGTTTTCATGCTAATTTTGAGTGAAGGGTTTGAAACATCATCTAAGCCCAAGTACCAATCATACCATGCATAGCAAGTGCAAGTGATTAAGACCCTAACAGCGTAAAGATTTTCTCCGTTTCTTTTAACCTGACCTAATCTAACCTAACATAACCTAACCTAACATAGCATAACATAACATAACAAAGCATAACATAACATAACATAACACAATATAACATAACATAACATAGCATAATACCTAGACCGTGCTGCTACCTAGCGATAGCTAGCTGAAGTGATGCTTCTAGGAAATTATGAAGTTCTTGAATCTGAGGAGGTTGTGAGCTGTGAGGTTATGACCGCTTCAGAGTTGTGGAGGTTGCGACCTGTGGAGGTTATGAACGCTTCGGAGTTATGGAGGTTGTGAGCTGTGGAGATCATGACCGCATCGGAGTTGTGGAGGTTGTGACCTGTGAAGGTTATGACCGCTTCGGAGTTGTGGAGGTTGTGAACTGTAGAGGTTATGACCCGTGGAGGTTGCGACCGCTTCGGGTATGTTGAATTTGTGGTGGTTATGAACTGTGGAGGTTATGATATGTGGAGGTTATGATACACCTCCGGTGAATTACTGTTTGACTGAATTGTTGGTCGGCCAAGAGATGGTCAGTGGGTGATTATTGAATATCATATGCAGTGTCATGCAGTATTGGTAACTGGTTTTAGGGTCCATGAAGCTACCACAATGCTGAGGGATGCCTTTTTGGTTTCTGATTTCTATGGAATCCGCAATTTTAAGTTCTGCCATATCTTTATAAATTCTTAATATTGCAATAAACGTTATTGGGGTGATTTATGACGAAACGATCTAAAGAAAAGGTTGTACTTCGAAGATCTTTGTTACCCGACCGTGACCAATATCTGATCTGTACTGTGGGTAACCCCGCTGACCTGACCTGACCAGTATCTGATCTGTACTGTGGGTAACTCTGCTGACCTGACCTGACCAGCATCTGACCTGTACTGTGGGTAACCCTGCTGACCTGACCTGACCAGCATCTGACCTGTACTGTGGGTAACCCTGCTGACATGACCTGACCAGCATCTTACCTGTACTCGAGCACGGCGTCCGTGGAGTCCAGCAGCATGGTAACTGGCGGCGAGAAGCGACTGTTTTGGCCGCACACCTCCCGACTCGTCTCAGAGATAGCTCCCAGGCGGAAGCCAGGTCTGAACGTCAGACCTCTGCCATTGCACCTGTCACAGACGTCAGACCTCTGCCATCACACCTGTCACAGACGTCAGACCTCTGCCATAGCACCGGTCACAAACGTCAGACCTCTGTCATCGCACCTGTCAAACGCATGGCCACATGCTCAAGTGGATGGGTCATGTGAGGATGGGTGGGCTGCATCAGGGTGGTTTATCAATGACAGTGATGAGGTCATGACAGGGTGGTGGGGTTACCTCAGTGCGATGAGGTCATAACAGAATGGTGGGGTCACGTCAGAGTGATGAAGTAATGACAGGGTGGTAGGGGTTAAGTCAAGGTAATACATTATAATTATGGGGTCACGTGAGGATGATGGTGTCACGGCAGGGTGATAACGTAACGACAGGGTAGTAATGTCATGACAAAGTGAGTAGAGTACGTCAGAATGATGGGTCAATGATGGGATTGACATGTCAGGTCACGCCAAGGTGACGAAATCAATTGTGGAATGAGGTGCCGTCGGTAAGTTTGCTCAGTCGCATACGAGAAAGCGTGAAACAAGACCGAACCCTGTTAGGCATACACAACAACCTACAAGAGAATAGAACCAAGGGAATCAACAATAACAACTTCGTTGGCACAGAAAACAAGCATGAGCAAGACCATGCAAAGGGCGAATATAAAATCCTGGCAAGATTACGTGGAAGCAGAGAGCCACAGCATAGCAAATTAGTGCCGAACGTGTGACCTATCGCTTGACCTGACGCTTGTCTGTGAAGGGAAGTGGGGCAGGTGAAAAATAGTTGTTCTTGTTTTTGATTACTCCGTGTTATGCTAATATATAATGTTGTGTCAGCTGATCATATCAGGATGGCTAAATAATATTTACCCACGGTGAAGAGCAACACGCCGGACCACGGATGCGTCCTCTGGCGTGGGATTGGAGAAGGAGCTACACATGGGGAAGGGTACGTCCGTCGCGATAATAGCATGCCGCTGTTGAAAATATTTCGAGGCAGTGGCATGTTTTAAATATTTTCTCTACCTACTTTAGATTTTGGGAAAGATGGCATGCGTCCTTCATATATGGGGTTCGTCCCCTTCAATTTAAATTCATAGTATCCGCCAATAGGCTTAATGGGTCTGGCCAGAATAGGCCAGGTGGGCTGCCGGCCACCCTACACTTTTTATGATTTCATCGTGCTCAAGAAGGAAAACATTGTGTAGTGGTTCAGGCCTGGCGGATCCTCCGGTGATCGTGTGTGACACTGGACTGAATACTCAGCGACCTGATCAAAGCAACCTGTCGCAGCAAGGACGGGAGCAACATTGGCTTACGGCCGGCGCGATATTTCGCGATAATTACACGAGTACTGTCCAAAGGTCACGTGCTGATCGCCGCCGGCGCGGCTCGACAGCAGCGGTCTTCTGCTCACTTCTGCTATTAGAACTGGTGACGTCATATCAGCGTCCGCAGTCAATTCATCAGACAGATGCTACTATACAGAAGGAAGCTCCACCAAGCACAAGTACAGCGGTGGTACGAATGGCAATCAGTTGTTAATACCTGGCAGAAGCCCGTGACAATTCATGCACGAGCGAATTCCATAGGTTTCCACGGAAGTGGGCATTTTCTTTTTGCTCATGTGACGAGAGCGAAGCTGATGCAACAGAGACATGACCCTGCCGTACACTGACCCAACACAGATAAGGCTCTGACGTGCTCTGGCTGTACAACAGAGATAAGACCTTGACGTACCCCTCGCGCCATCTGCCGGAGCGGACCATCCGGTACACTTGCACTTCTATGCGCGTTTCCGTTCCCGGTGCCGCGCGGAGCAGGTACCTGAGAGAAACGAGCGGTGTACTCAGAGCTCCCCGGGGGGGGAGGGGGGCATCGTCACTCCCCAGAGCACACAAAAATATATTCAGGGAGTTCATCTCTACGACAAAACAGGGAGGGAGTTCATCCCTCCGACAACACAGGGAGGGGGTTCATCTATCCGACAAAACAGAAAGGGAGTTCACCCCTCGGGCAAAACAGGGAGGGAGATTATCCTTCCGACAAAAAGGGAGGGAGTTCATCCCTCCGATAAACAGGGAGGGAGTTCATCTTTCCGACAAAACAGGAAGGGAGTTCACCCCTGCGGCAAAACAGGGAGGGGGATCATCCCTCCGACAAAAAAGGGAGAGAGTTCATCCGTCCGACAAAACAGGGAGGGGATCATCCCTCCGACAAAAAATGGAGGGAGTTCATCCCTCCGATAAACAGGGAGGGGGATCATCCTTCCGGCAAACAGGGAGGGAGTTCATCCCTCCGATAAACAGGGAGGCGGATCATCCCTCCGGCAAACAGGGAGGGAGTTCATCTCTCCGACAAAACAGGAAGGAAGTTCACCCCTCCGATAAGCAGGGAGGGGGATCATCCCTCCGACAAAAAAGGGAGGAAGTTCACCCCTCCGATAAACAGGGATGGAGTCCATCTCTCCGACAAAACAGGGAGGGGGTTCATCCCTCCGACACAGTTCGAAGGTCTGTTGCTGCCAGTTTGGTCGCGCCATGCTGCGTAATTAGCTACCCGCTCGCGCTACGAGTCAGATTAGCTGCTGAAATATGCATTCAAGGGAATTTAATCCGTTGGGAACATGTGAACGCGGAGAGTTTATTCAAGGCAGAGGTTCGCGGGCGATAAAACCGGGATGTGGTGGTGACCGACGCCAAACTGCATCTAAAACATGAACAAAAGAAATGATATTTCGCGAGAAGTACGCGAGAAAAAGCGTCACGAAGTTTTCGCTATCATTCGAGAACAAAACCAAGCTGGGAAACCACCAGCTCATTTTTGTTCTCGATTTCTCAGTGGAGGAGGACATTTTAACAAAAGAGCACCTCTTGGACATGAAAAAGACACCTTCGAAAGCTTAAAAAGGCAACTGAACAAAGCTGTTAAAACAACAATGCCGTTTAAAGTAACAAAAGCACACAGCACAAGCAATCCTTTCCATGATATGCCAGATGTCGCACGTCGCAGCACACCACGAAGACTACTGGCGTAGCTCCCTGGAACAAGATACATCGTGGATGTCGAGTAGCATTTCCAAGGCGATTCATTTCAGTCAACGCCAATAGGCGCAGTGTTAAAAGTTATGGGTGTCGGGGCATCCACAAATAGATGGAAACCACATTCCTGCCGAAGACTGACACGGCAGAGAATGCAGAGAGCAGTGGGTATTTGAATTAAAGAAGTCAAGGAAGTCGAGACGGAGTCATGTCCGTTTTCTTGAACACAAACCTTGCGTTGGTTCTGAACAAACTGCAGGTCGCCCCGCCTGGTCTCAGGTTAAAGAACAGCCGGTGGTCCACCCACTGATCTTTAAATTAGCTGCTATGGCCACTGCTTTCGTTCGTTGATTTGACGCAAACAATCCTTAATAGAGAATGAGGACAAGAAGGTGGTACATTGTGTTCTTAAACTCGAAATATACACTTTCTGGTCAATGTTATCGGTAGCAATGCTGCAGCAACACCCGATCACTCAATTGGTCCCAAATTCTGCCACAGAAACCTGCGCAATATTTGTTCGTTTTCTACGGCATTGTCTTCGATATTCAACCTTAACTACTACGTAAAGATATCGCTTCATTCCTCAAAATTATAGACCGCAGTATCCGCCAGTGAATCCACTTCCTTTTCTCCCCTCCTGAGAAAATATGTGAAAATCTGTCCAGTCAATAATATTGATCCTTCAATCCTTTTGAGGAGCCCAGGCCCGAACTGTTAGCTCTTCATTTTTTGTCATGCTTAAAATCAAACATTATGGGCTGTTTCCTGAATCAGTTTCCCTCTTGGACCGACAAAGTGCTTGCTCTCCTGTCCTTGTATTTATGTTTTATCTTGTTTCATTTTCATGAATGAATCTCCCTGTGACCTACACTGCAGGTGTAGATAAATGAATACACAAGAAACAGCGGCCGTGGGAATAGTACCAGTCAGTCAAATACAGTTACATGTTCATACCATGGTTTGAGTATCTGTGGATGACCAGAACTTCAAAGGTAATTTCCGATCGCTCACAAACGGGCCAGAAAATATCATATATTGAGAGCGGGCTCTTGGGATGTTCAGAATAATCCTCCAGCCAGATGAAGGATTCACGGCATAGAGATAGAGGCCGAAGAGAAGCGTCCTTCGCAATCCGTGAGTGCACACATACACACACACAAAAACCCACACATTAACACTCTATGCACACTTGATAAAGTTGCTTTAACTCTCGCCGCCTGGGTGGGGCTCTCTAGAGCACCCTCTGGCTTTTTCGGGACAGCAGCCAAATGAGTAGACGCAGAGACACGAAATTTGCAATACTTTATCATCCATCTTTTTTACATATATCGTGCAAATTATAGATCAAGGTCGTCAAATTGCATTAGCTTGAGACGGGCGAAAGTCAGCAACTGTTCCAAAATCTTCAAAGTGTCGCATTTCGGAGTAGTCGCAGCACACCAACACCAAACTGAGATAATGCTGTCCCGTCGTCAAGACGAAAACCTTGTCAGCTGGAAATGCTGATCAATGTCAAGCTTACTGACCTGAGTTCGAGCTAATTTCCGGGTTTATTTATCGTCTTGAGTGGGGAAAATTGGATTCTGGGATACCTTTTCAGGCCAAAAATTATGAATAGCATCTAATAAGTATTCTGATTCGAACTATGTGTCAAAGATCAATGACATAAGGCCAGGTCAAGTATCATGTATATTTTTACACAATGCCATCTTATACAGATTGTTGCTGTTCCTCGCGAAGTTATGCCTGAATTCGGTGTCGGCGCCGCCCAAGTCGTGCAACATGACATTTGAAGACCAGCGAATGACCTGAGATAACCAGACCTCTGGATGACCGCCTAGGCGTACACTTAGGCGAAAGCCGAAGTGATCGTTTTATCGGTCCGAGCATTTGCGATGACTACCCGAGGTCAGATAACGGCATCGCATGTGTTACATCTATCATGCCATGCTCCACGTTTCCATAATACATCAGTGTGCTATAACAGCGCTCCTTCTTGCACAGAGAAGACTTGCCTTTATTCTGACATAAACATTTGTCTGCACCCGATGCACACATCTTCATATTTTCAGTCATTCCGCGGTGAAAAGGTCAATGTCATGAAGTTGACCTACTATGAGCTTTAGTGATCTCGATATGGCAGTGGATGACGAAATAATGTGTTATATGGGTTGTAGGCAGCAGTGGCTTGCCACTGATGTTTTCGCTGTGCTTCTAGCACGCATAGTACGGAAGCTGGTCTTCAAGCCCGATTCTGGCCCGACCTGATCTACCCTGCCCGGACAATGTTTCACTGCGAGCAATATAAATACATTCTTTTGCCTTAGTTCTTGAGAAACAAGGTTCCAATTACTCAAGTAAAGATCCGTAGATCAACCTAATATGACCTCTGGTGACCTCATTGTCGTCCAAAATGCAAATGTAAAATACGCTTCGGGCGCTCCATGGCCAGAACATTCTAACGGAATTTGTATTTTATCATAGCATAAGTAGTTTGGAAATTAGTGTGGAGGGGAGGGGGGTCTTCCAAGAGCCCCCACCCCGTGGCCCAGCGAAGGTGGATTTGCTGGCCGGCCCGGGGATGGTGAAGAAAAATGTTATAAATTCGACACGAGAGCCACCCAGCCGTCAGTTCCCAGAGGCGGACGAGCGCCGCCCGAAGAGCCCGAAGAAGAGCCCGAAGATGCCCGAAGAGGCTCGGCTGGTGGCCCAACTCCTGATGGGGAAGTTTTTTGACAGCTGATTTCGGGAGCAACTTCGCTGTCGGCTTTCATTGTCTTGGCGCCGACGGCGACGGGCCGAACCAAATCGATGGCAAACAACTGTGAACTTGATGCTATGCTTTACTGCGCACGAAAACAAACGCCGAGGCGAACACTGACACAGACACGGACATGGATCGAGACCGATACTGAGACGAGCGGATTATGACACACAGCGGGCACCAGAGACTCGAGGTCTCACACATATGCGCCGTAGGCCAAATCGCACTCGCACCACCAATACCGCAACGCATTACCTCTGCCGTGATTTGACCGGCATAATTGAGTTGAATGATGCGAAGTAGGCCTGGCTGACATTGCATACATTCAGCATTCATTGTGGTGTTAAGCCCGTCCGTGCAAGTGAGTTGAGGAAACCCCAGAAAGGTTTGTGTCGACTGGAAGACGGCGCGATCCAGCGCTTCACTGTTTGGTGCAGCTGGTGGTGCATCCTTTGCTGACCTTTTGGTGAGCGCATTTGAACATGCAGCGCCGGGTAGCTGAGCTGAGACGTCATAAGACGGAGTATGTCGGACAATTTTTGGCAGAAATAGAAATTTATCGGCAATTCGTGCAATTCATTTCCCCAGACTGTCAAATGGTAGCTTCAGTGCAATGATGGACAATTTATCTAGTGTGTTTACATAAGTTATTGGCCTTTCCGCGGCCATTGGACGGTAATGACCCAAGTTGACCTAGAATGACCTTTGTCGGTGTTTGAGTCGCTCTGGGGTTCATTTGGACGCCCAAACAAAATTCGTCGTCCAGCTTTGTATCTATCAACAAGAAAATTGTGTGTTCGAACACAGAGAGAGCTTCCAAAACGAGGTCACAATTTGGACTTCATCTGACCCTTAATCTATAGGTTAAATTGCAACAACTCCACATCGCTGGTATCCCAAGATACTGTAGGAAACTACTGTGAGCATTAAAAGCGGGGATCAGCTATTTTTTCAACCTTTTCCGACCACAACACAAGCTGTATTTTAGTTTGGGCAGTCTGACCCAGGCAATCCGATTACAGAGACTACAGTTTTTGCACTACAGTTGCAAAGCTACACCACAGAGCAATTACTATTATGTCTACAATGAATTGTTACCACCAATATGCTACAGTGCATAGCTAAATGTTGAATGCTGGGGCCCAGGTATCTGTTATCAATAGTAATATTAAAATTGCTCCTGAAAGAGGTAAGAAAGTTCAGGCTTGTCAAGCAGTATTGAGGTGGTATTTCTCATCCCAACTGGGAGCCCTGGTGTGACGCCTCGTGTGTACCGGCTGCCTAACAGTGCAGCACAATGCGTTTAATGATCGGGCCTGACGAATAAACCCTTTCCAGCACCTCCCCAAATCGACTTCAGCACTCATTCAAGTTACGACACGCTGGATTACGCGAACAATTGACATTTAGGCTGGCCTGAGAGGTTTGCCGGTAACCCGAAGATTAAATTATCGGACATATGTCGTGAGATATCACCACGCGTAACACACCGGATTTTCTTTAACGTCACTAGCTTCCTCCGTTTGGAAACGGTTTGGAGAGAGGTGAGGGCTGCAACAAACCGCTGCACTATCGAAGGCGGCAAAATGCTCTGGCGAAATGAATTTTTTTTTAAAGGCTTGTAGCATTAGCGGCCGTGGAATATCTCTCACATACGACAATTGTCTGAACGTTTTCGGTGGCTAGATGGCCTGCCCATGGAAGAATAATATTGGAATATTTTACAGCACACTCCATTGTTGGGAAGCTCGAACTCGGAAAACACGCCGGTTGTGGGATTCAAACCTACAATTTTACGATCAGGAACGCGCAACCAACTCAGCCTCGTCAACCTCCGGCGTACCGCTGGGCTCTCGACTTTGTCTCCCGAAATTTTACTCTCAAGACAATTGCTTCGTCTCTATGGATCGAAGTGGACCATACCAATCCGATGTATTGAACGGCACCAGACTATGATACAGGAGGATGCCATGTCGACTATGCCCATGCCATTCACTTGCGACACCATTTGTTCTAAATGAAGACATTCAGCGTTGTGTACAGCTACGCTATCCAGTTGAGCATCTTCCTATGATAGATCATTGGGGCTGTTGCACTCGGCGCTGATGTCAAAAGTGCACCCCTTACGTACTTGTGGGAATGAAACTTAATGCAGACATGGACGAAGCAGAAACCGGAACGACGAATGGTTCAGAACGCGCTCATGTCAAGTACTGGACCAGTAAGGCATCTTGCAAATGCAAATGAACGCAGACGTCATGCGATACTCGAATTATGTATCGTTTCCACGCTGTGGCACGTGCGCCGTCAACGGAGGCTCCGTAGGCTTCACGTACCGATGAACACCAACGATAAATCGAACTCATTTGTAAATGTCACCCAGAAGTAAAACTCTTAGAAAAATCATGATTAGAATCAGGACATAGGAAGTCTATCAACACATCGATATCCATCACATTCAGAGCTTTGCAAGCTGCAGCTGAAAAAATTACAGCAAAGAGGAAGGTGAAATGTAGCGTGAAGTGTGGCTTCTGTTGTGAAAGCATAGGTGGCAGCAAGAGGAGCGAGAAAGAGAGAGAGAGAGAAAGAGAGAGAGAGAGAGAAAAAGAGAGAGAGAGAGAGAGAGAGAGAGAGAGAGAGAGAGAGAGAGAGAGAGAGAGAGAGAGAGAGAGAGAGAGAAGAGAGAGAGAGAGAGAGAGATGGAGAGAGACAGAGATGTAGAGAGATAGAGAGGGAGAGAGAGAGGGAGATACAGATATATAGAGAGATACAGAGGAAGAGAGAGAGATAAAGCGAGATAAGGATGGCTTCTTACCAGCAGTACAAGGGTCCAGCAGATACCGGCGTCTTGATCTGACCGTACGTTTTCCCGGAAGACGATTCCAAGTATTGGCTGTCCAGTGTGATGTTGCACACTGAAAGATGGACATCATTCATGTAGATGAGCATTGCTCAGCGTGACGAGAACTGCGTAATTACATTCACTGGTGTGTGTGTGTGTGTGGGGTGGGGGGGGGATGTGGGTGCGCAGGGGTCCGGTCCTCACTATTATTGTGGGAGTTCAACAACAGTAACTGATCACCTGCATTTTCATAGGTAGCAGGATAGCCCAGATTTCAAGACGATTTGAAGTAAAGTATTGTCACGTGATGCTCCTTTCTACCTCGGTCGTTATGTCTTAGTCCTGCATGCAGTCGACGTTGCAGCAGTCCCGTTCTGTTTTCGTTGGCGGAGGTGTTCCTGGAGTACGAACGCACGAACTTTGGATTCTTTGGACACTTCGACTGCTAGCCCACATGTGCATGTCTTGTGACACAGAGAACAACTCTGTTGTGTGGACAGGCCTTGGGATTCAGAATACAACTCTGTTGTGTGTACAGACCCCGGGACCCAGAATACAACTCTGTTGTGTGTACAGACCCCGGGACCCAGAATACAACTCTGTTGTGTGTACAGACTCTGGGAAAATACAACTCTGTTGTGTTAGAGAATTACAACTTTGTACAGACCGACCCAGAATACAACTCTGTTGTGTGTACAGACTCTGGGACTCAGAGTACATCTCTGTTGTGAGTACAGGTCTTGGAACTAATAATGCAACTATGTTGTGTGTAAAGGACTTTGGGCTCAGATAAAAACTCAGCTGTGTGTGCAGGCATTGGGACTAAGAATACAACTCTGCTCTGTGTACATGCATTGGAACTAATAATTCATCTATGTTCTGTGTACAGGCCTTGTGACTCAAAATGCAATTAAACACTCTCTTGAAAAATGTGTAAATGTTCGGAAGCATAACGAATAAAAGGACATCATCACTAGTACTTGGCAAGTTACGAGATGCTTCACCATTCCAATGCTAAAGCAATTCAGACATTGTCAAGTTATCAGTCAGAGTGCTCTGACTGATTCATTGCTCAATGAATCTCAATGCCCCCCATCCCCACCCGCTCCGCGGTCTGGCACTGCCGTCGACGGAGTGTGACGCTTCCGATCCGCCGACTGGTTGGCGTCAACGACCCCGACGGGGGCCGCTGTCGTGGGGGGGGGGGTCGTCGCCACCCGAGAGCGTGGTGCGCGGGTGGCCACCCTGGGTGCCAACTCCCACCACAGCCAGCGCGTGCTGTGGTGGCTGGCGCCGCTCCACTACTGTGCGGTTTTGTGTTACGTTCGTTCTTAGTGACACTCGAAACTACCCACGTCCTCCGACAAATGCCGTCCGTGCTTCTAGCCTCTTTGGACACATTTCTGCCCGCTACCAGTAGCCACTTACATAGAGCCACTCACCCATTCGCTGCCCTCAGTTGTTCCTGCTACTTGTGAGTTTATGTCTTTGGCTGGGAATCCCAGTTGTTTCTGTTTTCTATGTTAGATTGTATTTTAATTTTCAGTAAATTAGCACACCGGAGCGCCGGGTAACCGGAAAACCAAATTCAGAGGTAAATTGTATCGAAGTGCATACAGCCTGTGATATCTAGAAAACAAGCAGATGGTACAGCAGTAGGTAACAGAGCAGAAATGAAGTCAGGTGCATTGCTTTGTATCTGCATGTGTGTGTTGGACATATAAATAGTTGACTTGGGAATCAACACGACGAATTTGGTCTCACACACACCAAAATCAACTTTTAAATACTGTCTAGTAAGAGTACCTGTAACGCTGTACTTATTAAAAACATACGCATTTTCTACTTTTTCTTTCCTTGGGATTGATTGGGGTGATTGGGGGTGATTGGGCTTGATTGGGCTTGATTGCCACGTTCCGTTCCGATTCACACTCCCGCCAGTTTTTGGCACCGTGCAGCGATATTTCGCCTACAGTAAATAGCCGAGCCAACTTCACAGCTCTGGCACCGAATACGGAAAATTATGCACCTCCTGCTGATAATGTAAATGACCATCACTTGGTATTTCAAGTACAGAGGCGCAGCCAAGGGGGTGGTCGCTCCACTTGGCACCCAAAAATACACTGAGAAACGAGAAGTTTTGATATTTGCGCCACGCAAAGCTCTAAATTTTTGGCGCGCTTCGCGCGCCGGCAGCTGTCTTCGTGTAGCCACGTTTTCCGGTCGCCCTCCTTAAGAAATTTCTGGCTACGCCACTGCTCAAGTCGCTTTTCATTATTAAAATCAATAGTCGCCAACTGGTTGCATAGTGGACGATCACAATGTGTGCGCAGGAAATGTTCACATTTAATTGCTGAATACGTTCAACAGCATCGAAGTCAAACACGTTTTGAAGTGTTTCCCTCAGATGATGTATTTACATACCAGCATGTTGAATGCGGTCCAAGCTATTGCGGGATTGCCTTTCCGTATAAACGAAGAAGTCTATGACCGTAGAATAAAGTGGCCGAAATTCGGTGATAATTCGTGGCGGCCCGAGCAATGCAATAACCGACGCCAGACGTGCCACTTTGCATACAATTGAGGGACTTAGTCGTAGTGCTACACCATGAACTCCGTTCCACAGCGTCCACCTCTCGGCGAAAGTAGATCCCGTCCGCCGCGGCCGCAGTTTCTGGTTTCTTCAAGTATGGTTTCTGAATCAGCTGATGCACAATCAGATCCATCCATTTTGTTGCAATTATGTTTGCTTTTGCATCTACATTTCGATAGTATTGTAGCATATTAGTTTGACACATTAGTAACACGGTAGTCGTCAGCTTGGTCTTCTCCCTGGTGACGTCCACGTGGATGCCCTCCACCACCTCATGCGTGCGCCGGTCGCTGGGTCCCAGCTCGCCGTTCTGTACCGCCAGGGGGATACTGCGAACCGGGGCTCATGGCCTATTACCACTTAAGTTCCTCTCGAACAGACTTGTGCTCGACTCGAGTTGAATCGAGAATCGACTCATGAATCAGTCGTTTTTGGATGAGTCGTGAGTTGAATCGATTCTTTTCCCAAAAACATATCTTGAGTCGCGAGTTGAATCACATCTTTCTTTTTTTTAATGAGTTGAATCACGAGTCAATCATTTGAATTACAATGAGTCATTTGAGTCTTGCGACTCAAATGCAAGTTATGAACAAATGATATAAAGCATGTTTCTTTGTAAATAGTATGCCATGACACAAGGTAGGGAGTAAAAACACAGTATAATTATTAATGCTTAGCATTACAATTGTCAACTTATCAGCTGCCAGTGAGTAAAGAATGAGGTGTACTTAAGTTATTTACCAAAAGCGGATAACAATAACTACAAAAAAGTATTAATGCTAAGCTTGGTATTCACAATCAGTATCATGCATGAGTCAATTTTAGTGCCAGAAACACAACACAGAAATGGGATGCGATTGTGAAAAATAATAGGGAACTGAAACGACCATGCACTTTTTTTGGAACAGGCATTTGCACTGAATAAATTGCGTCGGTTTGTGTGACAAATAACAAACCCAAGTTACCTTTACAAGAAGGTAGATCAAAGTTTTCCTTCAAGCCCGCATGACGTCATTCGAAGTTTAAAAAGAAAAAAATATGGTAGAAATTTGGTTGCAGAACTTTTCTCAAATCATACGCAATGGTCACTTTAATTTGCTTCCTACCAAATATATTTGTATTCCGCTCACCAGGTGAGTTATAATCTTTTCCCATTCTTTCCAGTGAGCATTTGTTCCGACACATTTTATTCTCATGCATAGACAAGGTCGGATTTGTGCATTGTAATCCGGCGTTTGGAGAGGAATATTTTGTAGTCATCCAGTATGGAGAATGGAGAATACATGCATATTTGTATTTAAACCTTATGCATGGTAACTCAACTTGCACCCATTTCAGTGAATTTTGAGCACTTTTCCTTGATCACAGCAGTTCGTTGTCAAAAGTTAATAACTTAGGAACTTCAACTTCCAGATGAAAAAACAACAAATAATTTTCTGGAAAGGATAATGTTCAGGATCCCCAAAATCTAGGATCAGCCTATTTTTCCAAACATTTACCTACCTACCTACATTGACATACAGCAGTTGTTGAAAACAGTTTTTCCAGGCCAGCTAGACCCAGGGCATGATGCATTCTTCCTTGGTGAATCTTGCATGGATTGTTGATGATACATGCATAATTGAACATTTATGTACAACACCATTGTGATCTAGGAATGCCCTCCTGAAACTTGCAACTCAACTGAAACTCTCCTGTCAATGGGGAGAAGAAGCTATGGAGCACTTAGCGCCCCCTTGACTGTCCTTTCTTCCGCTCTTGAACGAGGGTGACAACTTGAACATGTGAAATGGATGGTAGAGGGAGCCTACCAATATCAGGAACAAGCCCTTTATTTTGGAGGCACTTGATGGTGAGCCTGCCGGAAATGGCACATTGTTGGGCAGGACGATTATTACTGGGTCATTTAGGATACCCTTTGATGAAGCTGAAGAATAGGTCTTTCAATTAGAATACGTCAAAGTACCCTATATTGCCATAAAATATGCAAGATAGCGTAGAGCAGGGCTCAAAAAAGCCTTTCGGTGGTCGCCGACGAGATACAATTCTGGGAAATTGGTCGCCAACCAGGTACGGGTCCAATGGGGTGGGGTGGGGGTTATTTGGGCTTGCGGGCGCATCGACTGTGTTGGTCATACAGCGCTGGGGGGGTGAAAGGGGCGGTTGTCCCTCGGGATTGGTTAACATGACATTTTCGAAACATGATTTTTTCATGATTACCCACTTTTTGCAGATCTGACGGCCTTCCATGCTTACTTCGATTGTTTCATCAGAAATAGATGCCGCTTGGCGCCCTGAGTAAATTTTTGCGCACCAAAAGGAGTGTCGCCCTTCCCATAGGAACTCCTGAAGTCGCTCGGAGAGCAAAGTCCTTCGGAGACAGTGGAGGATGAACAAAATTCCCTCGAAGATAGCGAAGAATGACACAATCCGGAGTTCGGCACATAAAGGTGAAAAATCCCAAGCGTTCTTCGGCAATCGGACATCAATTACTCGGAATCTTCTACCGTGTATATAATATATTACACTTCTAGTCCAGATGAATATTTATCATTCCCATTAGCTGTCATCTTGCATCACATACAAAACAACGAAAAATTATTAATTACTAATAGGTACAGTAGTTCTACACTTGGACGGTGGTGACAGAACTAGTAGGCTTTTCCTTTAATATCTTCTTAAGCACATTTTTCAGCTGGATATACTTTGCGGAAGAAACATGAAAATACGCTGATATGGATGGAATCTGATCTATGTGAATTTCAGTGGTGCACTTCTAAATAGCGTCCCATCAAAAAATAATTTTCTAGACAATGCAAAATTGGGCATAACTAAGATAACATTTCACACCATTGCCGATCAGTTTTAGCCGCGGCAGTGGCGGCCTAACAGCCGCGGCATCGGCAACCTCACAGCCATCACAGTGACCGCCTCACGGGTGCGGCAGCGGCCGCCTCACAGCCATGACCATGGGCGTCTCACAGTCGCAGCAGTGGCCGCCTCATAGCCGTGGCAGTGGCCGCCTCACAGTTGCGGCAGCGGCTTCCTCACAGCCCTGACAACGGCCACCTCACAGCCAGAGCAGCGGCCACCTTACAGTCATGACTGTGGCCGCCTCACAGTCATGACAGCGGCCGCCCCACAGGTGCGAAAGTGGCCGCCTGACAGTCATGACAGCAGCCGCCTCACAGGTGCGGCAGTGTCCGCCTCACAGCCATGGCAGCGGCCGTCTCACAGGTGTGGTAAGTGACCGCCTCACAGTCGTGGCAGTGGCCGCCTCACAGCCCTGACAGCCATCGTCTCACAGCCGTGGCAGTGGCCGCCTCACAAACATAATAACGGCCGCTTCACAGCCGTAGCAGTGGCCACCTCACAGCCGTGGCAGTAGTCGCCTCACAGGTGCGGCAGCGGACGCCTCAAATAGTCATCACAAGTATCACGAGTAGTTGCTACCACTTTGCCACATCTCTACAGACGTGAGATGTGCTAAACTCTAAAGGAGCCTCGACGACTTGTAGCGGGAAATCACAGTTCATTCCATTGCCCCCCCCCCCAATGCTCGCAAGTATAAAGTTGTTCAATTATTCAAGCAAGGGTTTCTTTGCAGCACTCTTTCTGTGACACAGTCTGCGTGCCACGTCAGGGGCGTTCCGCCGAACGATCAACTGATGTGAGACGTTTTGGTGGTCAGCACGCGATGTGTGCCAAACAGATGTAGATAAGCCACAGATGTACCACCAGTGCCGAGACTTGCACTGCGAGCACGGCAGTTTCTTCAGGACGTGGTAAGCGGCGTGGACGACTCTGGTGGCAAGGTGTTGGAAATCAACCCGCTAATATGCAGGCGAGACGCAGCCGCCAGTGCAGCGCCGACGACACTCTCGGTCGGCGAAGCCTGGATGGCGCGCAGGGCACTGACTATGCGCATGTTGTCCATCTTGTACAACTTCTTGTTGCTGTCCTTGAAGCAGCCACGCGAATCCATGCTCTTAGTTCGGCTCTTGCAGTGCGGAGCTAGGATCGACGTAAAGGCCGATATCCCGCTTACCTTGATGAAAGAAATAGGTTCACACGAAACGCAATGCATGCAGGGAATATAATAATAGGTGATAATGGGGTTAACTGAGCGAATAATGCTAATAATGTTAACTCAACGCGAATAATGCTAATTTGAATTAAAATGTTTGGCTGGCCATAATATATCAATATACTGCACCCACAAGCCAAATCTTGCACCCTGGCATCACCCCACTCAGTTGAGCATAGAAGAATATGCGATCGATAGTAATCAGAAAGGGTGGGGGTACATATACAGCCAGATCAGTGACTGCCGGGGTTGGACAAAATTGGCTAATCCTGGATTTGGTGCATCCCGAGCATCATCCCCTTGAGGAAATCTTCTTCATTTTTATCACCTGTAGGTCAATAATGTTTCTTGACAATGAACTGCTCTGTGATGTGCTCAAGATTTACTGGAAAGTACAAGCCCAGATTCTGATGCCATAAGCTGGAATAAAAATATCCTCTCCATATTCAATTACACCCAAACATTTTATCTCCACATCCAGGATTGCAAAGCACAAATCCAGCCTGCTGACTGCTGACATGTACTCTGTCCAACCAGGGTTGAAAGAATGTTCCTGTACTGGATGCTTGTCATCCAGAAAATTATCGTCCATGGGGAATTATCTGAAATATATGGGATTATAATATATGGGACCTTTTCACCAAAAGATTGAGATGTTTGCAAATGACTGCAAACTTCTTCCTGTTTGATTGACATGCCCAAGCTAACTGGAAAATACAGAAAGGAGTTAGTGGTTCAGAAAGACAACATTACAATTTTGGAATGGAATGTTAAACATTTGCTCTCGAAATGCAACATTAAATAACAAATTCAACCATGTCCAATCCTATTTGCTTTGAAACTGAAGAATTCTGTCAGAATTTTGACATACAGCACCAAACTTACATCACATGCACAGAAATGCTACAGCTCATGACAGCTATATTGAAGGGAAATGTATTTAACCAAACTTTACTGGTTTTAAGTTGTTGCCCATGTTGAAGCAACTTGAGAATACATATTACTCTAGACATATCTAGCATAGTTCCAGAAAAAAATGAAATACTGGTACATATCCAGGGATACTTGGCAAAAATTATGCTTCAACGAAGCATTTCTTTCAAGCATAACTCAACACATCTGTACTTGTGCCATGATTATACAGTGCACCAGAATTCTGGTACAATTATTTCAGTTTGAAGTCCAGTATAACATGCATGCATTCTTTTCACACTGGATTTGGATACTGGAGTCCCATATCCTAGCCATATCCTGGCCAGAGTGGAAAAATACCACCTATTCTAGATATATACTATTCAAGATATCTGGATAAGTAACTTGGGCAAAAATATGCCTGAACAAAGCATATTTTTCAAGCCAAACTTTACACATCTGTGCATGTCCTGGAATGATTGTACAGTGCACCAAAATTCTGGTACAATTACTTTATTTGAAATCCAGCATAATATGCATGTATTCTTTTCACACTGGATTTGGATGCTGAAGACCCATATCCTGGCCAGAGTGGAAAAATACCATCTATCCTAGATATATTATATTCAAAGTATCTGGATGATACCTATGCAAAGAAAAGTACCATCATTGTGCTGTGATCTGTGTGCATATTAGAGTTGCTGTTTTTTTCTTTGAAAAAGAATTGGAAATGGCACAGCAAATTCTGGCATGGCAAGGTGGATGGCAAAAAAAGCAAAGCAGACCAAATCAGCACCAGCTCTACATTCCAATGCTCTTCCATATAGGTATCTTTATCTAAACCTTCTCCACTTGCCATCTTAGGAGCTTCAGTAATTTGTAGTTTAGACTGTATACAAGAGATGCTAATCAGCAATAACATGCTTTTCCTCTGTAAAGCAAAGGTGTTATCATAGGATATCTTATGCTAGGATTTCTAATTTAATGAAATACAAAAAGTAAAAGTTAATTTTGTCCCCACAAAAGGTGCCAACTTATGATTTGAGGTAATTTTGAATTACTGGACCTTCCAATTCCAACAGTTTATGAACATGGCTAACATGATGTGACCGCTCATTTCCTCTGCAATGCTTACTTTTCAGTTGGCAGGTAGAAGAGCACTAAAAGGGGGGCCCTCTTTGGAAAAAAAATAAAAAAAAAAAATAAAAAAAAAAAAAAAAAAAAAAAAAACCACAACCAACAACAAAGAAAAAAAATATAAAAATATAAAGATTTCATACTTATTTCTGTAGTGTTATCGTAGTGTTATGTCTGTGTGTGTGTCGCGCCGGCGGTGGCGCGGCAGCTCGTGACTCACGGGTCGGGTCGGCGCCGGGCTGCCGCCGGTGTGTGGCAATAAGCAGGATGCTGCGGCTGGCCACCGGAACCCGGGACGCCCACGTGGGAGATCGTATGGACGGGCGACGTGGCCCAATGGGGAGCCGCCACGTCTCGGGGTTCCGGCGGCGTCGAGCTAATGGCCCCCGGTTGAGCCGGGGGCAGACGGTACTGGGCTGGCTGGCGATGAGGATGTGAGACGTACTAATATAGAGAAACGTAGTGAGACTTTGCTTTTTATTGACACGGAGATTACAAGCTATTTCGGCTTTCATACGTGATTAGTGGTGGCGGTGGCCAGCGAGTGTTCGTAATGGCAAGTGGTGCAGTGGTGGTATTGGAAGAGGGCGAGTTGGGTGATGACGTCACATCACCCACGACGGAGACTGTGGCGGGAGCCGCGGTCGCCACTTCGCCGAGCAGAGCGACGCAGCCGACCCCGACCGTAGCAAGACCGACGTCGACTCCGGCATTCGACGCAAGAACTATCCCCGAGTTCAACGGGACCGGAAACGTCGCGGAGTGGTGGGAGCAGGCGGCTCTCCTGTGCGAGCTCCGGGCGGTGTCCATGATGGCGGTCCTTCCGACGCGACTACGGGAGGGCGCGTTCGCCGTGTGGTCACGGATGGGCGACCCGTCTCGGTACGACCTGAGGGCAGTCAAAGCACGTATGTTCAAAGCATTCGCGCTCGACCCCTTTTCTGCCTACGCCGCTCTGAGCCGCCGTTGCCTGCGCCCTGGCGAGTCAGCTGATGTTTATCTGGCGGACCTCCAGCAGTATGCAGAGATGATGGGCGGCCTGCCGGATAACGCCCTCGCCGTCATGTTCGTGCACGGTCTGCCGGACTCGGTGCAGGCTGCCGTGCGCGATGGCCTGGAGGGCACAACCGATCTGGACCGTGTCCTCGACCGGGCGAGGTCCGTCCTGTCGCGCGCGGCGGCCACCAGCTCTTCTGTCGCTGCTGCCGTCACGACAAGTGCCGTTCTCGGCGACGAGCCGTCTGCAGTGATGGGCAGCGAGCCCCTGGCCGGCGTGGCCGCAGTCAGTGGAGGCAATGCCTCACGACGACGAGTGCGCGCGCCAATCCGCTGCTGGGTGTGCGGTCGCCTAGGCCACGTGGCTCGGCAGTGTTTCTCGAAAGGAGGGGCCGCATCAGCGCCAGCCGTTCCTCCGGCCACGGGCGAGGCGCTGCCCCGACAGTATTAGTTTCCGTCGACGGAGGCGTTCAGTGTCGGGCACTGGTGGATACTGGTTGTGAGGACACAATCATATTCGCCGGCTGTCTTACTCGATGGGACCCGGTGCCGACTCGAATGTCGGCCGTTAACGGAACAGAGGTTCATAGTTGCGGACGAGCAACAGTGCACCTGGCGGTGCAGGGACGGAGCGCGACGGTGTGCGCGATAGTGGTCCGCGACAGGTTGATGGGTTACGATGTACTGCTGGGGATGACCGGTGTCGAGGGCCTGGGCGGTGTTTTCGTGGGCAATGGGACTGTGCGTGTGGGAGAAAACAGCCGGGCGGTAAGTATGGGTCATCCACAGGGCAGCGACGGCGAGGGCCGGAGGGCGGTGTCCGCCGTTGCTAGAGGAGCGGCATCGTCGATGTCAGGTAAGGTGCTAGAGACGGCGGATTTCCGGGCGGAGTTCGTTCCCGAGGGTCACTGGCAGGTGCGATGGCACTGGGCGGACGGCGAGGGGCCGGCCCGGTTGCGCAACACGGTGGCGAGTTACGCGGTAGCTGACGCCGTCCGGCCGCAGTTCGATGGTGAGCTGCAAGCCTGGATCGAGGAGGGCTGGCTGCGCCCGTATGATGTACAGGCGCAGGGACCAGCCCGGGGTCTGATTCCGGTGATGGCGATAGTTCAGGCCGCTAAGGGGAAGGTGCGGCCGGTGTTGGACTATCGGGAATTGAACGGGCATCTGAAGCCGCATACAGCCGAGGCCGATGTCTGCCACGAACAGCTGCGCAAATGGCGTAGACACGGCGATAACGTGGCAGTCATCGACCTGAAAAAGGCTTTCCTGCAGCTTCGGATTGCCCCAGACCTGTGGCCGTATCAGACGGTGCGCGTGGGCGGCACATTGTACAGCCTGACTCGCTTGGGTTTCGGGCTCAGTGTTGCGCCGCTCATCATGCGCACGGTGGTACGAGCCGTCCTCGATCAGGACCCGCGCGTGGCGGAAGCTGTGCTGCCATATGCCGATGACCTGTTGGTCAACGAAACGCTGGTTTCGGCGGCTGAGGTGGCGCAGCATTTTGCCAGGCACGGGTTGGATTGCAAGCCGCCGGAACGAGCGGCTGACGGTGCGCGGCTGCTGGGGCTGCGCGTTAGCCGAGACAGAGACGGCGCTCTGCGGTGGGGACGGGACGGCGCGACACCCGCGACACCTCCCCCGTGTTGACGCGACGCTCTGTCTTCGCCTGGGCGGGGCGTTTGACCTCGCACGTGCCCGTGGCGGGCTGGATTCGCCCGGCGGTCGCGTGGATCAAACGCCTCGCCAACCGTGTAAGCCGCGACTGGGACACCCCGATTACGGACGAGAGGTTACGCAGGAGCGTGGACGAGGTGGGTCGCCGTTCTGAGGCCGAGGACCCAGCCAAGGGCAGGTGGTGCGTGGCTGGCTCGAAAGTCACGATTTGGACAGACGCCAGCGCAATCGCCAAGGGCGTCGTACTGTGTGACCCCGAGACGGGTGAGGTCATTGAGGACGCGTCGTGGCTGCGTGGCAAGGACGAAACTGACATGCACATCAACCTGGCTGAGCTCGATGCCGCGGTGAGCGGTGTTAATATGGCGCTGGCATGGGGCTTCCGCCAACTCGAGCTCCGCACAGACTCGGTCACTGTGGGGCACTGGCTCCAAGATGCACTGACAGGGCGCGCGCGTCTGCGAACAAAAGCTCAATCTGAGATGCTTATTCGCAGGCGCGTGGCCGTGTTCAAGCAGACAGTGACCGAGTATGATGCGCAGGTGGATGTCACAGTCGTGTCCACAGCCGACAACCTGGCTGACGCGCTGACGCGTGTTCCCCGGGAGTGGCTACGCGAGCCAGCACAGACTGAGAGTGACGTTCAGGGAGCGGTGATCGCCGCAATGGAGACGGATCGTCCGATCGCGACTGTGGAACAGATTCGCGCTGTCCATGACCAAGTGGGACACATGGGTGTGAGGCGCACCTTGTGGTACTCGAGAAGAGAGCTGTCGCCGTCACTAGTGCGCCGAGCGGACGTCCGCAGGGTGGTGACCGAATGCGACGTGTGCAATCGCATCGACCCCGCGCCCAGGCGGTGGCGTCACGGTGACCTGACCGTGGACACTAACTGGACGCGGGTGGCGATCGATCTGACGCATATCGACTCGAACACGTACCTGTCGATGGTAGATTGCGGGCCATCCCGGTTCGCAATTTGGCGCACGATGCGTCGGGGCACGAGTGACGACGTGACGGCAGCCTTGGAGCAGGTGTTCTTTGAGAGGGGTGCGCCCACGGAGTTGTTACTGGACAACGCGACGGAATTCCGCAGCCGCGTGATGCGCGCATTCGCTGCGCGGTGGAACGTGACTCTCCGTTATCGCGCGGCGTACGAGGCCGGCGGCAACGGAGTGGTCGAGCGCAATCACCGAACCATCAAGGTGATTGTCGCGCGACAAGGGTGCACGGTGCAGCAGGCCGTACACCGCTACAACACGACACCGCGCAGCGGGGCAGCGTCGGACGAATCGCCCGCAGATATCACCTACCGCCGCTCGACACCGGTGCATTATCTGCCCGTTGATGTGAGCAACGTGACGGAGCCCAGTGCGGCGCCGGGTGCTGTACCTCCTCAGGCCGCGCCGCCGGACCAAACACGCGTCGGCGACACGGTATGGGTCAGGCGTCGCGGCCTGGACCGATGCGGGGACAGCTCGCGCCCCGGCACGATCACACACGTGAGCTCCGATCAAACCGTTGAAGTCGACGGTATGCCGATGCACATACGGAATATTCGGCCCCGAGCGGCCAGTCCAGGTGCCCCACCACCCACGGCCCCGCCGGAAGGGACTCCGCCCGATGACATACCCATATTTATCGAACCTGAAGAAGCCGAGCCAGAGGTAAGTCAGTCGACCGACACGGGCCAATTGTGTATCATGCAGCCTCCACCGGGGTCACCAACGGATTCGCTCCTAGCTATCAGCCCAGCTCCCGAAATAGTGCAGCTTCTCGAAATCGAGCCGAAGCCCGAGTCAGAGTTCGGGAATGACGCGGAGGAAGAGCCGCAGGTAAGCATGGGGGCGACCGGGCACCAACACCTCGAGACCAAGACCTCAGGGGGACGTGTGTCTACAGGACCAGCTGTAACTGTTCGTGATGTGAAGCCAGAATCGCCTGCGAGCGACTTTGCGGACGCTAATCCTTTCACGATACTAAACGACGATGACGACGGCGCGCTGTATAGCCTCGCGCCTCGTCGCAGCAGTCGCGAGCGACGCGCCCCCACTGCCTATGGGTTCCCCGATGAGAGCGCTATGCTTCGGCATAGTACACGCAACCGCAAACCTGCCACGCAGTTCGGCAGTGCCGTGCCTTCGGCTGCATCGTATTCCGGGTGTTCTGTCAGAAAGCGGCCTTTAGGGCGACAAAAGAAATGAGCGTCCGCCAATTGTTGATTCTGTGTGTGTGTGTGTGACACTTGAGTGTCAGGGGGTGATGTAGTGTTATCGTAGTGTTATGTCTGTGTGTGTGTCGCGCCGGCGGTGGCGCGGCAGCTCGTGACTCACGGGTCGGGTCGGCGCCGGGCTGCCGCCGGTGTGTGGCAATAAGCAGGATGCTGCGGCTGGCCACCGGAACCCGGGACGCCCACGTGGGAGATCGTATGGACGGGCGACGTGGCCCAATGGGGAGCCGCCACGTCTCGGGGTTCCGGCGGCGTCGAGCTAATGGCCCCCGGTTGAGCCGGGGGCAGACGGTACTGGGCTGGCTGGCGATGAGGATGTGAGACGTACTAATATAGAGAAACGTAGTGAGACTTTGCTTTTTATTGACACGGAGATTACAATTTCTCAAGATTCATTAAATGAAAAACTAACCTAACCTAGCCCAACCTGCTTTTGAAGGAAAAATCAACCTTGTTTTTAAAAGAAGAAAATTGTTATCAATAAAAACACCTAAACTAACCTCATGTAACCAAACCTAACAATATTATTTGCTTCATGGCAATCAAATGTGTAAAACTTGTCCTGTGAAGATCTAAAAGCACAATAATACCCAAAATTTTACACTAGATGATTTTTTCACTTGCAGAAGGACATGACACTTCAGGACAATATTAGGTAAATCTGCACCTTAAGGTAATTTTTGAATTCTTGGAATTTCTTTTTCCAATGCAATTTCTATGAATGTGGTCAACATGATGTGACCACTCATTTCCTGTGCATATGCATACTTTTCAGTTAGTAGGCAAAATAACACCAACAAATGGGCTTGGAGTTGGGTAATATAGCATAAAAATTAGGTGGTGTGTAAAGAACATGCGACACTTCATCGGAGATCGTCGAGAAAATAAACATATCCTCAGTCAGCATGCTCTACATCGCGTATTCGACCCGCGACGAGCCCGACGATTGGCGCAGTTGGTTGGGGTTTCCGCCTTCCGTACGGATGGTGGTGGGTTCAAATCTCGGCCCCGTCACGCTTTTTACCCGATCACACAGTCGTTAGCGGCCAGGGCCGTTGGTTAATGTTGCACTTTAGATTACTTTACACTATCATATGAGTTGCATATTGCATATTGCACATATTGCATTGCATGCACTGTCATATGAAGCATTCAATTTTTGGTATCTTCAAACCAAAATAGTCATATACCTACCTCCCAGCGAGGGTTTGTGATCCTATGAAACATTGCATCCATATCCATTTCAAGTTGTTTATTTCAACAGCCCGGTTCCGTACGTACCACATTCAGTTACATTTAGAGTGCAAGCAACGCTACCGTAGGAAGTGCAGAAGATCCCCGGTCAACATGCCTCTCACATAACGTTCACCGGTGGGGGGTCGGCCACCTAAGATCTTGAACTAGAAGCACAAAATTTGGAGGAATTACAGCTGTAGTGAACTCGCTGCAGTATACATTTCATGACCCTGATCAATGTCTTCAGGGTCAAATGAGGTCACAATCGGCCTCCACTCCACCCCAGCCGGGACCGCCCGTACGTACAGGAAGTATGCACATTCCACTGCCGGTTGTAGAGACCGTGCATACGTACGCTCGCTGTATACGCTGGTACAGACCGTGCGTGCTGTCGTTACGTCGGTAGTACGGACCCATCGTGCGATCGTTACGTCCAGCGTAAAAATTATGCGCAATAGAAATTAACAAATGCAACATAACATAACCTAACCTAGCCTAGCCTAGCCTAACCTTCCATGTAAGAAAATACATTCCTTGCAAAAATAAAATTCATTTTTTCTCAAACATTTTCAAATAAAAAAAAACTAACATAGCCTACCCTAGCTCAATCCGTTTTTGAAGAAAGACTTTTGTGTTGATAAAGGTTAAAACAGGAGTGTTTTTAACTTAAAAGAAAAGCTTAACCTAACCAGTCCTTGCCTTATTGTTTGCTTCATAGAGGTAAAATGTGTGCAAAACTTTCCTTATGCATGCCTTAAACTGCAATTATACCCAATATTGTGAGCTCATATTTCTGAACATGATTAAGACAATGGAACCATTCATTCCTGCTCAAAATGGAATGAAATTATGTTTTGGTTTCTTGTTTTTTGCAGAAATGTTTGACTTTTCCTTATTCTGAAGATAGTGTTCAACTCTGATATATTTATTTCAAGAAAGAAAAAGACTAGGTTAGAATGAAAGGCTTGACATAACACATGGGATGAAGCGTAAAATCACCTAGCTGCAGCAGTTATGTTAGATTAGGATTTAATTGACATATTGCGTTCTTCTTCATTATATATTGCCCCAACTACATATCAATATGTTGATATTATCTTCGTTACCAACTGAAAAGTAGATATTATCTTCGTTACCACCTAGCATGCACTTGTGCTGGTAATAGGTAAATGGTTAGGTAGGCAACATGCTACATCATCTTAATCCCATTATGAAACATGTTCTTATAATATTTTTGTCTTAAAATGCCATATCCAAAGTAAAACAACAAGCTTACCAATGCTTACACTCTGGACACTGCTACCCATGATCATATCCTTGTACCTAGGAAGGTACCTTGGTACCTAGGTACCTAAGTAGGTAGGAGCATCAATATACCTTTCTGTATTATCCTGATCCAATTTGACCTCCAGGAGCAAACTGGCTCCCTGTAAGTATCTCGAATGGTTGGATGAAGTCCACGCCTGGATATCTAACTAGGTACCTACCTCAGCAATGTCAATATGAATCAAGGCAGTCAAGCAATCAATTCACGAAAACGCGACATTAATTCACCATCAAGATTAGGTACAAGTACCGTAAACAACCAATTTTCGAATGAACGACTGAACAAGCCACCAAGAGTTGCCTGATTTCCAATTCCTCATTTACAACTAGATTCCTAGGCGACGACCACATTGGTCGGCGGGTCGGCGTTCCGTCGGCACTTTTAGCGACCACGGTATGCCATTGGTTTAGCATTGTGGTTGTAAGAAAAGCGCCGTCCTGTGCCGACGGGAGGTTCTAGTATAAATATGGTAGGTCGGAGGGATGGGATATTTGGTAGCATTAGTGGTACGCTCCTAGTATACTTTTGATCTGGAAAAAGATAATTGCTGCTAAATGAAAATATCTGATACATCGAGTAATTCTATCATTTATGGTTCAAATGTTGATGGACATATCAAAGCAAAATTCTGGTTTTGGTCGCCACTGCGGCCTGGTGAGTCTGCACCTGGTCGCCGACGCTATCGCCAGGACGGTGCTATTTTTGAGCCCTGGCGTAGAGAAAGTCGGTAAAATTGGGTGTAAACCAATGGTGAAGGGAAACCTTCAAGCCTGCTACCAAACAAACTTCGTGGGGGAAACAGACCAACGCAATCATATTCTGTGCAGATACCTATTGCAGTGCAGAACCTGGGTGCCATGTTGCAGTTAGGTGATGTGTGTCAGGTATATGATTCAGGTTGTGTGTGCATCATGCTGATGTGGATTGAGGTATTATGCACTCATTGCTTTGCATATGCATTGACAACCATTCATCTCGTTAATCTGTTTGAGTCAATTACTTTATGCACATGCACGTTCATTTATCTGTATATTTATCCTGTATATCAACCATTACAGTGCATGACGAATGATAAATAATGTGAGGTGAAAACAAAGTTATAACTAAAATAATATGTCCAACAGATGTTTCGATGTTGGAGCATCTTCGTTAGTGTGAATAAATACTGATTCCCTTCTTTAATTAGACAGATGAAGATGAGTTGACATCAAACTGTCTGTCAAATATATTATTTTTGCTATAACTTTGTTTTCACTCGCATTATATATATATATATATATATATATATATATATATATATATATATATATATATATATATATATATAAATAAATATATATATATATATAAATATATTATATTATATTTTATATATATATATATATGTATATATATTATATGTATATATATATATATATATATATATATATATAAATCGTGTGTGAGCAGTGCACACAAAATCATATGGCTTATGAGTCTGATACCATTGAGTCGGATCTGAATCGATTCAAATTTATGTTTGAGTCGTGAGTTGAATCGGATCTCTGTAGCTCTGAGTCTGAATTGAGTCGAATCAAATAATTTTGACCTGCTGTGAATCATGAGTTGAATCGGATCTCAAGATCTATGAGTCAAATGTGAGCCGATTCAAAAATTTGAGTCGAGCACAAGTCTGCTCTCGAATGTTGATTTTTGCTCCTCTTCCCAATGGTTTTGGGGGCTGTAGCGAAGTTAGCTTCTGGCAGTAGCTGTAGCATCAAGTTAGGTGGCCAAGTCATAGCTATTTTTGCTACAACTTGCCGGCCGCTGTCCCGCCACATCGCGGCAGCTGGTAGCTGCGGTGCGCTAAGCTGCTGAGCCAGCGGCTATGTGCTGGCCGATGGCACCCCGTGACTGCCGTCAGGTGTGGCGGGTCGTGTGGTAAGGCCGCCGGTCAGTGATGTGCGCCGGCCCTCAACGCTCGGAGTCGTTGAGAAATTGTCGACGAGGGTGGGCTCTCAGGCTGCACCGAGCAGACACTGAGCTTACGTGAGTAGCCGGGCACGCGCCCGACCGCCGCTCGCTGTCCGCTGCTGAGGTCCAGGTAATAGAAAGCAGTTAGCAATAGCTCTTTCGAACCATGTGTTCACTGTCCAGACGAGGTTTCCGTAGATAACAGAAGCCACAGAAGCCTGGCGCTCCCAGCTGGAGCACTCCTTCTCTACTCTGCACCCCACCGTCACCAGGTTGTTTGCCCAAGCTCAGCACAAACCTTCCTCATGAGGGCAGTGGCACGGGAACTGTGTCAAAGTTGGGAAGGAAGGGCAAAAGGCATTTTGAAGTCGATTCTTTCTATTCAACGCACATAGGGTTAATGATAAACTCGTTCAAAGTCTGGGGTCGGAAAGGAGTGATGGGAGGACACTGTCCTCTCTGTCCTCCGCCATTCCCGCATCCTTGTACGATAGGAGACCATCCTCACGTTGGAGAGGACATTGGAGCACCGGGACCAGCTAAAAAGAAAACACCGTGCCAAGACCTGTTTTCCTTGTCAGTCTGTCCGACGCATTTTAGACGATCATTCGCCGCG
>JAOTOM010004033.1:0-213509 GCA_034440615.1 Ashinkailepas kermadecensis | reverse complement strand
TCGATCTTTCTTGACATTCATTGATACGTTACATACTACGATGCGACACAGGTGACTTTCCACCACGTGCTTCTGTTCATGTGGAAGGCATTCTCCCTTCCCCGGTACTGCCATGAATAGCACAGACAAGTACTGACGGCATATTCGGATGGAAACATGAAAGACAGCCGGCAGTCTGGCGTCGGGACCGCGTCTTGGTTTCAAATTGCATCAACCCACCTTTGTGACCACCCACGGTACATACAAAATTCATGACATCGCTCACCCCGGCGACAGGCGGTCCGGTGACTGCGGCCGTCACCGTTAATCCCGGAATATGCCATGAATGCTCACCACTGGACGCTACGGACTCATTGCCACCCACCGAGCTGACCGAATGCTGTCGCCGCTACTGCTCAGCAGGGTGCCGATTGTATATATATATGTATCTATATATATATTTATATACTGTGTTAACCGTATCGATATCGGTTTGTCTAGCGACCGTTGTTTACCGCAAGTAGTAACATTTTCACATTATATATACTTTTAGTATTCATAATTCACGCGTACAGTATAACAATTGGTGAATGCGCAATGCAACACTATCCACACAAGGTGTGTTGCCTTCAAATGAGTGCAACTATCAATCATCGTTCGTGTTTCACCAACAGTTCGTCTTCTGAGTCCTGGTTACGCATAGTGAAAGTGAAAAAATCTGATCACAAGGCAAACAAAATGCATGAATTACGGAATTGCGGCGCGCCGCTGGGTTAGCTCATTCGTTGGGAGAGCGCTGTTCTTGCGGATGTTGTCGAACCCGCCCTGACAAAGCGGCTCCACTTTTCTGATGCGCCTCGCGCGGTCCACGTGTGGACCATCTGGAAAAGTACGCTAGTAAGCGGCTCTCGACCCCGCTTGACCACTAGTAAGCAGCAAGCAGAGGTGAACCGAGGTGGTCTTCCCCTCCCTCCCTTAGCAGCCAAAAATATACTAGATAAAATTAAAAAAATTGAGATCTTCACCATGCAAAACCAAACGTTTTTAGCGTGCGAATCGCGCCGAAAGCAGTTTCTGTTTCATGGCAATTTTTCTGGTTTACCCCTGAAGAAAATCCTGGTGCCTCCCTGGCAGCCAGGAACAATCGCGTTTAGCCTGTCGGCCGTACCGGCCGTCGTGGCACTGCCGGCACGCTTAACCTTGGCCGCTAATCGTCTGTTGAATTGGGAGTGAATAAGCGGCGGAACAGCGAATTTTCGACTGCATATGATGTTGCCTTCAAAAGGATGTGATGGTGCCTTCAAGAAAACGTTTGGTTTTGCATGGTGAAGATTGCAAAATTTCTTGATTGATCTAGTATATTCTTTGTTGCTAAGGGAGGGGAGGGGAAGGACCCTCGTTTCGCCTCTGCTGCTTACTGGTGGCCAGAAAGAGTCGCGAGCCACTTACGAGCGTACTTTTGCAGATGATTCATAAATTGACCGCGCGAGGAGCATATATATATATATATATATATATCTTATTTTACACGTTCAGTGTTGAAGAGAAGACGGCATTCGGCTTTAACATGTTTCCTGTCTAGGTTTTCGATTGATCGTATTGTTTTCTTCGTTTCGTGAGGTAGCTGGTAAATTATTTCACCAAGTAAAATACATAGTTGCATTCGGTTATTGACGTTTCTCATTCAAGCTTTAATCCATTTGAAAAATCACCGCCCTGCACAATGCACACATGTATGGTTTTAAAAAAAAATCAATTGAGCACTGGTTTCGCACGAGCTATTCTTGCAACATGTTTCATTTCTTCGATTCCTGAAGGGCCACTCACAAAACAAGTATGTTCTCGTCTGAACTATTTACAATAAATATGAAGGACCGGATCGCAATTACATCCCGACGTTTTTCCCTCCACCCCCCGCCCCCTCACCTCCACACTTCTCCCTTTTTGTTTTGCATTATTCCAAAGTGACAACGTAACGTGTGTGCTGACTTGTTTGCTTATGCTTGGTGTTCACGTATGTACAAAGACTTGAGCACCATGGACATGTTCGGTCCGAGCAAGACGTGATTATGGTGGTGTTGTTGGTAAGGTGTTCTCGTGTTAGCAGTGTTTGGTTGCAGTTTGTCATGTGTTCTTTTGGTGCTCCATCTCTGAGGTGCATTATTCGTCTTCTCGAAAGGGCGGTTGTGGTGGCACCAATGTAGCTTACTGCACGAAGCCTAGTCTTCGTATGGGCGAAGTCTTGCACGGACCGAACACGTCTCATGGTGCTCGAGTCTTTGTACATACGTGAACACACACCGGAAATAAACAAACACGTTAGCACACACGTCACGTTGTCACTCTGGAATAATGCAAAACGAAAAAGGGCGAAGTGTGGAGGGTAGGGGAAGGCAAAAACGTCGGAATGTAATTGCGATCCAGTGCTTCATGTTTATTGTGAATAGTTTAGACGAGAACATACTTGTATTGTGAGTGGCCCTTCAGGAATCGACGGAATGCAAGATGATGTCGCAAGAATAGCTTGTGTGAAACCAGTGCTCAATTGATGTTTTAAAACCATACATGTGTGTGTTTATTTGCATTGTGCGGAGCGGTGATTTTTAAATGGATTAATGCTTGAATCCGAAACGTCAATAACGGAATGCGACTATGTATGTTACTTGGTGAAATAATTTACCAGCTATCTCACGAAACGAAGAAAAAAATACGATCAATCGAAAACCTAGACAGAAAACATGCTAAAGCTGAATGCGCTCTTCTCTTCAACACTCAATGTGTAAAACTGTATATATATCCACGAGGAGCGTATATATATATATATATATATATATATATATATATATATATATATATATATATATGCTCCTCGCGCGGTCAATTTATGAACCATCTGGAAAAGTACGCTCGTAAGCAGCTCTCGACTCTTCCTGGTCACTAGTAAGCAGCAAACAGAGGCGAACCGAGGGGTCTTCCCCTGCTTCCCTTAGCAACCAAAAATATACTAGATCAAACAAGAAGTTTTGCAATCTTGACCATGAAAAACCAAACGCTTTCTTGAAGGCACCATCACAACTTTTTGAAGGCACCATCACATGCAGTCGAAAATTCGCTGTTCCGCCGCTTGTTCACTCCTAATTCAAAAGACGATTAGCGGCCAAGGTTAAGCGTGCCGGCAGTGCCACGACGGCCGGTACGGCCGACAGGCTAAATGCGATTATTCCTGGCTGCCAGGGAGGCACCAGGATTTTCTTCAGGGGGAAACCAGAAAAAAAATGTCATGAAACAGAGACCACTTTCGGCGCGCTTCGCACGCTGAAAACGTTTGGTTTTGCATGGTGAAGATCTCAAAATTTCTTGTTTGATCTAGTATATTTGTGGCTGCTAAGGGAGGGGAGGGGAAAATCGCCTCGGTTCGCCTATGCTTGCTGCTTACTAGTGGCCAGGAAGAGCCGAGAGCTGCTTACTAGCGTACTTTTCCAGATGGTTCACACGTAGATCGCGCGAGGCGTATAAGAAAAGTGGAGCCGCCTTGTCTGGTCGAGTTCGACAACTTCCGCAAGAACAGCGCTCTCCCAACAAATCAGCTAACCCAGCGGCGCGCCGCAATTCCGTAGTTCATGAATTTTGTTTGCCTTGTGATCATAAATATAATTTATTTGCTTTCTTTGACTATGCGTAACCAGGACTCAGAAGACGAACTGTTGGTGAAACACGAACGATGATTGATAGTTGCACTCATTTGAAGGCAACACACCTTGTGTGGATAGTGTTGCATTGCGCATTCACCAATTGTTATACTGTACGCGTGAATTATGAATACTAAAAGTATATATAATGTGAAAATGTTACTACTTGCGGTAAACAACGGTCGCTAGACAAACCGATATCGATACGGTTAACACAGTATATAAATATATATATAGATACATATATATATACAATCGGCACCCTGCTGAGCAGTAGCGGCGACAGCATTCGGTCAGCTCGGTGGGTGGCAATGAGTCCGTAGCGTCCAGTGGTGAGCATTCATGGCATATTCCGGGATTAACGGTGACGGCCGCAGTCACCGGACCGCCTGTCGCCGGGGTGAGCGATGTCATGAATTTTGTATGTACCGTGGGTGGTCACAAAGGTGGGTTGATGCAATTTGAAACCAAGACGCGGTCCCGACGCCAGACTGCCGGCTGTCTTTCATGTTTCCATCCGAATATGCCGTCAGTACTTGTCTGTGCTATTCATGGCAGTACCGGGGAAGGGAGAATGCCTTCCACATGAACAGAAGCACGTGGTGGAAAGTCACCTGTGTCGCATCGTAGTATGTAACGTATCAATGAATGTCAAGAAAGATCGATTTCATTTGCGGAATCAGCTGTAACAGTAAATACATACAGTGCACAAAGTATGTACAGAGGGTACGTAGTAGCAGTCCTATGCGTGGGTGGCGGGGTGCCAATCGTAATGAGACGGCGTATCTCTCATGCTGAGCTGTCGTTTAATTATCGGATCCATTTCACGGATGAAAGCTGCCTCTAGGATAATTTAGTTTTGGTACCCTGCGACATCGGTTCAATATGGTGGTATTCTTGATCATTATGGATCGGATAAATTTCGTGTTGTGCATCGACATGGTGTGCTTTCGTCGTGCCTATCCTTGGTGGTGCAAAGATGCGTCTAGATAGGGTGGTGGCGGTGTATCCAATGTATGATGAGGCAGCCCGGGGCCACACCATGGGCTTAAGGACCCTTTATGTTGCACGAAAAACCCTCCTCGTCGGTCAGGGCCGCCTCCTGGCTCGGCTCGGGCTCTCCTCATCGACCCGAGGGCAGCTGCTCTGGACCACTCAATCAGCGTGAGCCAAAGCCGACCCAAGGGTGACGCACATCCTGAACCCGCTCCGTCGGCTCAGAGGTCCATGACCTACGATCAACCAACCGCCGCACTACAGTCGTCACGACCGGTCAAGATTCACTTAACGATCGGAAGAAAACAAGTTGTCCAGAAGTACTGAATTTGACATAGGCTTGACAATTAGTTTACCTTTAATGCAAATTATAACAACTCGTTGCCTGTTTCGCCGTCCACTTATTACGCATATCTGGACTTCACTTCCATTTTCGATCACCATGGTGTGGTACATGAAAAACAGTCACGTACGCTAAACGCGGTTGCATCTTTCGCCGTGGTAGATTGCACATACAAAAAAACAGTCATATGCGATCGAGCGCATTCTTCGCTTCAGTCGGATGCGCTTATCCAATAGACGTTTCGCGGTATTATCATGCTGATATGTTAGGAGTCACCGCACGCTCTTGAATATCTGACGCAAATAGGAAGCCTCAGACGAACATTGAGACGAACATTGAGGTACATGTGACATTAATTTTCCGCCAAGTAGCTCAGCTTGCTCCTCAACAATGAGCGATTCAGATGCTTTACAACTCAATGAATGTACACAAAAGCTTTTCGAGGTTAGTACATACATGATCAATGTTTCACAAGCACATTATTCACGTAAACGGGCAAGCGCGCACGCACGAGCACAAGCGCGCACACGCACTGTATAGCACACAGTTGCGTTACACAGGCATTAATCAAAATATGCGTTACAATAATATTTTCACTTCATTTATGTCCACACACGATACTTATAACCATACATGAAGGTCGGGACCACCATTCTACCCAAATGTAACTTCGATGGCTTCACGCTTTGTTGATGAGTGGGTTGAGGACAAGACAAAACGGCTGCCATCAGGGCCATCAGTATGTGCGCAGACGGCGTAGAACGAACGAATGGCAAAGAGTGCGAAACTGATGCAGACAGGATGAGTGGTGGGGGATTGGCTGGCGGGCAGGCTCGTGCCGGTGAAGCACGGACAGATGATATGGTTCTCGGGCGCTTGGCAAACGGACGGGCAGAGTAGATTGTCGTGACGGTTGGTGGGTGGGTTGAAGAAGTAGCGGGGTAGGTTACAGCAGCGGGTGGTGGACGGTTAAGGAGGAGGAAAAACTGCTGTAAGCACGGACTGGTAGGAGTGCAGATGGCGCATGATCGACGGAAACGGTCAAAGGATGATTCATTGATGGAAGGACAAGTCGCTTGACGTCATTGGTTGATCGTGGGACAGGTTGGATGGCGGCAGCGGTTGATGATACGGCAGGAGGGTTGGCGACAGAGGCTGGCGGGCAGGTAGGGGCCAGAGTTCCATGGCTGACACCAACGGCTACCAGATGGGTTGACGAGGCAGACTGGATGGCGGCAGCGGTTGTTGGTGAGACAGGAGAGTTGCCGACAGAGGCTGGCGGGCAGGTGGGGACCGGAGCAGGATCGATGGCAGTCGCTGACGAAGAGGCCGAGTCGTCATCGCCTGGCTGGTTGATGTCGGCGCCGTCAGCTGAGGCCAAATCGTCATCTGATGATCCCGAAGTTGTGGCGGTGGCTGCCTGTCGGTGGCATCACTGGCACGAGATGTTGCCAAAGCTTCCAAGGTCGCGAATTCGTTGGAACCGTAGTCCCGCCTCTGAGAAACGAATACATACGTAAAGAGACTGTTGCAGCGGTGGACAACTTTTCAAAACACATTCAGAGCGTTGGTTGGTTGGTTATTGGAGTTTAGGGGCGCATCGACTGCGTCGGTCATACAGCGCCCGACATTCAAAGAGGCATTGGATACTGTGAATTTTGACGGCAATAGAAGATGCATATGTCGACTCCAACACCAAAAAAGTGCATATGATTTGATATCTCGCTATATTGATGGATAATCTACCTGGTACCAACACTGGAACACACGACCTAACTTGAACGGAGAGGGGATTCAGCCGTACAGTCATCCGCTAATGATAGGTCGTGTAAATACTAATACAGCAGACAAATGACAAAGAAATATCAAAGGATAATGCGTAATAAAAATATACCAATACCACTTAAATGAGAATCGTAGGACGGTATGGTATCACACTTGTACCGAACTTCGTGGCATGTCATTCTGACTGACTTTTGTTTGCATTTCACTGTTTGACTGACGATGGTATGGGCGCTGCAATTATCTTGTTAGGATAAACACGTGTACACGCAAAGGAAGAATAAGACATTCTACTCGGAGTGGGCTGTTGGATTAAAACCCATAGTTTCATTAAGATCATTGATGCACCTTAGCAACTGCACCACTCGTCTATTCCACTTCGTCCATGCCACGCGGCCCTCAAATATCAGTGGAGTGATTGTACATCATCCCTGATTTAATGAATTTACTTCATGTAGACGTCTTGACCTAACCTGCACCTCCCCAAACTATCCTACCCTATCCTACCTAAAATTGAACCTGTTCAAGGTGCCGACATAAACACAAAAACAATCTTTGCTCATTAATGGGTGTTGGACACTCAGCAGCGCTGAAGACCAGGGCTAGAATGATAGCCTGTTGAAGCATTTTTCTTATTCAGAATACTATCCTCCCACCTTCCTCATTTAAAGGTTAAATGGAGCTGTTTGACAATTAGCTGCTCTGTGATAGAGTTCTCAAGATTCCCTGGAAAGTGCAGAGAGATCATGTCCCAGTTTTGAAAACAAGTATCCGATTAGACGAGCAAATCATTTTCCTTTTCACATCTAAGTTTAGTTTGTAGTTATTTGGACTTTAGGGCGCATCAACTTCATTGGCCATGTAGCGCCCATTCTTCACATCTAGGATTGCGAAGTATAAATCGAACCTTGTTGCAGACTGATCGTGTTTTGTCCGTCGCACAATTGCAGCCAATTGAGGAGATATGGAAGCTGGATATTTGGTCACCCAAGTGCCAGGTTGACGAAATCTCCAGGCTGAAATAGTTCCCAGCGTGACCAAACCTCCAATCTGAAGTGTCAGGTTTGGTCCATCACGATCTCCTCAGTTTTGAGATAATTGCGTACATATGACTTCCCGTTTTGCGTGTTTTGAAAGATATCTAATTTGGGGATAACGATATCAACGATAACCATACAGACAGCTATTCTATAAACTGGCATTGTAAAACATAACATTGCACATCATAGGTAATCCATTCGCCTGGAATTGCGATGCGGGATGTTCGTTATCACGATGCCGGATCCCATTACGATGGGCAAAAGTATGATATCTATAGACGGGATACTTCGAAACGAGGCATGAAGACTTCCACAAACACGCACCAGTCACGTAGCGTCGCCAATCTCTCACGCCGATTGGTCGCGGGCGGAGAGTAGCGACAGGTGAGACCCGAACCCACAACCTTTCGATTGTGAGACGAGCATCTTACCCCTAGACCACTCGTCCCCTTTTGCAAGGATGTCGATTCAGTGTTCAGTAAGTGGTATATTACACCCTATTTCGCGAATAATTTATAACTGATGCAGAACACGTTTCAGCAGATGCAAGGAGTAACAGTGTTGTCATGTCTGGACCCAAAAGTTGCAAATCACCAGCTGGAGTTACACTCCGAGTAACAACCATTAACAACGTTTGTATGTCACTAAGGTCTGTTTTCGTGTTGTCGCTGTCCGCATGGGACCAAGGACTTACCGATGACAATTCAGAAGGCGATGGAAGAAATTCTGAAGCAGTGCAGGTGCAGGTACCCGGGAAATGTCCTCGTCTGTGCGGTGACTGGGAGCGATTGGAAGATTTTCTAACTCGTCTGCGGGAACACAGGGTAACACTAAACATGGAAAATACACGCTGAGACAGACGGCTGCGGACTTCCTTGGGTTTACCGTGTCCTCAGCGGGAGTCTCGGTGAGCCCAGAGCGGGCTAGGGCGTTAGGACATTAGGCGTCAGGACGAAAGAGCTCCAGTCACTACTGGGCTGTTGGGGTTCTGCTCTCGTTTCGTGCCTGGATACAGCACCCTCATGGAACCACCGAGGAGGATGCTGCTTAAGGAGGCGATGCCGTTCAAGTGGATAGAGGAGCTCGCGGCAGTGCTGAAAGGGAGACGTGCTGTACCAGGCAGTCGCGGAGTCACCATTTACGACCCTCAGCTTCCACAGTCATAACTTTGGATGCAAGCGATGTGGGCCTGGGTGGGGTGCTGTCTCAGCCTAACTCAGAGGAAGAGAGGGTGGTAGCATTCACGTTGCGTACGCTAAACCAAGCCCAGAGGCGCTGCAGTATGACAGAGAGGCGCTGGCGGTTGTGTGGACAGTGGCGAAATGGAGGAAGTATCTCTGGAATCAGCAGTTGTCTGCGACTTGATCATGTGGCATTGCAGACGTCAGCGGTGGCTGACGTCACCGGGTGTCGCCCAAGCTGCCATGAGGATAACAAAGTGGTCAGACTGGCTCATGGAGTACTCGTTCACAGTTTAGCGTGTGAAGGGAGGTGTACGTCCTGCAGATGGGTTGTCACGACTGCCGGAATCGGCAGAAGTGGTGGAGGACAAATACAAATGTATCGCTACAGTAAGAGACCGTCCGGCAGCAATGGATGAAGAGTTGGTGGCGGCTATAAGTGAAGATCGTGTTGCGTGATCAGGTATCGCGTCCGTGGTCTCGTAGGCCGAGCGACTGCTCGCCTGACCTTCAGCTATTCTTCCACCTCAGGGATCAACTCACTGTGCAGAGGTATGGATGTGCGCGGCGATTGCCTAATCGTTCCAGAAAGTCTGCTTCGCTCAGACTGCCCAGCCTGGCACATCAGTGGCACCAGAGCATCGTCAGATGCGAGCAGCGCCTGCAGGAGCTATATTGGTGGTCTGGCATTGATCGAGATGGTGGAGGCAAGAGCTGTGAAGTCTGCGCCACTGTGTATGGATGAGACGGCGGTACTTCGACATACTCCAATGCATTCAGTGCCTTTACCAGCGGCAGCCTGGAACAAGATAGGGCTGGACTTTATTGGACCTATGGATGCAGCCCACGCTCAGCGATATGCCGTGGTCCTGGCATCCGACTTCTCCCAAGTAGGTAGACGCTGGATTTCGCTCGGAGTCAAACTGTCACGCGTGTATTGAATTTATCGAGGTCTTGGCGTCACGCAAAGTATACCCCAGGGAATTGCTGTTCGACAACGGCACGTACAACATATACATTTTTTCTCAGAAATTACCTGCAGAGTGTGGGTGTAAGTCATATCCGGGCCCCACGCTACCAACAGGGAGCATCTGGGGCAGTAGAACGGTGCAATCGCGCCGTGAAGGCGACGTTGCAGGCAGCTGACCAACGAGGGCTTGACCGCCGGGCGTGTCGGCAGCGGCTCCTGCAACAGAGCATGAACATTCAAAACGCCGACTGGTACTGGTACCAGCACTGGGACCAGCACGGATATGGCGCAGCTGCACCACAGGAGGCAAATCTGCACAGGGTTGCACGGCATGGTGGCCAGTCTAGCTACTCCAAGAGAGACGTCCTCTCTGGCGCTGAGGCGACGCGCTGCGGACAGTCAAGGAAGCAGGAGTATACTGACACAATATGTCACAAACAGGTGCCCCACTTCCGTTTCTGAGAATGGATCCGATACAAACCGAAAAATAGTATTTCTTGAAATGCCATATCAGACTTAAAATAAAATAGACACAGCAAATTCTCCTTCTGGTGTTACTTTGAAAAATCACACATCAGAAGTGACAGTTCTTTAAAATCGCGCCACCTAATAGTGGCAAGGGAGCTCCATCGGTGTTAAAATAATGGTTTTTCTTCCAGGTGTCAGATGTTGAAATGAGCACAATAGAATGTTGAAAATCTGCATGGAATTAATTTCAATGAGAAAATGTGTATGCCCTGGAAAGTATTATTTGAGCCAACAGAGTGCTGTGGCTACACCCATGTTTGTTTTGGGATACAAAACAAAAAAGCAAACATTTGCAAGGCATGTCATTTTAGTCTTGTGATTTGAGTCTTTAGTCATTTGAGTCTTATGACTAAAATGTAAGTTATGAACAAATGATTTAAACATGTATCCGATACATATACTTCCGATACTTCGTGTATACTATGCCATGACACAAAGTAGAGAGTAAAACCACAGCATAATTATTCATGCTTAGCATTACAATTGTCAAATTATCAGCTGCCAGTCAATAAAGAATGAGGGGTACTGAAGTTATTTACAAAAAAACAATGAAAATAACTACAAGTAAGTATTATTGATGTGAAAGGATACTTACCTGTGTCTAATGAAATCAGAGAATTATATATATACATACCTACATAGATACATGAATATAAGTATATATGTATATATATATATATATATATATATATATATATATATATATATATATATATATATTAGCCTGGTCCAAAACATACATGGTGATTTTAAAAGTTTCAAGGAAGTGCGCTTCACAAGTTTATTTTTATTCCACTATATGTGCCTGTATTGTGCGCCAAATTTTGGACGATGTCATGCATATTTAAAGGTCGCGCAAAATCTCATCTTTGGTTTCTCTCTTTTGCAGATGGCCTCCTCAGCACCGAGTACGCTAAGTGGACCAGAATGGTGGTTATTATGGAGTGCCCTTGAGTTTTTCTCAACTGCACGGCTTCCAACGCGAGGTGACGTACTTCGCATGTCACAATTCTTTCACCTGAAGCAGAAATTGCTTTTCCCGGAAAGCTTCAAGAAGACCCGTGAAGCCTGCTGTGCCATCTGGACGAGGGCAGGGATCCCTACCCTGCGGTTGGATTCCTGTGTGAGGAAGTTCATGGAGAGTTCATGCGGGAATACCTCAACCCGAAGTCTGCGGGTTCTTTGAATGTCGTTAACGATGCAGCAGAATGAGCTGTTTCTCTCATCCACACCTTCAACACATCGCTGACCAAGGATGAAGAGCAGAAACAATACCTACTCTGCCTCGTGGCTAATCACCGGCGCCGCCTCCCTGCTCCGACCAAGGGGGGACTGATGAAAGAGGGTAGATGCTGAATTGTAGAGGGACAGGTTGAAGTCCCACCTCATTTAGTCATTCAAGTTGGCACGATGAAGCATTATTATTTATTAGGGTTATTTTGTTTTCATAGAAAATAGGAGCTATGCTATGCGAGAGAAGAACAAAAATTAGCATCCCTTCAGTTTCTCATCTGTCGGAAAAAAGACACCTTTTACGCGACCCCTAAAATTAAACAATAATTCCTGAAAATTGGTCTATATGTTATTTATGAACAGTGTAACAAAATAAAACTTGTGGAGCTAACAATTTTTCAACTTTCCTTTTTTGTACCAGGCTAATATGTATATATGTATATATATATATATATATATATATATACATATATATATATATTCATATATATAGTCATATATATATTCATATATATATTCATATATATATTCATATATATATTCATATATATTCATATATATGTTCATATATATGTTCATATATATATTCATATATATATTCATATATATATTAATATATATATTCATATATATATTCATATATATATTCATATGTATATTCATATGTATATTCATATATATATTCATATATATATTCATATATATATATTCATATATATATTCATATATATTCATATATATATTCATATATATATATTCATATATATATTCATATATATATTCATATATATATTCCTATATATATTCATATATATATTCATATATATATTCATATATATATTCATATATATATTCATATATATATTCATAAATATATTCATATATATATTCATATATATATTCATATATATATTCATATATATATATTCAAATATATATATATATTCATATAAATATTCATATATATATACATAATTTATCATCTGAGATACTTATAGTGACATGCTCTAGTAGTAAAACCAACCTTGGTGACCTGGGGTCAAACTGCGACATTCAGGGCCATGTAATTTGATGTGCTGCATCCTTGATAGCCATGATGCTCCTAACATCATGAACATCAAATCTGGTATCGAGCGGTAGCCTGTGGTGAACACTCGAGTAGCATTTCAAGTCAAGACATGTAAAGTTCAAATGTCTGATTGAGTGCTTTGATGACCTCACCTTTCTTCCCTATGACTTAAATTTATAGAACATGGATGTCATTCGACGTTGCTTGTTGTATGGCATCACAAAAAAAAACGCATATATATACATGTATGCATCTATACATCTATATATATTTATATATGCATACATGTATAATGTATGCGTATGCGTACACATACACATATATATATATATATATATATATATATATATATATATATATATATATATATATATATGCACACAATCATATGGCTCCTGAGTCTGATACCAGTGAGTCGGATCTGAATTGATACAAATATATGTCAGTCTGTTTGAGTTGCAAGCCAAGTCATACTTTGTGGGCTCTGAGTCTGAATTGAGCCAATCAAATAATTTTGACCTGCTCTGAATCATGAGTTGAATCAGGTATCAAGATCTATGAGTCACATGTGAGTCGACTAAAAGAAATTGGGTAGAGCACAAGTCTGCATGCAACAGTAGGTAGGCACACTTCAACTTAGGCTTACTTACCTAGGTGCCAAGGTAAATTTGCAGTATAAGGCATCACTTTTTAGTTTTGGGAATTTGTATTTGGTATACCATGTTTATGAATGTGGCTAAAATGGTGGGACCAATTATTTTCTGTGCGAATGCTTACTTTTCAGTTTGCTAGCAAAATAATCCAAAAAGGCAGTGTTGAGTTAGGTAACATAGCATAAAAAGAAATGTTAAACAAATAAAACACAAATGGAACATAACCTAACTTAGAACAAACTAGCAAAACTTTGGAGAACAAGAAATAAAATTAAAAAAATTAAAATACCAAGCAAGTTATGTTCTGGTAATTCTCAACATGAAAAAAACTAACTCAGCCTTGCTTAACCCAAGCTGTTTGAAAGAAAAAAATCCTTTTTTAAAGAACCCTGGATTCTTTGACAACACATTCAACCACTAGGTCATATAGCGTCTCCAGCCTCTCACTGATTGGTTGCCTATGGATTCAGTAATGCTGCGGGTGGGATACTCCACCAACCAAGCTACTGTGGCCAAAATTAGAGTTTTTTTCCATTATTTTTGGTAAACTTTCAGTTATTATTGTGCTATAAGGTGGTAGGAAGAAAAGTTTTGACACACATTTCCTCCATAAAGCAAACAAATGTGTCGGGTTTGGCTAGGTTAGGCTGCAGCCTAACCTAGCCAAAAAATGTATACCATGGTATACATTTTTTTAATTGGGAAGTGTTTCATTTTTTTTTAATTCACACATAAAATAAATCCTATCATCATCACTTTCATAAACATGGTAATCCAAAGATAAATAAAAAAACAAGCAAAAACACCCTATAAAACAAATTCACATGTGCCCAGGTACCTAGGTGCCTAGATAGGTAGGTATCTAGGTACCCAGGTACCAGGTACCTGGGTGCCTAGATACCTACCCAGGTGCCTAGGTACGTACCTGGGTGCCCAGGTATGTACCTGGGTGCCTAGGTACATACATGGGTGCCTAGGCACCTACCTGGGTGCCTATGTACATACCTGTGTGCCTAGGTATGTACCCAGTTGCCTAGGTACCTACCCAGGTGCCTATGTACCTACCTGGATGCCTAGGTAGCTACCCGGGTGCCTAGGTACCTATCTGGGTGCCTATGTACCTACCTGGGTGCCTAGGTACCTACACGGGTGCCTAGGTACCTATGTACCTACCTGGGTGCCTAGGTACCTACCTGGGTGCCTAGGCACCTACCTGGTGCCTAGGTACCTACCTGGGTGCCTAGGCACCTACCTGTGCGCCTAGATACCCACCCATGTGCCTAGGTACCTACACCGGGTGCCTATGGACATACCATAGTGCCTAAGGATCTACTTGGGTGCCTAGGGACCTACCCGGGTGCCTAGGAATCTACCCGGCTACCTAGGAACATACCCGGGTGCCTAGGAACCTATCCGGATGGCTAGGAACCTACCCGGGTGCCTAGGAACCTACCCGGGTGCCTAGGAACCTACCCGGGTGCCTAGGAACCAACCCGGCTACCTAGAAACCTACCCGGGTGCCTAGGAACATAACCAGGTGCCTAGGTACCTACCTTCCTAGGTACGAAGTTGGTGCGTTCTTTGATACCTGGTTTCACATTGGTACATTTATCTATATAGGTAGGTAGGTACCTAAAAAAGCACAAACTGAGAACAACTGCGAGACTACACCAACCTACTCACCTGCATCTACCGAATCCGACTGGAACAACCACAAAACTGCGGATTAAGAAACGTGACAGCGAGTACCCGCGGCCGGCCGTATTTACTTATGCAAGAAAAGCCACGGCGGCCACGGCTATGAAAATACTAAGAGAGAGAGGATAACACCCACCTCTTTCACGTCCTCATTTCCGGTCACACTGTATGTATCTCCGTAGGCAAGTTTAGTAATTATACCTACTAAAGTTCCGGAAGTTTAGTAAACATTCCTACTAAACTCACTTCCCCTCTTAGTAAATATACCTACGAAACCTTTTCGAGGATGTGTTGCTTGGTTGCTGGAAGGGGCCTTGTATGGTTGCTTCTACGTCACGTGGGCATGGATGATGTACCAACATATCCTCGGAGATCTTTCCCACCAATAGGTCATAAGTCTATCTGGTGCGTTTATGACGATATAGGGGGAAGAATGAAGCTTCTTTATTACGAATAATGAAGATGCTTAATGCGCATGCGCATATCGCCATTGACGTCCAGTTTCTGGGATTGGCGTCTTCCGATCATTCCCGCGACCTTGGCGTGTTCCGATTCGCGGGAGGAATGCCAACATTTAACATTTTGCCGCTTTGGCCGTGTTTGAATTCTGCGCAGCTGTGGGGGAGTGCATTTAGTTATCCAGTTATGCGTGCCAAGAGTGAATTGGTTAGGTTAGTTCAGGCTAGGTTAGATTAGGTTACATTACGTTACGTTACGTTATGTTGGGTTATGTTATGTTAGGTTAGGTTAGGTTAGGTTATACACACAAGCCATAATTGCACAACTGTAAATATGGCAGGAATCCCGGTCTTAAACGCTGCATGGCTGGTTTTTGCCGCTTAAATCGCTGCCATTTTCTACAAGTGATTTTAATGCAACCTAGGCTTAATGTATTAATTTATAGTAATGGAGTTGTGCTCTTTATGATGATATGGTGCGAAAAAAAACATGCACATATAGGCACCTGCATGCAACCACATTCAAATAGTAACTGATATTGGGTGACGCATCACATACGTCATATATAAAATATGGAAGCTCAATTGGCTCTCTATGGCCGCTATTGGGATAACACCGCCCTGATTAGTACCCAGCGTTTGCTGATTTCAATTTGACGAATGTGAGCAATGAGCTACCTACGTGGGTAGGTATTCGATCTGAGATCTGTGCGTGGAGTGTGAAATGTTTTTGTTTGTTTTTATATGACTAGCCTTATACTGAATCGAACAGAAAGGAAAGCGTATTGCAACTTCTGCGAGCTATGAGAGATGAAGCCATGCTGATTATCACGATTCACTGCCAGGCGGTGCCACCCATTAGGTGGTTTTACAGCGGCTTTTTGCTCTCAGGTCACGTGGTCTCAGGAACAAGATAGAGGGAAAAACGGTATTTATTTCTTAAAAGGTGTTTTGGGAATATTTGTTTTTTTTCGGAATACTATGTTTATGAACGTGATTCGGAAGATGCGATCATTCGTTTTCTCCGTAAATGCTTACTTCTCGGTTAATCTTAGCGATAATTTCTATAATGCGCCATATATGCCACACTTCTGTTCATTGTTCAATAATTTATCCATCCCTCACCTGGCACTTCTCAGACGTGATTAAAGGGACATTCAACACTTCATGCAGTTGATTCAACACTTTCCCATCGAAAATGCTTGGTTTCCACCTCTTTGCCACATAGATGACACACCATTACTATTCCACCAGAACGCCAAAGAAACTAAACAGAGCACGGCTTGGAGCCGTGACGTACGGATGACGTCACAATGAATATTACACTTGTTTTTAAATCATAATATATGAGTTTGTATTAGTTTAGATAAGAGTAGATTGTATTACGTTAGGTTAGGTTGGTTAGGTTTTCCTATTTAATTATTAATTATACTGCTTGTTGGAAATCGTGAGGAAAGACGAGACCGAGCAGAAGCCGACTTAAATATCACTTCGCTGTCCGTCACGATAAACATTACTGCTTGTGTTTCTAAATTAAAATATGAGTATATGTTAGTTTAGATCAGAGTAGATTGTATTATGTTAGGTTAGGTTAGGTTAGGTTAGGTGGGATTTTCCTATTTAATTATTAATTATCATACTATTTGTTGGAAATCGTGAGGCAAGACGAGCAGAAGCCGACTTGTCAATATCATTTTGCGATCTGTTCAACAGTGCGAAAATGGCTTCGGTGTGTGTGGGTTGTAATCCAGTCCCATATGATATAATCAAACTTTGCTATAAGGACAACCAAGCAAGCTTAGACTTCCTTAGATGCCACGGAGTTCTTCCTGCCGGAGTTGTCTGCTCTAAATGTTCCAAGGCCTGCAGGTTGCAGGAGAGTAGGCATAGGTGGGAGTGCACCGAGACGTTTCGTGTCGGCAGTAGTAAGGAGAAGATGTGTGGGTTCGTCACAAGCGACTACAAAGGAAATTTTCTTGACGGAACCCGCCTGGAACGGTGGCAAGTTGTGTGCTTTATCAATCTGTGGTTAGATAAAGATTGGAACCATAGGGCAGCATCTCATAAAGGTATGTGAACGTTTGGGTATTTTTGTCTTAAAGGGTGTTTTGGGAATTTTTGGATTCTTTTGCAGAATACTATGTTTATGAACGTGATTCGGAAGATGCGATCATTCGTTTTCTCCGTAAATGCTTACGTCTCGGTTAATCTTAGCGATAATATCTATAATGTGCCATATATGCCACACTGCTGTTTGTTGCATAATTTATCCATCCCTCACCTGGCGCTTCTCAGACGTGATTAAAGGGGCATTCAACACTTCATGCAGTTGATTCAACACTTTTTCACGTCGAAAATGCTTAGTTTCTGCCTCTTTGCCACATAGATGACACACCACTACTACTGTACTGGAACGCCTAAAAAAAATTAAGCAGAGCACGGCTTGCGGCCGTGATGTACGGATGACGTCACTATAAATATTACGCTTGTGTTTTTAAATCATAATATGAGTTTATATTAGTTTAAATAAGAGTAGATTGTATTACGTTAGGTTAGGTTCGGTTAGGTTTTCCTATTTAATTATTAATTATCATACTGCTTGGTGGAAGTCGTGAGGAAAGACGACGAGACCGAGCAGAAGCCGACTCTTAAATATCACTTCGCGGTCCGTCACTATAAACATTACGCTTGTGTTTATAAATTAAAATATATGAGTTTATATTAATTTAGATCAGAGTAGATTGTATTATGTTAGGTTAGGTTAGATTTTCCTATTTAATTATGAATTATCATACTATTTGTTGGAAGTCGTGAGGCAAGACGAGACCGAGCAGAAGCCGGCTGTTAGCCGTGCTGTGTGTTTAGTTTTTTTTCGCGTCGTGGTGGAATGGTAGTGGTGTGTTATCTATGTGGCAAAGAGGTGGAAATGAAGCATTTTCAACATGAAAAGTGTTGAATCAACTGCGTGAAGTGTTGAATGTCCCTTTAATCACGTCTGAGAAGCGCCAGGTGAGGGATGGATAAATTATGCAACAAACAGCAGTGTGGCATATATGGCGCATTATAGAAATTATCGCTAAGATTAACCTAGACGTAAGCATTTACGGAGAAAACGAATGATCGCATCTTCCGAATCATGTTCATAAACATGGTATTCAGCAAAAAAAAAAATTCCCAAAACACCTTTTAAGACAAATTTACCAACGTTTGTAGCGTTAGCCAATCGAAGCCTCAGTGCCATGCCTATGACGTCATCATACTGTACTGACGTGACTATGACGTCATCGTTCAAATTGAAAAGTAATCATTTACAGAGAAAATGAGTGGTCGCATCTTCCGAATCACGTTCATAAACATCGTATTCCCCCAAAAAAATCAAAAAATTCCCCAAACACCTGTTAAGAAAAATTTACCAAAAAACCTGGCATCATGATCCACATAAATTAAAAGTGACTACCAAATATAATTCTCACATCAGTTTTAATAACAAAATTGGTTTTAATATCGACGCTGCTGAAATAAGTAAAATTAAACTTATGAACATCAGCAAATTGCAATATGCTTTCTGATTTACATGGAGACTGCACTCAGCTCTACTGTATCTGGCAGCCAACGAATGACTGCCAGATGACAAATTGGCGCTATGGTTAAATTGACGAAGGATGCGGTTATAAACCAACTTCCTCAGCAACCGTAGAAAAAATGATAAATATACTTATTCGATGTCAACCAAGTTATAAATCCATACCTGATACTCCCGACATGCTCACCGACATGCCCACCGCACAACTAATAAATATTCACAACACACCCAACGAGTAGAACGCTCGTGCACCGACTGATTTGTTACCAGTCGTCTATCGGGATATGTGCTTCGGATTATAAAATGGTTTAAGGAAAATTATACTAAAAACAATCTGTCTAATATCTTTGTATTCCCACCACAAAGAAATAATCTTTGTCAACAAAAAAGCTGAGAAAAGTGATTGAAATGAATTGTTATTAATATTAAATATTCTCAGATGTACTTTTTTAAATCACGTCCGGAACGTTTTAGTTGAAGCCAGGAATGACTTGGAAGGATCAACGAACGATTCACCAAGGCCAAGTTGATCTCAGCAATCCGTTCTCTCAGGAACGTGTCTGAGGGTCCCGACCTGGTTCACAATCAAATGATTGAACACCTTCCACCATGTGCACAAGATATCTTACTGACCTGTTTACCTGAGAACAAAAATGATAGTTTTTGACGGATCATTTATCACAGATCATCATTGACACATTGATCACAGATCATCATTGACAGTTTTTGACAAAGACAGATAGTTTACCTGAGGACAAAAATGGAGTTGGGCTAGGTTGAGAGTAATATGCTTAGTAGCAGTGGTGCGGATCACTCATGAAGCCAGTGTGTCCAAGTTCTCATTTTCAAAACATTTTCCAATTGAATATAGAAAATGACAACTTAACATTAGCATGGTATCAATCCAGGGGTCCAGACCCCCTCCAGCCTACCTGATCTCCAACCATGCTTAATGGGTTAGGGAAACATCAAATATGCATACTTCTTCAACTTATCCTGCATTCACTGTAAAGAATAGTAACATCTAAGAGGGGTGCTGCCAGGATTTTATTTAGGGCCTGACCCCAGAAAATGTTATGTCATCAAGTTTCAGTGTGCAAATTATGCTGAAAACATCTGGTTTAGTGTAGTGTAAATCCCAAAGTTATCGTTTTGCTTAGTGTATTTTTATGTTAAGGGGGTCAGGCACTTCTACTCCCTTGGCTGTACCTCTCAATAATAATAGATGCACACCAACCCCACTACCATGTTGGTGTGTTCAACATCGATTCAAGCCATTACGCTCTCCATCCGGTTTTAACTGAGTTTACCCAATATTGGCAAATCTACACTGACCTAACCTAGCCTAGCCTAGCTTAGCTTAGCCTAACCTAGCCTAACCTAAACTAACGTAACTAAACCTAACCAAACCCGAGCCGATTTGGCGCAACCCGTTCTCCCATCACACAGGTGTCGCTCACGTGCAGCACATTGACTCGATCGCACCGAAATTGTGCCCAATGGGTAGCCAACACTGGGCTTTCACGTAGTGTGACACATCCCTCATTCCCTGCGATGTGAGCCGAACCCGGCAATATGAAGGCGGTCGCGTTTTTCGTCGGGATAAGTCGCAGCCCCATGTTAAACAGGAGTGGAGGTGTTGCTCGAATATGAGCGCATGGCACGCGCTACGCTTCGCCCACCCCTACAAATTATACATTGCCGGATAGCCCATGCGACGGGCTATCAGTCAACCAAATTTGATAGCTCTAGTGTGTGGCACTCTCGGCTTGGAGGTGCCCAACTCAAAACAGATGCACACGCCTGGCGGTCGCACAGTACGGCGCGGCGCACGCGACCGCGGACCACAAAGGCACGCAGTTCCCTATGGGGCGCGTGTTTCCACAAGGTTTCACATTCGTGCGACCTGTGGTATATGCTGTAGCCCTGGCTAACTGATCTCGACATGACCCCAGTTGACAGCACGTGGCACGTGCCCACGTGATACGCACAACCCGAAACCACCGCCATGGTCTGTCCCCCGTACCGGCGCATCACGTGTGAAAATTTGAGCGAAATCCGCCTGGCCGTTTTAGCACAGCATGCGTGGAAGCGGCACACACACACAGACAAACATTTCTCGACAACTTTAGAAAACCGACCGCCATGTATTAAATCTCCGATAGAGATTTCTCGTGACATAGTCACTCGAAATGCCATCTACGATTTTGAATGAAATTATGGAAAATCTGGCATGACCAAACATACCTACTGATGTTAGATTACCTATAGCCTGGGACTGCCTACTACTAATGGATCATCTATGGACTAATGATACTGGATCATCTATGACCTACTGATGTTGGTTCACCTACTGTCTAATGATGGCTGACTTTTGTTATACATTTGCATGTAAGTTTTGTGCATGCCATTTTACATCCTCTTTATATCTATGAAGGAAAATGCTGAATGTTTTCAATGGCATGTACAATCTTAGTGAAAATGAATTTAGGTGCACTGTAGTAACCTCTATAACCACATCAGTCCTGTTTTCAAACTATGGCACATCACACAATGCATTTTTTCCTGCAATAATTCATACATACAATATGTCACTTGGCTCTTTGCAATGGCTCAAAATTTTCCTTGGTGAACCCATGACATTATAACCCTGTGACACAGGATGACTTGGAAAAAAGTATTGCTCTTATAATCATCAAAATGATGTTGTGGTGTTTGTGTGAAGCATGGGTGAAGTATGTTGAGCATTGGGAAAATCTCCTTCACCATGTTGTGATGTTTGTGCAAAGTATGAAACATGATAAATATATGTTGTGTTTCTTCACTTGAATGGCTCACATTGCCACAGCATATCATGCTGTGCCATGGGAATGCCTTGATAAGAACAGGTACATTATGTTTTGCTTAGTACTAGATTGGATGTCTTCCCACCTACAGGAGTAAAGTAGAACTGCCCATTCTGAAAATAAAACAGCTGATAATTATGTCCAGCTTGTTTTTATGATTATGATAGTTGGTAGCTTAGTTAGAGTTCAGGTTGACATGAACGTATGCCCTGCATGTCTGAAGTGCTTCATGATTTAAGAAGCACCTGCACTCTATTTCAGCATTCTGCACAACACATTCCAGTGCAGTGAATCGGCTTGCTACCCATAGCTTGCTTTTGGTGGTCGTGATGCATCTTTTTCTCCCCCATATGTCAATCCTTCCATTTGATTGCTAAAGGGTGAGATGTTGAGCAAACAAATCGCTTCAAAATTCATGCTGTTATCAGTTCTCACCTTCCAATGAAGCTTGAGTACTTTTTTACGGTCCATTGTCAAACAGCTCCATTAAACCTGCAAATGAGAAAATTGAGGAAGTAATTTTCGGGAGAGGGTAATTTTCTGGGTGCCTAAATCCAGGGGCAGCCTATTTTGACAACCCTGTGCTCCACCCATTATCACCAAATGTTAATCACTGCTCTGGTAGGTACCTAATTGGCTGTTGTCTTATATTTTTTCTCCATGACCTAGATGTCCATGTATTTGTGTGATATCAATTGTAGTGGCCTAAGGGTGCCAAATCTAAGATTGAGGACGAGTAGTCTAGGGGTAAGTTGCCCGTCTCACAATCGAAAGATTGTGGGTTCGAGTCTCACTTGTCGCTACTCTTTGCCCGCGACCAATCGGCGTGAGGGATTGGCGATGCTACATGACTCAACGGTCGACGTGTCGTAAAAACCAATAACCACCACCAAATGTGAGATTATCACATGCATATGTCATATCCTGCCTGAGCAACATCGGCATGGATACAATTTCTGCACATGGTTGCTGCTGGCACTGGAAGTTATATTTGGTCATTTCATTCTGGTTAGTTCTTTGGGCATATCAGCTTTATTGCCAAATTATTAAATTATAATGATGTGCTATTGCTCAGCATGCAGTATTTATGTGTTGGGCCTGTAAGGACTAAAGTTGAAATAGCGAACAATTGAAGAAAACAAATTGTGCTCACCTTCAATTTGTGGGTCAGAGTAGCCACCCCTCCTATATCATCATGCTGATCCGATATCATCCGATATCATCCGATATCCGATATCCGATATCATCATGTCCAGAGTTGAATTTACATCTTGGAATCCTGGATGTGGAGAGAACAATTTTGGTCATTCAGTTCAGAGAGGATGATCGACTTGCCCTTTGTGACATCAGAAATTCTCTTGGATTTTACAGTGAGTCCTGGCCATGTACTTTATGGAATGAAATGTTGGAAACTATATATGGCCTAGCAGTTGAATGTATTGTAAAATAACTCATTGTTCTTCTAGAGTCTGAAACATATGGTAACTATGAAATCGCCAGGATACCAATGTGCCCAGGTATGATGCATAGTTGATACCATGATCTAGCAGCATGATAATATAAGGATGGTTTGTATCAAAATGGCATGCCATTAAGCATCTCATATTTATCTGTTGAATTATATTTTTGTATCTAGTATTATATCTCATGTAAAGCACTGTCAAATGTAATTTTCCACAACCAAGCTGCATGTTGTGTAAATTATGTAGGTTATAACAACCATCCATAGGTCCTTACACAGTTCAACGTCCAAAGGTTTCACCTGGTCCAACAGCAGTGGGTGGTATTCAATTCAACATCTTTATGTTTTACACAATCCAAAGTGCTGCATAACAATTTCAGTCCATGTAGATTGAGTGAATAGGGCTAGATAGGTAGGTGGTTAGGTATTGATTGGTGTGTAGGATGTTGGTGGATAGTTTCTTTGGAATTTAGGATGTTGTATTGGTTGGGGTGTTCAGTAGCTATTTGTCCACGCTTATAGTGCCTTCCCTTTACAGGCTTAACCCAGATGCCCCCTGTGGCTCTCTTTGGGCGCTAAATGATCTACCATGGTCGGTGCGCCCTAAAACCCGAATCACTCACTCACTCCCCTGTGGCTCTTATTAAGTCAAGATGACAGTATGATGTGCCGAAAAGCCTTCATGCTAAACTAGTAACTGCATAAATGAAGACCAATTCCTAGCTTTCATGCAATTGAATATCTGCTGGCATTTATGAAACATCCATAGGTTTTATGCAATCAGACACAGGAGCCAGCACTGGGCTTGGGTAGTTTGTAAACTTCTCCAGCTATTGAAATGAAAAAAAGCTCAGATGACAATATTTCCTTTATACTGCTGACAGCAACTCTGGTATTTCTTCAAAATTATTCGCATTTGTAAGCTGTGAAAATGTCATTCTATCACCTTAGAGTATCATGCAGTCACACGAAACTTAGTTTTCCTCCTGATGGCCGATGTGTTGACATAATTTTGATGTATTGTCATTGCCACTCTCATTCTTCTGTGCTTGACGAGCTTATTTCATGACGTAAATATTGTTGTGCTCAAATGTTTGTTTTTGCATCAAATGATCCTTTAAAGTTCACAATTCCACCTAAGCCATCTCTATGGGTGTGTGTTGTGTGCTTATTGTTTCGTGTACAATGGAACTTCTTAAGCTGCCCAAGATATTAATTTCAAAGTTTGCACATCCCTTCCTATATGAATCCTTTATGAGTCCCACCACTTGTGTCAGAAAAATGGGTGTCTAGTCTATTAATATCACAGTTCATAGTCACCTTATGGCATAATCATAATGCCTTTTATGTGCATTTATTGAATGGGTGTGCAAGGTCAACAATACGAAGTAGCCACCACTCTTAGGAATATAGACCGTCGGCATCGCTTCGGCATTACTTGGGCAATGGGTGTAGCCACGGTTTCGAAATTGGTTTTCGGACCCTGGTCATAAAACAAATGCGATTTCGTGCTCTAATATTGATGACATGCAACCTAAAGACTTCGTCTAACACAGATGACACGTGGTCGCAAAATGGCCAAAGTAGTCGCCGCGCCCAAAAGGATCTCCGATCCAGTCAAGGTCAAATACCTATAAATGTGTAATGACCTGTTGAAGATGGCAATTTTCGAAACAGATGGTGTTTAGGAAATGGTAGCAGGTGACACCAAAGGAAAAACAGTTGTTTACCTTTTTTTTAGAATCTGCAGACAAAAAAAGAAGATATTTATCACAAAATTGTCCCCCCCCCCCCCCAGAACTGGTATCAAATTTCGGAACACCGGTTACAGTACAAATGAAATCGGGATGCGAAATTACTCCGATTTAGCTATTTTGACACTGTAATAGGCTTATTGTAGTCTCCAGACCGCTTGCAATACATGTACCCTTGGGACATTTAAGGTCATATCTTAGTGGCCTGGCCATTGAATGAAACTTTGAATATGTTTAGAGAACGTAATGTTCCACCAAGCACATTCCTTTTTCTCGCATATTTATTAATTATAAAGTTTTCCACCAAAACTTATTTTGTCTTGCATACAGCTTCATTTGACCTAGCGACCTAACCTGAGGCCATATTTTGTATGCATTTTCGTGTTTCTTCCATCATCTATCCATGCACTCATATTTCACTTTTAACTATCTAGTATGATTTGCTTATGAAAAATGTTCATTACACGTCAAGCAACCGTATTGAGACGATGTTGTAACCTGACGTTGACCAGCCTGGCTCCGGTATCTTAACCCGCACCGTCATTCCTGTGAGATCCCCACACCCCGTCTCGGGAGGTTATTATAAGCTCCCTCTAATGTGTAAGCTAAAGGTCGCACGAAAATGAAAGGGGTGTCATCGGAAATCTCTCGACGAGTGAGGCCAGACACCGCCCCTAAAATGTTCTCCCCTCAAAACGTGACGTCACTAGGGGGTCTATAACGCAGGATCGACGTCATGTTTTTGGCTCTGGGAGTTCATTTTGGGGAAGATTTTAGAAACAAAGGTTATTTAGAATCAGTAAAAGAAAGCGAAATTGACCATGCTCCCAAAATGTTTGTCCACCGAAAACAAAATATATATATATATATTATGTTTGTGAAATTTGCAAAAAAATTAGTTTTCGATGTTTTATTTTTATTTTCTGATCGAGCGCACTGAGAAACATTGTTTGAAGTAAACTTAGCCTCATACAAGGTGCTTACCTAAACCAGAATCTTTGATTTTAGCTCTAATAGGCAGAATGTAGTACAAGTAAGTCATGACAAACGCAAAACAATCACAATTTCTGCTGATGCGTTTTGTTGCATCTCTAAAGGCAAGTAAACAATGAAAGTTTAATTCAAATACCTTTACCCGTTAAAACATGACTGGTTGAACTTTTTTTGGAGGTGACCTCACTTAACCTTGACTAACTCGATGACCGTGGATGACCTGACCTCAACATATTCAAACAACATATCCTGAACTGATGTAGGAAAATGTATGCCAAATATCGGTACGCTGCCCCGCGCCGTGTTTCCACTATCTGCGGAAAATCTTAGACGAGGGCGAATAAAGACCCCCCCCGGAGACGGCGCGGGTATGTAGACTGAACTTTCTTTTTTACACGATGTGCGTTCATGAATTGTAGAAAGGTATCCCCAACGTCATAGTGGTATCGTGAACGGTTCAGGAGTTAGCTCAGAAAAACCTTAGGGGAGTCACAATTCCCCTCGCATTGAGGGTTATCCCACTAAATGCAAGATTCGAAATGCACTCCAGTCCATTCGTTCACCTGAGTCCTTAGGAGATGACAAAGCAGTGCAGGTGCCGTTTCAATCATTATATTAGGCCAAATTAAAGAAATTGATCGTACATTTGGTAGTTCTTTTAAAATATATAATATGTCTGCGTTCGTCTTTATAACATGGTTACCTTCACGATTCCTTAAAGTTAGAAAATATAAAAATGCTCAAAATATACACTGGTCCGGCGCCATCTTGTATGTTGGTACAAGTCTGTACGGTAGCTTCGTTCACATCTCAGTCGCTGCTTGTCTATATTGCACCCGCGCCATTCGGGGATACCACTACAATTACATTTTCTTTGATGATCGGAATTTGAGAACGGGAAACGATAATAGCTATTAAAGGGGCATGGTACCAAAGCCAGTTTCAAAAGGTAAAAAGAGCCCTTTTGGGGCTTTATGTCTGGTCAGCCCGACCCATTTTTTCACCGGACGATCCCTCTAAAATCCTTTTTCCCAGCTGAATGAACCCATACTAAGCCGTGCATTCACTTTAAATAGCTCGTCACAAATTATTTGCCATGGATTAAGTTGGCAAGGGTCGGATTGGTGCGCATTGCCTGGAAGTGTATGTAGTTTAGAGCTAGTTATTTCAATTCCTGTCTTAGTAACCAGAAACAGGTGTTTTGGCTCAGCTCCAGGTCATGAGTGTTTTCAAAACCATTGATGGTTCATGACAGTTAATAAGAAAGAAGAGGCTATTCAAAGAAAGGTCTTACATGGCTTAACCGTTACATGTATCGTTCTGAACCGTCTCGTTTATTTCAGGATATGCACGGCTGACGCCCACAAGGATATCAACATGGAAGTCCAAGGTGACCAAGTTACGCCCTTTCATGAGATGGGCCTTGACGACCGACTCTTGTTGGCTATTGCCCGTCTGAAGTGGCACACTCCTACTCTGATTCAAGAGAAAGCAATCCCCTTGGCTCTTGAAGGTAAAGACATTTTGGCAAGAGCTCGCACGGGCTCTGGCAAGTCAGGTGCTTTTGCCATTCCTGTTATCCAGAAGATTTTGGAAAACAAAAAGAGGTGTGTGCATCAGGAGGTGCAGGCTCTGGTCATGGCACCCACCAGAGAGCTTTGCCAACAGCTGTGCTCTCACTTTAACTCGTTGACTTCGTCATGTTCGCGCGAGGTGAGATGTGTTAACGTTGGCACTCAGGGTGACCTGGCGGCCCAGCGGTCTATGCTCATGTTCAAGCCAGATATCGTGGTAGGCACACCATCGCGTGTGTTGGCGCATATCCAAGCAGGCAGCCTAGACTTGTCGCGTGGTCTGCGGATGCTGGTGGTGGATGAGGCCGACATGATGCTGACTTTCGGACACAACACCGACCTGCTGGAGATTGCTCGGAACCTGCCGCCAATCTATCAGGCGCTGCTGATGAGCGCCACCTTGTCCGAGGATGTCAAGGAGCTGCGTCAGCTGCTTCTGCACAACCCAGTCATTCTGAAGCTGGAGGAGCCGCAGCTGCCGGATGGCCATCAGCTATCGCAATACCACCTAAAAGTGGAGGAAAAGGACAAATTCGTACTTGTTTACACCATGTTCAAACTGAAGCTGGTCAGAGGGAAAACAATTATATTCGTGAGCACTGTAGATCGCTGTTATAAATTAAAACTGTATCTCGAACAGTTCGGTATTCCAGCTTGTGCTCTGAGTTCTGAATTGCCCGCAAATTCACGAAGTCACATTCTCTCCCAGTTTAACGATGGAGCCTACGATATCATCATCGCCTCTGACGAGCGCTTCCTGGATGAAGCCGATCAGTTGTCGGCATCGGCTCAGCCTGAGCAGGAGGAAATGAAGCAGAACTGTCCGCCGATCAAGAGGAGATCGCAGCAATCAAACGAAAGCAAGAAGAAGCGGAAAACGGCCGACACCGAGTCCGGTGTGTCACGCGGCATTGATTTCCACTTTGTGTCCAATGTTATCAACTTTGACTTTCCACTCGATGTGGACTCCTACATACACCGCGTGGGGAGAACGGCACGCGGCAACAGCAAAGGTTCGGCCCTGTCGTTCGTCAGCATCAAGGATCAGTCGGTATTGGACGAGGTAACGTCGAAACTGTCTGCCATGTTCCCGGACGAAAGTCACCTGTTCAAGCCGTACCAGTTCAAGATGGAGGAGATAGAAGGCTTCAGATATCGTGCCCAGGATGCCATGCGGGCAGTCACCAAGCGCAGCATCCGTGAAGCCAGACTGAAGGAGATCAAGCAGGAAATGTTGAACTCGAAGCGACTGCAGTCGTACTTCGAGGAAAACCCTCGAGATCTGCAAGTGCTACGGCATGACAAAGCACTGCATACCGTCAAAGTGCAGAAACACATGAAGCACGTTCCCGAGTACATAGTACCTAAGTCACTCCGAAAGCGGGCCGGGATCATCGCCAAGCAGAAGACAGCTAGGAAATCGAAGGAAATCAACTCCCAAAAATATCAGCACCGAAAGAAGAGAAGTCAAGATAACCCGCTGAAAGCGCTCAAGTTTGACGGTTTTGCAGATGATTTCCGATGAATTCGCACTCTGTCAGGTGTTATTTGTGTCCGTTTTGACGTATTCATGGGTATTGAGAATCACCAAAAAACACTGAATACCCGACATGTGTGTCCTCTAAGCATGTAGATGATGAGTCGGGAACCATTTAATACATTGGCATGACGTGCGTGCATTGATATTTGACTGCGCGGGTGGCAGATTACCAGCGAAACTGGTACTACTCTGCTAATTACGCTGCAAGGAACAGCTTGATAGTATGTTCGTGATTCCAAACGTATTTAATGATGCAAATTGGACGAAGTTATTACCGCAGGTAGATGCACCGGATGACGTTGCGCTGCAACGTAAACATTGTTACCCTGTGTTCTCCTGTTTGAAGCACGACCTGTAACTAGGCGCCACAAATACTAAAATATCTCGATTCTGATCTTGAAGCATCCTTCAACAGTTTTTTTTTATGATTGAGATCCTTGAACATCATGCTAAACAAGTATTATTTATTGCATTGACCTCGCGGGCCTCGAGAACAGGGATGTAGATTTGCTGGGAATAACCTTTACTGGGTACATTCGGCACGGTATCGTCGTATAACCCAGCCGCACGCTCACTTTTTAAGCTTTCTTCCGATTTTTTTTTTGTCTAGCAGTGGCAGAGTGCCAGAATCAATTCGTTTTTTGTGTATACATCAACACGCTGTATTTTTGTAACTAAGAAACGGCAGGTCAAAATTTCCCGCAAGTCCGACAGGAAACAATTTTCGCAACACATACATGGTAAAATAAAAATATAACTTGCCAATGAGTGCTTTCGGTCGCCACACGTACCTGGACCTATTCTATAAAAAGTTTCTCGAATGGTGGTAGTGAGCAACGTATGTCCTGGACGTTGTAGGTACACAAGCTAGGCTTGTTGGAGACTCTACAGGTACGTAGAGTTCCAGTAACACCCCTGTTCGAGAGTAACTCAACAAAGCTGACATGTGAACGCCATGCGTGACTGATTTTCGATGATACCTGAACGATCTGCCCTCACATGTGAAGGGGATATTACGGGGGCCTTGACGTGCTATGTATGGCTTCCGACACAAAGATATCGGAAACTATTCAAAATGTTTCACCTTCAAACTGAACTTCTGAACGTCTAATCGTGTACCACACGATGTACCACATCTTGTACCACATTTAGCCACCTACAGAATTCTGCTTCTGCGCAGCACTGGTGCGAAGTAGACGTTGCAGTTTCTAATTTCCCCTGCCCTCGGGATAAAATGGGACAAAGAACAGGGCAATAGGGGAAACTAGCACATGTGATGTAGCAAACAATGCGAGAGTGTTCGTTAGATGGGTATTAACAGTTTATGTAGATGGTGTCGTTCAATTTTTTTTTTCATAGAGCGCAAAGTGGCAGGCAGAGACAAAACCCATGATAGCGTCGAAACAGGATGGAAATATGATAGGCAAAAGTGCAGGCAAAAGATGATGTTGACAAATGAAATGGCTGCAATCTGCATATGCTGGCAAGGTTGTAATGGCGCAAAAGCCAGGAATCGAGTATGGTGGAAGAAAAACAACAGGTACTCCAGCTGTGTGGTGTGAAGTGCGGGCACAACGGGGTGCCCTGTTCTTCCTCGTCCTTCACATCCCGTTACTCCCAAGAGGAAGGTTTGGTTAGGTGAGCATACCGTCGTGCTTCAGCTCGACACCAGAGAACACATTTTACGACATGGGAGACTAAGAGAGAAGTTCCCAGTGTAATACCATTATTAAAGCAATAGGCCTTTCCAATCATAAAAAGCCATGGGTGCCGAAATAACATCAGACCCTGAAAAAATGCGTGCTATGCTCACTTCATGTCCACTTGCTCTTGCTTGTCTGGCTACACCAGAAGAGGACGACACATGCGAAAACTATACACCCGCGAGTCACTGTTTGTGGAGCGGTGTTCCTGGGCGCTAAATGATCTACCATGGTCGATGCGCCCTAAAACCCTAATCACACACACGGGAGCGGTGTTCCCCTCGGTTTTACTGCGTCAAGAGCCAAATAAATTCACATAGCAGCTTGAGACATTTAGTACCTTCAAGTGAACACCTAAGATGTTTTGTGCTTTTCAAACATGCCCTTGAGGTCATCTTAGGTCATGCCCCGATTACGTCATAAAGTCTTTCGTCAGCTCGTCAGCTCTCAAACGGTTGCGTGTTGTGAAGTACAATCCGGCCAATATATACTGACAGATCAGTGCGGGTGCATTTGGTGTACCAGAGGTTATTTTGTTACCTTGTGATCTTAATTGGGCCATTCTGAGTCATGCTGATATTACATATGTTATTAAAATATAGGGCTGGAAAGGGTATTCCGGTCGTTATAAGGTCGATATTTCGGTTACCAAGGACATCCTTACCTGCGAGGTCATCATAGGTCACACCTATATGTCTTCTTCAGATGCAATGTCTCATCATATTATGAGAGCACAAACTCGATCCAAGGTGCTGATTTTATCGCCTGAAACGTTTGCTTGTCACCCGATACAATCTAACCAAATTATACTGGCAGGTGAATCTAGCTGCAATTATTCTAAAGATGTCTTTCTTTACCGCTTGACTTCAAGTAGGACATAACGAAACATTACACTTCATTATAACAGATAGCCTCAGCAGTCTTGGCATTACGATCTTTTAATCCATCACACTCCATTGTACAGGAAGTAGTTTTACGTTTGACGTAAAAACACGCGGAGGGTAAGACAGTTGTTCTGTGCTGGATTCCGAACCACGTCGACATACTGGGGAATGAGGCCGCTGACGCGGCTGCAAAACGGGCAGCAAAGCAATCATGTACGCGCTTTGTGCCTGTTCCTGCTCGAGATGTATACACAATGATAAAGGATTACGTTTTTAGTGAATGACAGGCACGCTAGGACGGGGTTGGCGAAAACAAGATGAGGACAATCAAACCTAACATTGGCCAGTGATCCTCGTGCTGACGTAGGACCAGGCGAGGCGAAGTGGCACTGTGCCGCCTGCGAATTGGCGACACGTATGAAACGTACAGCTATATTATCTGTGGTGATGATGCGCCCTTATGACCCAGATGTCACGGACGCCTTTCAGTGAGTCACATGCCCTCAGCTTTCTGGCATGTATAAGCATTACTTTGGACGATCGCAGCCGCTCTCGCTCCGTGACGTTCTGGGGGATGAATCGGTCGCGATCAATTCCGGTCAATTATTCCAATTTCTCTCGAACGTAGACTTCGGTGCGATCGACCCCAGTCTGCTCCGTCGTAAGAGCGCATGCTTGCACACTAGGATAGCGTGGACACGGTTTAATTAGATTCGTTATAGGCGCAATGCAGTTGACGTGCCCCCAAACCCTCATAACTAATAAGTAGAGCATACTGGGTACGACAGGACACGAGATAAAATTCGTTTTCGTACATACGAAAGTGTAAGTCAGTTTTTCGAGCTCCTCGTAGAAATCTAGCCTATAAACGAAAGCCTGTAAACAAAACCCCGTGCACACTGAACCAAAACGGCAATTTGGCATCTTCTTCCCATCTGATCCCACTTGACCCGAGCACGAGTTCAGATTGTATAATTATTTGCATCTAATGCGTGCATCCATGGGTGTAGCCGCGGTTTTGAAATTGGGGAGGGGGGGGGGGCAAACCAGGGACGTAGAATGTTTGGGCAGGATAGAGAGGTAAGCCCCGCCCCTCCCACCAAAAAAAAGAAGAAAATTCTTGGATTTCAGCCACTTCATTTTTAAGGTTTGGCTTTCAGATTTACAGTTGTTTGATCTGATATTTTGGAGATAAAATGTTCCCCCAAAATTTGCAAGTTTCACTGCTTATCGCTGCCTTTGAACACCTAGCTTCATGTCGTATGTGCTGGGCCCAATTTCACAATCACCCCAGAACCCACAATCACCCTGTAATTACGTTAAACGTTGCCCTCTTGTAGCAGGAAAACAAACTATTGAACGATCGTTTTGTTATTTTACATATGGACTTACACTAACATTTCCCATGCTTTCCTGTTTTATGGTGACACATTTCAATGCAATAACAACCACGGACGGACACAGGTGGTGGCAATGGGAGCATGTGCCCACCACATGGAAGGTGACGTCCTTCCGACTTAGAAAAGGCGCCCCTCCGAAAAGGTTCGAGTGTACCCTCTCTAATTTTTGCAGCCAGAGGCGCCCCTTTCGAAGGAAGGGCGCCCTTCCGGGAAGGCCCAAGTACACCCCCGCTCGAATTTTTCAGAGGTGTCCCTCCATGTACTTTTGCAGTGGCGCCCCTTCAAAGAAATGGCGGCTCTCCAGACAAGTGTCCCACTCGGTGACAATTCTTGTATTCACACGTGATTACAAAATTCCTGTCTCGTGTTTGTGCACTCCGGTTTGTCATACAATCGTGCACATTTACGTGTGGCTTCTTTTGCAAATTTGCAAACTTCCGTTGAACCATTGAGAATAAAATGGACGACTTGAAACCAAAAAAACGGTTCAATATTTTATATGTTCGAAACAGCAATGCACAGTGTATCCATCATCCATGTTCTGCAAATTGAAGCCATGGCGACGAAACGTGAGGTCATCGAATAAATCAACCAAACCTTTGAACTTGACATGTCCTGGTTTTAAATGTTACTCGAGTGTTCACCACTGACTATCGCTTGATACCAGATTTGGATAGATTTGGACGAAAACAAAAAATGAGGCGACCGAAGGATCAGCTTGGCCCGTGGCCTTGACAAATAATTCGATTGCTTAGCTTTCTGATACCGCATAGCAAGCCACGTTGAATGACGCCCAGTTGATGGAAATTGAAGCGATAACAACTGAACCTCGCGTTCGGTCGATATCGCCATCTAATAAATCAAGCTAACCTTTGACCTTGAAGCTTAACCTTGACATGTACCAGTTTGAAACGTTACACGATGGTTCACTACATGCTATCGCCTGATACCAGATTTTAGCGGGTTTGGGTGATAACGAAAAAGAATTGGAGGCGACTGAAGAAACCGGTTTGCGTTGGACCTTGACTGTTAAAGTGGTGATGTGAGACCTATGTAGTTGCATCCAGCGCGTTCAGTGCAAGCAGAAGCGTTCGTAGTAACTGATTCGAACGATCATAAACCCATCGCCGAATGCCAATGTCAATACAAATACGCCTCTGGCGAATTCGTCGCTGAATACGAATACGAATACGAATAAGACGTTAACTTGACGTACGTGCTTAAGGCTGCCCGTGACTCCCCTCCATGGTCTTGAAGATACCCAAGGACACCCAGAGTCATGTTTGCTCAAGATATATCAATATATGCGCAATGGAATGCAACCTAAGACGTACAAAGCCTTGCGATAATGCAAATTTGTTGCCTCGCAAAGCACAATTTTCCACCCAAGCGAGAACACAAGATGGTTAAGGTTCGTGTAATTCAAAAGTGGAAGCAGAAATTTCTACATTTGCTGATTTACCATTCGGAGATTTTGTGACGAGGGATATCCTGCGACGCCCGTTGATTGGCTAGATCGGCTTCTAGTATTTTTGGTGATTCTCTTCCATATATATTTTCAGTTTATATATGATTAAGTGTAATTTTGCGGCGATCATACTCAGGTAGCTGGGCCTGGGGGCACGAAAGAAATTGATGGGGATAAATCGCCACTTCTGAGTAATTTGGGAGGACATGTACCCCCCCCCCCCCCAGTGGTTACACCCATGCAAGCAACACCCTTAAAATCAACGCCAAGAATTATAAAAATATATTGGTGATACCTAAATGTGCTATTGTCCCCACCAAATGTGCACATTAGCTATGCAATGACGTATTGGCGCTTCCGCTAGCTGGGTAATTCCTTCTGCCATTTATTGTTTCTTCACAAAGCTACTGATCCGCTACGAAGCACAACGAAACATTCCAAGTCACGCAAAATGAGTCGTAGTGCGTTGTATTGCAAATCCCTAAGTTCCCTAGCAGGGTGACGCGTGTCGGCGAAGTTTATTTGATATCGGGCGACCACTCATTCTATCATTTACTTGAGCACTCATTCCGTTCTCATTCCGCTCTTGTGTGGAAGAAAACATTTCTTAGAGCGGAATTGTGATGCATAAAACGTTTTACTTCAGATAAGCGCTTGGAGACCAGTTGACATTCTATTTCCGTTTAGAAAACGATGTCCCTAGACCGCAATTGTGATGAATAAAACGCTATATTTCAGTGAAGTGCATGGGCAACAGTTGGCATCAACTCTTTCGTAGAAGACAACGTGTTAGAGCACAATTGTGATAAATACATCGTCATGTTTCGGAAAGCGTATGCCAACACTAGTATATCGCTAGTGCGGGACTTGAGAGTCGCTCGTGTAACCAGCGACGAATTTGGAAAAGAATTCGAGTTGTTTGAAATCAGCTGATTCTTATGTATTGTAAACACCTGACGGACTGCGTTCCCAGCCGAGTGCAAGAGGCGGTCAACAGCGGCGGCGGATGGCCGCGACATTAGGCCGCAGGAGCAGCTGTTCGTTGTTCCTGTGTTGGAGGTATTGCTGGCGTGATTCACCCTCATGCATTATCCACCCTCGGCAAGAAGAACGTTGGGTTCTTTTACGGCCCATTCAACTGCTAGATTATATAGCGTAGCCAACCTCTCACGCCGATTGGTCGCGGGTGGACTTGGTAATGCCGCCGGCCGCGAGATTCGATCCAGGGAATCATCAGCGGGAGGAGGAGATGTAGGGTGCGTCCTTTGTCTCCTTCACTCCTCGGATTCCGTGGATTCCGTTGCATATTTCGTGGACTGCAGCCGCGGAGCGTTCTGTTAAATATCGCGCCGGATTATTCATGTGAGTCATTTATGTCGCTGTTCACCTTTCTACTAAATTTCACGATTAGCATTCATTATATGCCGTTACGTGAAAGCAATGTGGTTGAATGACATGTTGCCAACACCAGTAATTCTACGAAGCCTCCACCTGTGATCATATTGTTATTGGCCACTGATGCCCAATGTAATGCAATGCAATGCAAATGGTGTCAATAGTAAAAACAAATCAAAATGCAAAGCTCTTCTGAGATGGCTCGTGTAATAGGTAGATGAATGTCAGATATGTCCAAGGCAGGATTTGACACATGTCAAGAGCAGGGAGGACATTTGCATTGTTCATTGCTCAGTGAACATGTCGACAAACGTCGTTCCGCTGTCTGGACGCCAGCGGCCCGCTGTCGGCTGGAGTGTGGAATGTCCGTCAATGGTGATATGCAGCCGACACGCGACCGGCATGTAGCCGACGTGGGGCCGATATCAGGCTGCTGTCGGGGCGTTAGGGGCCCGCTTTCGGCTGGGGAGTGAATTGCCTGACAAAGGCCCGACGTCAGCTCACTGCTATTTATATGCCGAATTCAACTCGGCATATGTTGATATTCCAGGTCAGTATGTCGATATCGGGCCGAAAGCGGCCCGATGCCGATGCCGAGCTCCCCTCGACACTTGCGGATAGCGGGCCGAACTCGGCATGTTTACTGGGTGGAGATGTAAATAATCAGAAAAGGAAGTTGCCGAAGTATATATATGTATATCTAGTTTACTGCTGGTTCACATCAAAAGTTGAGTATTTGGCGACGCTGCGATGGAGAACCCTCGCCGGTGGGAATATGAACATTGATTAGTGTCATTTTCGCACGATCCAGCCCAATCGTATACACTCCACAACATAACTTACGAATTTGCAATGTCTTCCTTGGCCCGCACATCGCCTCCAACGTGCGTCCTTGGAAGAAATCGCACAGGACGAGGCTGGTGTATGCTCGTGAGGGCAAGGTATGATTCGTGCATTGTGAATGATTGGTTGGCTTGATTGATGAATGACTTCTGTGTTGCTAGATTTAAAATTTGCTTTGGCGGCAAGGGCGCCTAAAGCGCTTACTATAGTGGTGTCGTAGGTGTTGTTGCCAGACACGTTAGCGTAGTGCAGTTTAAGGCGGTCTACGACTTGTTGTGGGTCAGTAAAGTGCTGTCCTTGCACTGTCAGGTGGGGAAAGGGGTCTGGCGGTGGGTATTTCAGGTTGAAACGCTTCATCAGGTCCCAGATTCTGCCGGTAGGGGTGAACTTATTGAATTGAGACGTGAAAGGCTGTCTGGTGCGCTTCACACACGCATCTTTTGTATTGTTTGTGGGCACGGCGCCGTGGGGCGATTTCCCTTTGACAGTCGGGGGTCCACTATAGCGTAAATGCCTTTTTTTCCTAGGTTGATTATAATTTTTGGGACTGAGTCACGTGCCGCTGAGCTGATAGCCCTGAGTGATGTATCGGACACTAATTTGGTTTGTATCAGCAAGGTGACAAATGAAGAGAAAAGCAGCGATTGTAACGAAGCCGGCGCAACAACATAGAAGCAGGAGGAAACCTATTCAAGATGGTGCAGTCTATCGCATTGCTTCTTTTCCATGAAAAAGATTGGAGGTTAACTTTACAGTGATAACTGATTGATCAAGACAATGATGAAATCAAAAAAAAAAAACAGAATAAAAGTCATCCTGATGAACCCCAACTAGCCTCTTTCACCGGATGCTCAACTTGCAGGATGCCAAGCGTTGTCATGTTTTATCATTATAATATCATTTAGATAATGATAGATCAGATCAGATAGATTAGATAGATCACTTAGATAATGGTGAAGCAGAATAACCCGATATTACCTGTCAGGCATTGCACGATTTTCCCCTGTACCTTGATAGAAGAGCTGCTATCGAGGTCTGGAAATGTATCATGGGATCTACAGCTCTGTAGGACCCATGAGACATTTCTTGATAACGTGCTAAGGTTACCACCTGAAACATTAGCGGAGGGAATTCAGGAACAAGTGCACGAGCGAGTGGGTGGTTGAGAGAAGTCACTACCAAGTTGAACCAAACCAAGCACCTTGCACATCTCATGCTCGTTCCCATTGGATATCATAAATTAGTCAGTTACCAATATTTTAGACAAAAATAATATATAAATTAACATAAATTAAACATAGCGCTGGACACAGAGACGTTTTTGGTGGCCAAAGTTACCATTTTAGAAAACGCATGGCATAATGTAGCTCCATATGAAAAGCGGCGCTCTTATGCTCTACCTATAATGTGCGCCCGTATGCCGTACCATACCATAGCTTGCCATGACCTAAGCATTCTGGACGATTCCTCAGATACCTAAATTGTGGGATCAGATGAAAATATGACCTTTGATTTTGGTAATTAACAACAAACCCATGAAGACGTGTTTTGCATAAGCTGCATTAACCCTCGCCCGTATAGGGGGGGGGGGGTTGGTGCAACCCCCCCCCTAAGGTTTTTGTGTATTCCTTCCAAACCGATAAACGGATCGCTCTGAGATTTTCAGTACCCCCTGGGGCAACCTTTTGACGACTTTTGGTGAATTTTTTTTTAGGAGGGCATGTCAGGTCACAGAGTTATGAGGTCATAAAAGGGAGCACCTCCGAGCAGTTTTCAACAAATATGTGATTATCGCACCTAAACATGACATTGTTGCCTACATCGACTGGTATTATGTGTTTTGCAATGCAATTTTGCAATGCCCAGATGGGTTCCCATTATAAAAATAATGTTCCAAAAATCGGTGACCTCGGTTGACCCCGTTTGACCTTTCGACCTTTTTTTAGCTGACCTACGGTAATTTTTCGTGCTGGATTCGAATTCAGCGTCCATTTTTACCCTGAGGAACTTTAAACTTCGAAATTGGAACCACTCTTAAAAAAGTTGGATATTTGGGGTCACGGCTTTGACCTCATTTGGTGCATGACATATTGGTCCGATCACATCGTGTCACATGTCGTTATGTTCGCAAGGTCCCAATAAACATGTTTCCGGCCATGTCGTGCATATTTAGACAGTAGTTTCGATATAACTGACGATTTTATTCGGAAAATACCCCCAAAAATCAATTTTAGACCTTTGATCTGACCTGGAAGGTCAACCATTGACCTTAGAAGGTCATACTGAATTCCAACCGCGAGATCTCGGCCAAATCTATCACTTTCGTATTTGGTTCGTTTTCGTAACATGCACGGTTTCGAATCGCCAGGGGGGGGGTCGTACCCCCCTATACGACCGAAGGTGGTAAAATGCCGAATACTGGCGAGGGTTAAGATGGTAAGGCACCACCTTACCACGTGTTCGGGTTGTTAAGCTCATGGGCTTCGGAACACGTACATAACGCACAGCAGTGCTACATAAAGCAGCCATTATGAACATTGGACAGTTACAATTTCCGTAACTCCCGCACGGATAACATCTGTACGCGGCTGACGAACAGGAGCACCACCGGTACCGGGCGTCAGCGAGTGGCCTTCCTGACCATGTGACGACTGACGCCGCGTACAGCGGCCAGCTGGCGGCCGCCTGGACACCAGCCACCTGCCGGGGCCCGGTTGGTGCGGTTGGGTGGGTCGTTGTGTGACGGGCCGGCCGCTGCAGCAGGCGCCGCCTGGCGGCCGTGGCGAAGCAGCGCCGCCCGGCCGCGCCGCCCGGCTGCGCCTCCCCGCTCAGTCAGCCGCCGCCCCACGTCGGCGTCGGACAGGTCGGCCTGCATGGCCGCCGGGCGCCCGTCGGAGGTGAACTGCGCCAGTGCGTCGGACGGATACACGGAGCGGAGCGGCGGACGGTGCTGAACTGCCTTGTCTGTGCGACGGATCGCCAGTGGACGTGTGGGGCGTCAGCTGCCGCGGTGAGTGCACAGGTGATGCGGCCGGTTTGGTGCGCCTGCCTGGGTACATGTTGGAGGCTTGTGCATGATGTCCAACACATGTGGGCGGAACCAAGTGACGGTGATCCATTTCGAGGAGCGGACCGCGATATTGCAGATACGTTATCCGAAATGTCTTGCAAAGTAGAATGATACGGTCACATTGCTCGTTTTCTCAGCAGATTCAAGTGCCTAAAGCTTTCAAAAACTGAGAACAATACTGACTCAGCACAATTTCGTTCATCTGTTCTTCCAGCCTGCACGGCCAAATTCGAGGGAATACCGGTGCACCGTGGTCCTCCGACGGTCATCGTCCATCCAGGACTATGCATCCTTTGTTCCCACGCACATACCATTGGTCAGGTGTGTTGTTTTATATACTTTTGATGGGGAAAGTGCCACCTCAATGTTGGCTTTTCCCCCAAATAATTTAAACCTTTAAGCTGGGACCCTATTGAGTTTGCCCCCCCCCCAATCCATTTGAGCCCGCCATTGCCTTCCTGTATTTTGTCCCCCCCCTCTCTCCAATGATTTTCAGAACTCAACCCTACCTGTGCCATTGACCCTTGGAGTTGACTTCGCAGTTGCACCTGCACGATGGTTCGGTTGCAAGGCCCACGATATTTATTAAGTGCAAGGTTTGACGGAGGCGTCGCACCCCCCATCCTCCGACTCTTAATTTATTTTCTCAAGAGATATGTGAAAAATTTAGCGCACAAAATTGTGTTTTTGGTACTGGAGTATCACGGACGCGTCTCCCTTTTTCTATATTTAGGAACTAAGTAGCGCATCACTAGGCCAGAATGGCGGCGGGTGGGTGCGCCAAGTTGCGCTGCGCTGGCGCCACCGGCCGGCAGATCGATCGGCAGCTGGGGGTGGCCCACCTCGCCGGCTAATGATCCGGTCGTGCCACACACAAAACGGTCGGCCGCGATCCGCACTGGCCCGGTCGGCAGCATCGCCAGCCGTTGCCGGACAGAGCACGCCATGGCTGACGCAACCACCGACCGCCAGCTCGCTCGAACGCAGCTCGCTCCCAGCCAAGGTAGCGACGGCCGACGGAGACGGCCGACGGTAGGACGGCCGTCTCCCACGGCCGGCCCACACCAAACAAAGGATGCCGCTGCCAACAACCACAGCCGCGCACGCAGACAAAGGGCAGCGCGGGCGACGACGCCTCACCATCACTCTGCAACGCAAAGGTCACGGCGGCAAATGATTTGTCGTCTTTTTACCTGAATCTTACTGAATTGTTTCGCGTTCCCCATTATAATCAGTTCAGGGGTCACTTAGTTGGCCACATCATCACCAACAGTCAAATTGCAATCTTAGTCCCATCGCCGAAATTAGTTTGTTGCATTTTGCCATTATTTTATGCACCGGAACACCGACACGTCCGTTTCCTGAGTTTTTCCCGAGTGAGCTATCATTGATGTATTGTTGATTTAGGATTTACCTTTCTAACAACAAAAATGTCTCTTTCAAGTCAGTTCGAGCTTCAGGCATGTTTATCAAACACCAATAAGCTTAGTAATTTTCAAGCAGTTCAATCTATTCTTTTGTCAAGATGAGTAGTAGATAATTTCACGGAAATGATAATGTTCTGACTGACAAACGTCGACGGCAAGACCATGCTTCAAGCCCTGCCAATACTGGAGGACACATAGCTAATGCACACATTACCCAACCTCCATCGAGTTGATACAGTGTTGCCGTCGGTCCAGGAGCCGTGACCTCCAGGGCTACCAGCAGTTGTCAACAGTATTTTATGTAGTCTCATGAAAATAACTGGCTTACAATTGGATCACCGGACCCGGAGGGGGGAGGGGGGAGCATCACATCAGCGCTGATATTCCTATTCATCGGTGCTCAGGCTCCATCTTCAAATAGGGAATTTGGAAGTGATATGTGATGTTTCTTCAACTGTTTAAAAACGAAACTGAAAGAATGCTTGCAGTCCTACATAGTGAATGACAGGAACTCAAAAACAGGATATTTTAAAGCTTCTCCATATCAGAGAATTGGAAGCTCCAAATAGTTGTCTTACATTTCCGCTACATGTAACCATTCAGAGTAAATAGTTGTCTTACATTTCCGCTTCATGTAACCATTCAGAGTAAATAGTTGTCTTACATTTCCGCTACATGTAACATGTAACCATTCAGAGTACATAGTTGTCTTACATTTCCGCTACATGTAACATGTAACCATTCAGAGTAAGCGGTCATCAGCAGGCTCAACTGAAGACATTGCATCCCTTGGCGTGCGTACTGACATAGGTTAACAGCAAACACGCACCCAGTCTCCAGTGTTCCGGAGTCATATCAATTCCTCTTGTTGAAATATGATGCTCGAACTTAAAAACTTGGATTTGGATCTCGAGCCATTGCTGACGCTGGGATGCACCGCAGGTATCTCCCGAAGAATGCATTTGGAGGCGATTTGTAAGTGTACAGCGTGCGCACAACAAACGCGATCTGTTAATCCCACACCGGATATTGGTGTGGGAGGTGCTAAGACATGCGACATTGGGTGGTGCACATGTGTGCCAATGCATCATAGTAACAGCTGGACATTCACAGTTCATCTACCTCACACCGGCAATTTTTCACCGGGCAGGCCCTCGCCGTGGTATTCCAGCTAGGGGGCGCGTGGGCACATAATTCCGCACGGTTCTTGTACCCGGCGCCGCCAGAACTGCACCAACTTCACCGGGCAGGCCATCGCCGTGGTATTCCAGCTTGGGGGCGCGTGGGCACATAATTCCGCACGGCTCTTGTACCCGGCGCCGCCAGAACTGCACCAACTTCACCGGGCAGGCCCTCGCCGTGGTATTCCAGCTAGGGGGCGCGTGGGCACACAATTCCGCACGGCTCTTGTACCCGGCGCCGCCAGAACTGCACCAACCTCACCGGGCAGGCCCTCGCCGTGGTATTCCAGCTAGGGGGCGCTTGGGCACACAATTCCGCACGGCTCTTGTACCCGGCGCCGCCAGAACTGCACCACATGAGCCCATCTGAGGCCCGGTCTAGTCGGCGGAGGCCGGCTGCAGACCGGCTGTATGCTAGTCTGACGAGAGCAGCGGCATTGCACAGCGGCGGATGTGGCGCACGATAAACAGCTCGAGCGCGACGACAGCGTACTCTGCGGCCGGTCAAGGCCTCTGCGGTCCAGGCCACGTGACTGGCACCCCTGCTGCCAGACCACTGCGGTCCGGCCCACGTGACTGACACCGCTGCTGTCAGACCGTTGGTGTCCGGCCCACGTGACTAGCATCGCTGTTGCCAGACCAATGTGACAGTCTGCTACGTGACTAGCACCGCTACTGCCAGACCAATGTGACCGTTTGCTACGTGACAGACACTGCTACTGCCAGATCACTGTGTCTGTCTGCTACGTGACTGGCACTGCTGCTGCCAGACCAATGTGACCGTTTGCTACGTGACAGGCACTGCTGCTACCAGAGCACTGTGTCTGTCTGCTACGTGACTGACACTGCTGCTGCCAGACCAATGTGACCGTCTGCTACGTGACAGGCACTGCTGCTACCAGAGCACTGTGTCTGTCTGCTACGTGACTGGCACTGCTGCTGCCAGAGCACTGTGGCTGTCTGCTACGTGACTGGCACCGCCCAGGATCGGGTCATCCGCCTGCCTCCCATCGGAAATTGGCGTCGGGCACAGGAGGTCGATCGGTTTTGTTCAGACAGGAGCAGGTGTTCAGTGTGTCAGTCGTATGGCCGGACGGATCCACACGTGATCCGATCGGTGGTGCTCGGACAGGAGCAGGCGTTCAGTGTGCTCGAGCGGTATGAGAGCATCCGGCCACGTGTTGGGTCACGTGCACGACTTGCAGAATGGTGAGTTATGGATGTCATTTAACTTTTTTTCTGAAGCTGGCGTCCAAGGGCTCGACAGATTGTGGTTTAAAGATAAGTATTTTGGCAGGGTCTATTCCAAGCAATTTTTACTGGGAATGCTGCATTCATTGGCGACTACGGGCCGCCGTCCGAGCCAACCAGACTCCGACCCTCCTATTCCCAGTTATGCTAAAGCAATGAAAAATGGTCCTGCTGTGAGCCATGCCTCCCATCCCCCTTCCGCTCCCAGTTAACTTGCTGACATTTCGGAGGCCCCGGATCTTGAAAAAAAAAGTTTTTCGTTTGCTACACAACGCATGGCTTTGTAACATGAATTTGCGCATTTTATATCCATGCTAAGAATTTCAATCCAGAATTAAGTTAATTTTTGCTCTTTAGGGTAGTTACTCAGCGAAATGTTTAAACAAATTGAATAGGAAATAACGTAGTTCAACAATAGGTCGGAATACATTGATGTTCCGGTGAAATGAAGCAAACTGTATAGGCAATTGTTTCATCAGTGGTCACTGAGATGATCGTAGAATGACCACTCTTGGGAGAAGGGCCTAGTTTAACGCACTACGACGTGTCCATTTGGACACTCAGTCGTCAAAGATGGACACCGAATCACCCAAAAATTGACACCCAGTGAAATCTGGCCGGCTTGTCACCCGATCATAATGGCGAGTCGCAATGGTTGCTGAGCGATAGATCGCTGAATGATAGTTACTATTCCTTCGCCAGTGGGCAGTAGTGGGCGGCACCGGATTTCTTCGCAAGTGGGCGGCTGGGAGCCGCGCAGAGGCAATCGCTGCCCTGGAGGCTGACATCACCGGCATCTTCGCCAGACTACAGAAGGAGTTCCAACGCAGCAACCTGCTACTTCCCGAGGTTCGCCAAGCCCCAGACCCAGCTCTGGGAGAGCTGCAGATGATGCAGTCTCAGCCGCGCGTAGGTGGTCAAGAGGGTCAGCTGATATGCCAGTAATGCCAGACACCAGAGCCATGAGACGGGCCGCTGCCTGCCTCCAGACGTGTACCGAACAGCCAGGTCACTAATACAACGTGCGAGTCTTACAACGAAGTTCATTATATAAAAAATACTGTCTATGACCGACCAGGTCCTATCCGATTGAATGAAGGTCGAAGAAGATGTCATGTGCAAGACAATGAAGGATCTGCTAGGGGCTGCCGACGGAGCAGAATTCGTCACAGTATGAAAAAGACTCGTGGCGGATCTGTTTGGTGAGGAAATGCTCGATAGCTTAACCATTGACGTTTTTCACTGGACTTAAAGTTGAAAATGAACAGAACAGTATGCAAGGAGGGTAAGGAGCGTCTTATTTAATTATTATGTAACATAATGGTGTGGTGGAGCGACTGCTGGCAGCGTCCATGTATCAGTCACCTCGTAGTAGGGCCACGGAGCGTGCGATTTCGCATTACAATGTCGTGCAGTCAGGGCACAAGCTCTCCAGGTCAAATAAGACTGTAATCAGCCGCCTGCTGGTAGCTATAAACGGGCGGTGAGAACCTTTCACTGTGATTCGCGCTCGGTGCTGACCGATTTTCTTCTTTTTTTCTGATCGCACCGGCGGACTCCTACGCCGAACCCAGCTACGTACAAGCAGCAGGAGTAAGCAAACTATGTCGAACCGCTGCAGCGATTCCCAGCGCATGGTCCCAGCGCGCTGGGACCATGGGTGTAACCACTGGGAGGGGGCGGGGACATGTCCCCGCCCCCCCCCCCCCCATTTCTGAAAAGTGGCGATTTGGCTCCCTCAATTTCTTTCGTGTCCCCCCCAAGCCTTAGCTATCTGAGCATGATCGGCGAAACATTTTTCTTAATCATTTATAAAGTAAATATATATATGCAAGAAATATCGACTGGGCATAGGCGACTTGGTAGCGCCTATGTCCACTAATTTGGTGAATAATCAGCATCCACACCCGAAGAAGAACTAGTATGATCCGGTTTCGACAAAGGCACCATACCAACCCAGACGGCACCATTCCACACGTGCAGTTGCATGCTGCCGAATAAGTGCCCGCAGACAGAAGCGGGGGGCCTCATTGAGCTATAACCCCTCCCCCACCCCCGTCGTTCCGGCTGGGGTCCATTTTCGGCGCGCGAAGCGTGCCGGGAATGATCTCGATTGAGCTCAGTGGTCTAGGGGTAAGATACTCGTCTCACAATCGAAAGATTGTGGGTTCGAGTCTCACCTTTCGCTACTCTTCGCCCGCGACCAATCGGCGTGAGAGATTGGCGACGCTATATGACAACGGTCCATGTGTCGTAAAACCAATAACCAACCGAGCTCGATGGAGAAGCCCCGGAAGTTTTCAAAGTCAAGTTGAGAACCAGAGAGGCCCCTTGAAGCTGGGCAGCCCTTTGAGGATGAGAGCTAAAAGTAATAGTTGGCCCTCGTCGCACAGTTCTGATTGCGCCTCTGCCCACAACGAAACGCGTTTGTAAGTTAAGTGCAAACTCTGTGAACAGAATAAGAAGGGAGGTGTATGCGACAATAAGTCGCCGGAACACTATGGGCAGAAGATATGCCCGACAGTAAGTCGCCGGAACACTATAGGCGGGAGATATGCGCGACAGTAAGTCGCCGGAACACTACGGGCGGGACATGTACGCGACAATAAGTCGCCGTAACACTACGGGCGGGAGATATGCTCGACGATGAGTCGCCAGAACACTACCGGCGGGACATATACGCGACAGTAAGCCGCCAGAACACCACGGACGATTGCCTTCATAGCCAGGACACCAAGAGTATTGTCATGCAACGCCATAAGGTTAATGGTAGCTTTCGACAGAACCCCTCGCCTGCCTGCCAGCGTGACAGACAGGGATGGCTTATCTTGTGTGTGCAATGGAAGCGAGAAAGGCGACGAACAAGAATATGTTTTGCTTTAGTCATAATTGGCACAGATACCTCGCTAAGCCTAACAACAAGGAGGTAAAATATTTATGTTCCTGCTCCGACACAAGTTGATGCGAGTCACGAGAATTGCTGGAACCAAGCTCTGAAGCATGCACACAAGCATACATTGGGAATGGGAAACAGTTGAGCGTTACCTCTGTTTAATGATTGAGATACCCGAAATTTACGGGCATTGCAGTGTTCCTGAGCCTTGCTAGACACGGTACATTTAGAACATCATGCGATATCGCATAAATATTGAAACATTACGACTAATGATGCCTTCTAAAATGAAGCATTTCAGGAATGACAAATACGGACTCTGACTAAGAGTTGATTGTGTCCATTAGGTCGTGGAGTACCTACAATGGCGCAGTTGTTCATTTGTGACAGTGATTGAATGATGTGCATCACGTTCCTCAAAGCATAGAGTATCAGCTACTGTACTTGTTGAACGGCCGCGGTTCTCTTCCAGAGAGAGCACCTGCTTCTTCAGCCAGTCGTTTGCCAGAAGTCACAGATGGCGCTGGTGTCGAGCGGCAGCGATGAGCTGCCCCTGCTGGGCACGGCTGTGTCGCCGGGCTGGGCGCCGGAGCGTGAGCGGTGCTGCCTCCAGCTGCCCGCCTACCAACACGAGTCCGGCTCTGCCACGTACCTGGGCGCACCGCCGGCCACCGAGGCGCTCTGCGCCGGCGTCGACTCTGGCTGCGAGTCCGACGGCGTGCCCGACAGCGCCTACAGTACCGTCACGTCGTGCACCTCGGACATCATCCGCATGCAGCTCGACTCTCAGATCGCCGAGTCGGCCGAGCCGCCACCGCTTCCGTCGCCTCCGCCGCCGCCTCCGCCACCGGAGAGCGTGCCTCGCACATCGACAGAAGACTGCATCCAGGTGGACCTGGCGTCTGATGGAAGGTGAGGGATTTGTCCGGGCTCTGTGGAGCCTGATGGAAGATGAGGTTCCGCCCAAGCTCTGTGGAGTCTGATGGAAGGTGAGGATCTGTCCTGGCTCTGCCGGCGTCTGGGGGAAAGTGAGGATCCGTCCAGGCTCTACTGGTGCCTGACAAAAGTGAAGCACATACACATGCACACACGCGCATATATATATATATATATATATATATATATATATATATATATATATATATATATATATATATATATATATATATATATATATATATATATATGTATATATATATACATATATATATATGTATATATATATACATATATATATATATATGTATATATGCATATATATATATATATATATATATATATATATATATATATATATATATATATATATATATATATATATATATATATATATATATGTATATGTATGTGTATATGTATATGTATATGTATATGTATATATATATGTATATATATATATATATATATATATATATATATATATATATATATATATATATATATATATGTATATGTATATATGTATATATATACATATACGTATATCTACATATATATGTATGTATGTATGTATGTATGTGCACTGGCGGATCTAGCCCACCGGTTTGGGGGGCCTAACTTTCGGTTTTCGGTGTCAGTCCCCTCCCCCTCCCCCAGTGGCGTACCTAGGAATTACATCAGGGGAGGGGGCGAACGGATTTGGAAGCTGCCCATTCTCCCATTATTTTTGGTTAAAAGCACCGGATTTGGACCACTATTTGGCAAAGGGGCCCATTTTTTAAAATAATAATTATTGACAACATAATTTCCAATGTAGGGGCCATAGCTTACCTGCACGGGGGGGGGGCAAAAGACACTGCCCCCCCCTTTTAAGCGCTTCGGGGGGGGCATGACCGGAATGGCCCCTTCCTGGATCCGCTGGTGTGTATGTGTGTGTGTGTATGCGTACGTATGCGCGTGTGCATGCTTTTGTGTGTATCTCTATGCGAATGCACCTATAAGCACTATATTTAAGCCAAACTGCGCATTCAAGTGGTGACGCTAATCCCACTAGCATCTGTGATATGACGAACAAGCGCACTGTAATACAAAGGTGTAATAATTTAGGATAGTGGCTGTCAAACATGAAAAGTTTCCCATAAGGGGAATTCGGGCTCTTAGGCCGAATGAATGCATCGCAAGTTAAAGACGCAGCAAGGATAAGCGGATCGTGTTTTGTAGGGAATGAGAATGAGAATATGCTTCGTGAACCCAAGAAGGCATGATTCCAAAAAGACCATCAACCGCTATTCTAGAGAATAGTAAGGCCAGGAGTCGGAGCAGCCGATTTCTCATTAAGAGGCCTCGAGTTCAAAATCCGTATGTTGCTCAACCCCAGGCCAATTTGTGGCCAGTCCATGGTAGAGGCCGGCGACGCCCGTTCATCTGGCAACAGGGTTATATTTATGCTTTGGAATCCTGGTTTCCAAATACAATTTTTGATGTATTTAAATTCGGAGAGGATAATATTGTTTTTATTTCTGATAGGATATAACTCCTTCATATTTTTATATCAGTTTCTGGTATGCTCACCAAACAGCGATAAACGCCAGTCATTGTAAGGCAACTCCATTCAATCTATGTGAAAAAGGAGTGGATCATTTTTAAGAGGATGGTGTTCGGGATGTCAAATATCCAGTAGAAGGTCGTGTTTCCAACTCTGCCTGACAGCGAAGGAAGCGTAAGAAGAAAAACTGACGTTTTCCGTTTTGAACGAAGTTGGAAAAACAAGCTGGTTTTGCGTTTTTGCCCTTCAGAGCATTATACTCTCGGGCAGATTACCCTATTCTTTATCGCCGGTAGGTTGAATAGCGCTGTTCCACTATGACTGCACATATATCGTGCTTAATATAATTATCAGTGTATTGGAATGTATAAAAAGGACGTTGCTGATTTTTCAAACAGGGAGATAATTATCCCCTCCGTGGTGGATGACCCCAACTTTTTACTCTCCAAATCTATAATTTGAAAGTATGAATTCAACCCTGGTTGTGAATGCGGAGAGATATAAAGTTTCCTGAGGTAGATCATGGATTCGTTAAACAAAACGTCATCGAACAGAGCCATACCGCACCAATATTCTGAAATATAAAAGGTTGGTAGCGAAGATTACCAATGTTGTCAACGATCAATTTGCTTTGTTGTAATGTGTTTCTTGAGGTATACCATGGATAAGTAAGGACACTTCATACAACAGGCATGTGGTATCTTACCTTATCTTAAAACTTAAACTAGATGCCTCGCAAAGCATACCAATTTCGTGAGCTATCCTTTGCTGTGTTATCGTTCTTACCGTATATTTCTACACTGGATTCGTTAAACAAAACGTCATCGAACAGAGCCATACCGCACCAATATTCTGAAATATAAAAGGTTGGTAGCGAAGATTACCAATGTTGTCAACGATCAATTTGCTTTGTTGTAATGTGTTTCTTGAGGTATACCATGGATAAGTAAGGACACTTCATACAACAGGCATGTGGTATCTTACCTTATCTTAAAACTTAAACTAGATGCCTCGCAAAGCATACCAATTTCGTGAGCTATCCTTTGCTGTGTTATCGTTCTTACCGTATATTTCTACACTGTTGTACATTATCGTTACCGATAAAACTATGTCCCAGAGTGTACTGCGGACATATAGATCCCTGGATATAGATTACCGATACAGGTCCAAATGCTGGATATGTGGTGCCATTGAATACAGATCCCGAATAATGCTGTTGGGATCCGTGATGTTTTGCATAGTCATCAGTGGGCGCGATTGATCCAAGACGGGTCGAGGCGCCATAAAGCCCAAATAACAAGCTGACGTCGTCATCAAACGACTTCAGCTCATGGATGTTTTCGATAAAAAAAAGCGTGGAAGAGAAACGGCCATGTGCATTCTTTGGAAAACGAAGAGTGCACCCGCAAAACCATAACCGTGGGAGCTCCAAAAGAAATGGGTGTTACCCTTTAGGTCGATTCCTTCCATTCATTCCCATGTGATAATGAATGGCTGGTTGGGTTATGGCTAATGAATGTGTGCCTCCTGAGAAACAGGAAGTCTGGACGCCGCCACTCCATCTTCCTACTGCCATGTTTAGAACGGTGACATCTGTCTGAGAACTAGCCAGACGGTGCCGCCCAAAGTTCCCGAAGAGCGCATCACAGTTCTAGCGCTTGGGCATCGTTCTCTAATGAAGAGTCAACACTGCAATGATTAGCATGGCCAATGTACGGTCCACAGTGGACAAGATAGACACTACACCAGCTGTCCGAGCTCAACCAGACCAGCCACCGGACGACATACTATCAAGTTGCTAGAGTTTGTTGACCCCAGTTGGCATTCTTGTGACAGCGTTGCTCGTACGAGTGCCATTTCCCATTGCACATACCTATCGACTGTCCTCTCAACATTCTGCTGTCAATCACGCCAACCATTCTTTTGTGTTAAATTTAAACACAAATGCTTACATTTGCCTGAATATAACCGAATTCGCCGTTTCTAGATTAAAAACTAGGGTGGCTGAACACTGTCTTGCATAAGCTGTTCAGATTACTTGATTTCATACGATTCGCCAGGTACAGTGCATTGTACTGTCATAAGTTTGTCTGTCCATTGGAATATTTAGAACCCATTGGCATTGGCTAAACCCGGGGGAGCAGATGTGCCTACGTAGTGGCCAATAGACGGGCCTGCCAAGAGCTCGTGGGCGTGGCTGGCTGGCTGCTCCCCCCAGTTATGACTACTTTGTCTGGTTCTATCTGGATGCAGTGATCCGCCGAGCACCTGATACCATGCTACTGACGTCATGAGGTCAACCTAAGCAAACATGGGTTTCTCGTATATCACTGAGAACAAAGCACAGGTACTCCTTGGTTCTATATCGGCCTTTTTAGCTCCTGACGTTCTTAACATTTGTATACCCCTGTGCATCTTAACATTTGTATACCCCTGTAGTGCGTTGTCAGCTCGAGGAACAGAATCCATGTGCGTCTACTATGCATCCATACACGTCTTAAATTCCAATGCACCGGTGTACATGCATGCATGCACACACACAATGTCCATGCACATACACAAATACTCACACCTTTATATATATATGTATATATATATATATATATATATATATATATATATATATATATATATATATATATATATATATATATATATATATATATATATATATATATATATATATATATATATATATATATCTGTACCTGTGTGTATGTGAATATGCCTGTATGTCTGTCTGTGTGTGTAATGGTATACAGATATCAAGGTCATGTAAGGAGTCCTGGTCCTAATCAAGGTCCTGACCTATTAACCTAGGTCAGGGTCATGCTACACCGAGGAACATCGAACTCAAATTTGTGGTAGTCAATATGGGTAAGCACCCAGCGATTCTGATCTGTCTGGTGCATTGACCGCCACTATGTATCATGCGGCAGTTACGGGTGGCAGCCACTTACCGCGCGCCTCTTGTTTGGCGTCTGCTGACTATGATTTACGCGTCCGGAAATCCCATGATTCCGTGCCTGAACGTTTCTTGTTGCTCCAGAGAGACTGAAGAGATCGTGGTACCGATGGTACATTTCAGAACACCAGGCTCATTATCTGACCATATCACATCATTTGCAATGTGCGATTGCCTAAAATGACGTCATATTTAAAATAACCGCAGCGACTTTGTATACGTTGCATTTGACAAACCGTATTGAAAACAATGGTCGAATATGAGTGCAACTTACCCATTCATCCATGAATCACCCCAATGCCACACTTCCGTAAAATATGTCATGTCACACTCCGCTACCTTCTGTTTCCTTTTGTTGTAGATCATGTTAGCTATGTGAACTATGTCTAGGTGTGCTATGTTTCCCATAAAGCGTGCGCATTAGCTAGACAAATGACGCCAACACGTAAACATATGTTTGAGCACATTTCATTTCTTTGACCTCGAACGAATTGACTTCGTGTCACCAAATTCGCACATGATGGTTGCCCGCATCCTCCAGCTATCCTGAACAACTGATGTCCATAGCTTTCGTAGTATTTATATCTATTGAAGATGGGTGGATTTCGCCCCATCCTCTTTCCATGACGAATAATGTTCAGAGGCCTTCCAGTGCGCGTGTTAAGTGTTGCTGATGTTTTCGACAATAATCTGCGGATAGATAAAAACACACAAATGCAACACGTACAGCAGATATGTTCCGTACAGCAGATATGTTCCGTTGTGCTTCTAAGGACCTCCACCCCTGCAGGGGTGCTACTTCTGAAAATAATTGGTGGTGATGGTGGGGGAATTACTTGGAAGCAAAGTGGGAGGGCTGAAAGCGATTGGGAGCCCTCCCATGGGACTCATGCTGAAAATGAAAAGTATTAAATGAACAAGCTAACATTGACAGGCCAACAGTCCTCCACATTGTACTAAATGGAAACCCGTGATCACACCACACTTATGAGCAAGTGGTTCGAAAGGGTTGCATTCGATACCATGCGAAAGTATTTCGCTTCACATCATCCCATTTCCTTTCCGCGCCATCCAGTGCTTTTGTTTCTCATGCAGGAAAAAGTTATTTGTTGAACCTTGTAGCGCATTACGTCAGCCCACTCCCACAAATACCCTGGGTACATCCCTGCCCAAGCCAACAAAGCACGTTGGCACTCAGCTCGGGCGACTGTCGCTATGCTTGTTGTTCTGAGCATCGCAGATGTTCCACTGGCCACGTGCACGTTCGCTTGGGCGTTGGCCGCTTCCATCGCCGACTGGGGGCCTCGGCCGGCCAGGCTGGTAGCACGTCTTACGCGACACGAACCAGATTGCGCCGGATCGGGCCGCCCGTTACTGGCTGACAGCCAGACCATCTGACGCCCGGCCGTGGTCGCGTCGTCCCACCGCAGCCAACGTCCGCCGCCCAGCCCGACCCCAGCTACTGTCCCGCTGCCCCGCCCGACCCCAGCTACTGCTCCGCCACCCCGCCCGACCCCAGCTACCGCCTCGCCGTCCCGCTCGACCCCAGCTACTGCTCCCCACCGCAGCAAACATCCGCCGCCCCGCCCGAGCCCAGCTACTGCCCCGCCGCCCCGCCCCACCGCAGCCAGCGTCCGCCACCCCGCCCAACCCCAGCTACTGCCCAGCCACCCCGCCCAACCCCAGCTACTGCTCCCCACCGCAGCCAACGTCTGCCGCTCCGCCCGACCCCAGCTACTGTCCCGCCGCCCCGCCCGACCCCAGCTACTGCTCCCCACCGCAGCAAACATCCGCCGACCCGCCCGACCCCAGCTATTTCCCCGCCACCCCGCCCGACCCCAGCTATTGTCCCGCCACCCCGCCAGACCCCAGCTACTGCCTCGCCGTCCCGCTCGACCCCAGCTACCGCTCCCCACCGCAGCAAACATCCGCCGCCCCGCCCGAGCCCAGCTACTGCCGCCCCCCCCCCACCACCGCAGCCAGCGTCCGCCACCCCGCCCAACCCCAGCTACTGCCCAGCCACCCCGCACAACCCCAGCTACTGCTCCCCACCGCAGCCAACGTCCGCCGCCCCGCCAGACTCCACTCACCCCGCAGCTGACCCTAGCCGTCCCACCCCGCCCCCCCCCCGCCCCACCCCACCCCACCCCACCCCACCCCACCCCACCCCACCCTACCCTACCCTACCCAGCCGAACCCCCCCCCCCTTTTTTTTCCCCCACAATAGCACCCTGTGCCGACAGTTTTTGACTGCTGATGCGGACAATTTCCAAAACAATGTCTCCAGGTGGGTAGCTAACGAACTCTAGTACGTGATGTAGACTGGGATGCGCACAGCAATTCCGCCGAAATGTATGGCTATGAACCATAACACTCCAAAAAAGGAGTGCTATGTTTCAGCACTTAGACCGAAATCTTGAAAATGTCCATGGAAAAAAGTTATCTGCTAAAAGCCGATGCATCTGAATGTGCCACGAATTGCTAACGCAAGCCCAGGTGATTAACGCACTCATTCACATCCCGCAGATGACTGACCCGCTCTTCCTTTTTCACCAGTTGGGCTGCAGGCTTGCACGGCAGCATACTGCATATAGTCTGACCCGCAATACCGTACACTACATGTAGGCTGACTCAAGCTGCCATATACTGCATGGGAGCTGCACTATCTTACGTCCTTTCTCCATAGACATGTGGTCCCAGATGGTTCATTTGATAGATAGCTGTTTTGCTTTGCTGTTCCGAGTCCTGGAAAGTAGAGCTTAAATCGCTGGTTGTTTGCCCCTGACTGAGAGTGTCTATTATTTCGGCCTTGGCTGCAGTAGCGTCAGAACATCCGGATTTCAGTCTGAGGCATCAATCACATCCTTAGTCGTTTTCCCGAATTCATCACCTGGTGGTTAATGGCACGTTTAGGAATTTGAGGGGGTACGGTGTCTTAGTGTTGCTGTGGCTCTCACTAGTGCTTGACTAAGGAAGTCAGCTGGAAACTGGCCCGATAAGGTCGGGGAAAGCGCCGCGCAGCAAACATGCCAGGACATTGAAGATGTGCTTTTCTCTCGCTGCAATTGTGCCATTCAATTGGAGTTACACTACCGGTTGGTGGGCTCACCTTAGGATCCACCCAACAGATTCTGCTAAAGGCGATCCTCAAAATATATTCTGCTAAAATATGTGCTGCCAGTTTATCTTAGACGAGATATTGGTGATCAGTACCATGTCCTGTGCATAGGCCCACCCGCATTACTGCATCCTGCAGCTAGACTGACCCACATTACTGTATCCTGCAGATAGACTGACCGGCACTACCCTATCCTCTGCGTAGACTAACCCGCACTACCCTATCATCTGCGTAGACTGACACGCACTACCCTATCTTCTGCATAGACTGACACGCACTACCCTATCATTTGCGTAGACTGACCCGCACTACCATATCCTCTACGTAGACTGACCCGCACTATCCTATATCCTGCATAGACTAACCCGCACTACTATATACTATCTATAGACAGATGCACTGCTAGCGGTATAAATACCGGGCCATTCAGGATTTGAGCTACGGGAGGACACATTAGCCCTATTGTTACAATAATGCCGACCGAGTGACCTTGGGCGGTCGAGAGACAGACAGACAGACAGACAGAGCCAGACAGAGTCAGACAAAGCCAGACAGACAGAGTCGGAGTCAGTCAGACAGACAGGTCGGACAGACAGATCGGACAGCAGACAGGTCGGACAACAGACAGGTCGGACAACAGACAGGTGGGACAGACAGGTGGGACAGATAGGTGGGACAGGCATGTGGGACAGACAGGTGGGACAGACAGGTGGGACAGACAGGAGGGACAGACAGGAGGGACAGACAGGTGGGACAGGCATGTGGGACAGACAGGTGGGACAGACAGGTCGGACAGTCAGAGAGTCGGAGACACCGACAAAGATTTCCGGCTATTATGCTTAGTGGACCTGATAATCAAAAGGTCGCAGACAGGTGGATTAACAACAGAACAGATATTCTTGTTTGCCAATTAGTTGCCATGACGCCCAAAAAATATTCGCATAGCACGCCACGCCAAAATTTTCAAGGCAGCTTCATACAATATTGTGTCCGTCCAAAGATTAGTAAACGTTAGGAGCGTTCAATGTTTCGCACCACCCCCGCTCCCCCGCTCACACATTTTTCCTCGACAATGAGCTCAAGTAAGAACTTCCAATACTCTGGTACAGGCTCAATTTGTCTTGCTTCTGGACATGCCATTGTTTCAATGGAAAAAAGAAACTGCTTGATCCGAACGCAGGGAAGAATCACTTTGAGGACCGAATGAGGTAGAGATAAAATTTCGTGACACCGGGGAGGGGGGCTCGGTCACGATCTCTTCTGAAGCATTTTGACTGGGGGTCGGGCTCATTTGAAATTGCGAGATCACTATTCGAGGAATTAGACTCCCTTTCCAGTAATGCTAAAGCAATGGGGAATGGCCACTGACAGTGGGGGACAGCACGAACAGCTGTTATGCTAAAGTAGGCCCTGGCACCGATCCTCTTAAATCGGAATCTTGAGTGTTTATTCAGGCAACTCCGAGGTAACTGTTAAACCGATGCGGCGATTTGCGTAATGCTTGCGAAGATATGATTCGAGGATAAATCAACGTCCGAGATTGTATAATTTGTATTGCATTGATTAACGGCCGAGACCGACTACGTTGGTCATAAAATTATGTTCACACCTGATTTTCCGCGAGCTTTCTATAAGGCATGAATATAAATATGTGAAGCCGTGCCGGGAAAAAACTGCTTGAGGAAAGGACCTAGGCGGATCAGAAGCGTGTGCGATATTGTTCTTTGCGAGGGGAGGGGTTCAAAGGCTCAGGCCCCCAATGTTGATTTGAGGCCCCCAATACTCAATACCTCAGGCTGAGTTGCAAACAAGAATATGAGCTCACTCCGTTCCCGCCGCCGAACAGATTTTTTCCGAGTTGGGCTTTTGTAAAACGCACCCATGTCTTGAAGAGGTGGTGTACGCATTCCTGTCCGAAGATATTCCACAAAATCGATGCTGCAAATTATTTCATGCCAATATTATCAAACGTTGACTTATCAACGATTGAATTATCAACGACTAATCAACCTGTGCACACATTTTCACGCCTATTTAGCAGTGAGATTTGGCACCGCCCGAGTAGCCGTGTGCGGTGACCAGGTGTTGGGTCGGACACTATCTTCGTGACAGTGTGTCGAACATTACACCATTCCATTGAAGCGTGGTGCCTGTCGGGCAGGAAACCACCTCAGTAAACGCGTATTCATGTGTCGGGAGGAACACCGCCTCGATGACCGTGTGTCCGGCAGGACACCACCCCAGTGACCGTGTCGGGCCGAACATCACCTCAGTGACTGTGTGTCGGGCAGGACACCACCCCAGTGACCGTGTGTCGGTCGGAACATCACCTCAGTGACCGTGTGTCGGGCAGAACATCACCTCAGTAACTGTGTGTCGGGCAGAGCATTATCTCAGTGACCGTGTGTCGGGCAGAACATCACCTCAGTGACCGTGTGTCGGGCAGGACGCGCAGCTGGAGTCTCAAGGTGCCCGTTCGGCCTGCCGCCGAGCAGCCGTACCCCGGCTGCCGGCCCGATGACCAGGAACCGGAGCTTTCCATGGCGCTGCGGCACTCGCAGTCTGAGCCGTCGCTGGCCGCGTCCGCGTCCACTGCATCGATGCCCATCTGCCGCATCTGCCACATGCCCGACGACGAGCGCGGCCGCCAGCTCATCACACCGTGCCGCTGCGCCGGCACCATGCAGTTCATCCACACCGCCTGCCTGCTGGTCAGTGTCGTCTGTAGGCGAAGTGATCAGTGGGTTTTGGGGCGCCTTGACTGCTCCGACCGCGCTGCGAGTTATCAGTGTCGTCTACCGTCTGTAGGTGGAGTGATCAGTGCCGTCTGCCATCTGTAGGTGGAGTGGTCAGTGTCGTCTGCCATCTGTAGGTGGAGTGGTCAGTGTCGTCTGCCATCTGTAGGTGGAGTGATCAGTGTCGTCTGCCGTCTGTAGCTGGCGTGATCAGCGTTGTCTGCCGTCTGTAGGTGGACTGATCCGTGTCGTCTGCCGTCTGTAGGTGGAGTGGTCAGTGTCGTTTGTCATCTGTAGGTGAAGTAGCCAGTGTCGTCTGCCATCTGTAGCTGGAGTGATCAGTGTCGTCTGCCATCTGTGGCTGGAGTGATCAGTATCGTCTGCCGTCTGTAGGTGGAGTGGTCAGTTTCGTCTGCCATCTGTAGGTGGAGTGATCAGTGTCGTCTGTCATCTGTAGGTGGAGTGATCAGTGTCATCTGCCGTCTGTAGGTGGAGTGATCAGTGTCATCTGCCGTCTGTAGGTGGAGTGGTCAGTGTTGTCTGCCGTCTGTAAGTGAAGTAGTCAGTGTCGTCTGCCATCTGTAGCTGGAGTGATCAGTGTCGTTTGCCGTCTGTAGGTGAAGTAGTCAGTGTCGTCTGCCATCTGTAGGTGGAGTGATCAGTGTCGTCTGCCATCTGTAGGTGGAGTGATCAGTGTCGTCTGTCATCTGTAGCTGGAGTGATCAGTGTCGTCTGCCGTCTGTAGGTGAAGTAGTCAGTGTCGTCTGCCATCTGTAGGTGGAGTGATCAGTGTCGTCTGTCATCTGTAGCTGGAGTGATCAGTATCGTCTGCCATCTGTAGGTGGAGTGATCAGTGTCGTCTGTCATCTGTAGCTGGAGTGATCAGTGTCGTCTGCCGTCTGTAGGTGAAGTAGTCAGTGTCGTCTGCCATCTGTAGCTGGTGTGGTCACTGTCGTCCGGCGTCTGTAGCTGGAGTGATCACTGTCGTCTGGCGTCTGTAGCTGGTGTGGTCAGCCGCCCACTATCTGAATGGTGGTCGGTGCCATTTAGATGGTGATCAGTGCCATCGGTATGCTGGCATCTCACCATTCCTATGCTTGTCAATATCATGTGCGATATTTTGTGCGGCCTGTGTGGCATTCAGTGTCGTCTATATGGGTCGAGCTCGGTTTGCATGAGTGATTATTTGCAAGTTTGCATGTCATCTGTATGGTGGTCGGTGTCGTTTTAATGGTGTTCAATGCCGTCTGTACGAGCCCAGCGCCGTCTATGGCATCCAGTGTCATTTTTGGTGCTAGGTGTCGTCTGCATGGTGGGCAATGTCTGTATGAGCAGACTGCACCAGGCTGGATGGAGGTCAGTGCAGCGTTACGTACATGGTGCTCAGGTACATTGATGTTCTTACAATCGATATCCGGCTCGTGATGTCAATGACTCAAGCAAAAGCCTGGTCTGTGCCCTCACCGTGCGAAACAAATATGAGCTATAAATAGCAATCATAGTTAGCAGTTGGCTTATGTGATCAACTTAAGACAGACGAGGGTTTCTTGAAGCGGAGAGAATAGAGGGAACCACCCGAAATATTTGTATATACATTTTACCAGTGTATCATCTAACAACGCTCGACCATGGTTTCTGGTAGGATTATCCCTGGAGACAGTTGTATGACGGCGCTTGCTGCCGCCAGCACTGGATCGAGGTGTCCAGTCGACATGCCAAGCGGCCGCCGCACTGTGAGCTGTGCCAGTACCAGTACCACCGACACAAGAGGTTCCGTGTGGGCCGCTGGATCGTGCCGGCCGTCTCCTGCCGCGACAGGCTGCTCCACGGCCTCTTCCTGCTCTCGGTCGTCATCATGATCACCTCCTCCATCGTCACCATATTCTGCTTTAAACAGGCATGTGCGAAGGAGTGGCATTAGTCCGACAATGCCGTGGCGTAGGGCTGGGCACGAGGCACTGGTGTCAGTCTGACGTTGACGTGACGGGACGGTACGTGGGGTTGGGAACGTCACTTCCAGTTCTGTTCCCAGTTCTGTGACGCCAAAGGATCTGAGGTCCTTCCTTTGCGAATTTGCATTTTTGCCCGCACGTTCCTATCGTACAGCCAATCCCGGGTAGTTATAGCTTTCCTGCAATCAACTGGTGCCCTTGGTCGGTTCAGGTTTCATCATCCGTCCAGTGGCGCCATCTCCTGCTGGATTCACCAGTATTCTCCGCACCTCCATGGGTCCTCCAGCCACTGATAGACCCGGATAGGTGTCCTCTAATCGGCTGACGTATCCGGATGACAGACTTGTTAACTCCTGGTGACGCCGCGTTTCGCACTGATCTGCACACCTATGACTGTGTTGATCACCCTCACCACCGACGAGATGGCGCGGCACCGGCCAGCCGCGGGCCTCATGTTCATCCGCTGGTCTCCCCAGGACTCCGGCAAACGTCGACTGCTGTACGACGAGGCCGAGCTCACCCCAAACGAGACGGTGACACTGGTGTGCGGCATTCTGTTCTTCGTGGCCTTCTTCGTCGGCATGTACAGCGAGATCAAGGCCAAGCATTCCATGTACCGCCTGATCATGCGGATGTTCTACCTGAACCAGCAGTGGCTGATCGACCAGTACGACCGCTCCAAGGACGAGAGGTACCGCAACTCTCCGACTGCCACCTTCTCCGTGTGACCTGCTTCAGCCGCCACCGGTGGGGGGGGGCGAGCATCGCCCGGTCACGTGTGCCGACGGATGGTCCGTGGCTGACGAGAGGTACCGCAACTCTCCGACTGCCACCTTCTCCGTGTGACCTGCTTCAGCCGCCACCGGTGGGGGGGGGGGGGCGAGCATCGCCCGGTCACGTGTGCCGACGGATGGTCCGTGGCTGACGCAGATGGCCACTGCACGGCGTGTGCAGACTGCTCTGTGACGTGTCGAGATACCGCCGAGTGATTGGTGCTCGCTCACGAGCTGCTGCTGCTCTGGCCACGTCATGTGTGTGCACGCGCCGGCTGAAGACGCTTATAGTCTCGCCGACGCAGAACAGTGGCAAAGAGTCGGCGTTCAGTGTGTGCTTATGCATAGAGAGAACGGTGTGGGAACTTAACTTGACAGTTCCGACAATTTCTGGTAGACTCCACGCGTGATGCACGCTCACAGATGTAGCATTTGCATTAAAGAAGTGTCAGAAAGCCCCGCTAAACCTACTTGGAAAGACCTCGCATCCCACGGAGATGCAAGGGACGAGACATGCTAGGGGTCCACGTCTCTCAACTGAAGAGTCGTGGGTTCGAGCTTCATCCGTCGCTCATCTTCGTTCGCGTCCGATTTGCGACATTAACGTGGCTGCGGCGATCGACGCGTCGTAGTGACGCAATAAGCAGCCAGCCATCGTGACGAGATATGGAATAGCGCGTTCCCTCCCTACAGCTGCAACTTTTCCGCCTGTTCTTCTCCATAGTGTCATGGCCCGGGGCGTTTTCTGTGTGCAATGCGTGAAGTATCGTCCGCCGATCAGGACGTCGTCGCACGTCAGGGTCCGGCTGTAATGGTGGCACGTCAGCGCTGCACGCAGACTATCGTCTCGGCAGTCGCCCGCGTCGTCGCGTCCCCAGTCAGTCCGGTCGCCAGGCGGCGCCACCTGAGCCGTGCCCGGCCTGACGAACCACACCCCGTCCGACTACGGTCGACACCGCAGCAGGCCGCAGTGCGACGTGTCAGCCACCAGCCGCCCGCCAGAGGCAGCACCGGATCTGCCTTCTTCAGCTGGAATCCAGCGCAGACCACCGACCCCAGCGTCGCCACGGCTGGATCTGGTATTGCCGACCGTGTCCCCGCGGATTGTGTTGGTCGCGCGGCACGTGGATCGCAGCAATAATGCATGGCTACCGCGATGACGCTTCAGTGGCCGTGCCACGATAAAGGTCGCAGTCGAGTACGGCACGTACTTACACGCGGTCTAGAGCTAAACAATCGCCGTTACGGAATATGTACAACCCACGCTTTTGCAACGAATGCGATGTTTTGGCATCGGTATTGCGCGCAGCAGACATCATTCATCAGTCATTTATGAACACCATTATTTTCATACTGTACGTCATGCGTGGGTTCACTTCACAAGACAATAAAATGAGTGATGAGTTAATAATTTGGGTTTTAGGATGCATCGACATCATTCGCTTCATAGCGCCCATACGAGTAATGACCGTACAGTTGATTGAATTCCGAGTTTTCCAGTGGCACACCTTTACCCGTGAAACTTGGTCCGCGTTAGTTGTGCTAGGGTTTCCCATACAAGACCAAAGAAATCGGCTATCGTGACATGCCAGGATAGGTTACACTACACTCCAGGCGGCATTAAGCCACAGTTCATGGCACTGCGACACGTATTTATATCAGACTCTCTGAGATCTGGTGTCTGATAAATCGAGTGGCGTTTGACAGCTGTTCTGATGGATTCGAGTCAAAGGCCGCTGATGCCCAGAGTTAAAATAAAAAATGTAAAAATATGCGCCAGGGCGGGGAAAGGTTGCCGTCTCATGGCAGGCGACAGCAGCTGCAGGAGACGCTCTGCGACAGAAGGACTGGAAGGGTGGGACAGAACAGCACGGGGGACTCCAGCAACTGCAAGAGGCGCTCTGCAACAGTTGTAAGTACTGGAAGGGTGGGACAGAACAACACGGGGGACTCCAGCAACTGCAGGAGACGCTCTGCAACAGTTGTAGGTACTGAAAGGGTGGGACAGAACAGCACGGGGGACTCCAGCAACTGCAGGAGGCGCTCTGCAGCAGTTGTAAGTACTGGAAGGGTGGGACTCAAATGTTGAGTATGATTTACGGAAATGGTGTTTTGGTTAGTGGGTTCGGTCTTTATGCTGCGATGACTGGACGTAAGCGTGAAACACACAGCATGTGGGTTACGGAATGCGTCATTGCTACATTTACATTACAGTACATTTCAAGACTACGGTATAAGCGATGACATTACCAGCATTCTTGCGTTGGTGGTATTGCAGCTCGAGCGAATTTGCTATCCCATCACGTGATTAATCGACAGTAAAGAATTGGTTGCACGGCCACCGCAGTCTGCTCGCCGCACTGACACGGAACATCTCTGAACGTTATATTTTGCTCCTTCGATTGGGATATCGCGATGACAGCTCACCACACCACGTAATAAGAAGAGGCAAGTGACCCGACGTATCACAGAAAAGTTGCACTCTGGACGGATCTCGTGCAATAACTGTAACCTGTAATATCAGCATTGTGGTATGCTGGTTAGTAGTGTACGAATGCCCTTACCAACCCAAACTAGCTTGAAGCGGGTAGCAAGCAACTACACATCTGTGAGTAACGCAGTCTACTGCGGATCACACCCGCGGTCAGCCGGCGGCGACCACGGACTACGGCAGCACCGAAGGCACACTCATTCACCGTCCCACCAGAAACGACCTACCTCTATCGCTGTGGCAAAAAACTGGCCACAAGCCACCTGTGCGCAACGCCTTCAAGCTAGTTATGTTGGCAATACAACACGGCGAAGAAAGGCTGAAAGCACCTAGGACTAGAATACATCGGATATATCGGACATCGTGCTTAATTTGACAAGGCAGTGATAACTAAACAATCCTTGCCAACATCCTATATAGGCAAGACAGTGCAATGTTCGCACCACGCTTAAACAGCCACACAAAATTAACCCATCGTAATGCAGTCACTCACCATGGTATCACGATACTTTGGCGACAATTTTTTGGGATGGCAGCGTAAGCCAACTCTTCTAAACGGCTCAGACAACCCGGCCGTTCACAACTTGAATCGGCACAAATCGGTGTGGTGATAACTCTTCTGCAAACAGAAGTCACATTGTTCTCCCTGGATATACTAAATACTGGCTATTTCCATGAAAACGCTAACAAGGATATTCGGAGGAAACGATTATGTGCCATTTCTGCAAATACGCAAAAAAGAAAGGCAAATAAGTGTAGATAGCAACCATACCCTAAGGCTCGGCATTGCAGATCTTTGTGGTTTGAAGCCTCACAATTAGCCAAAAACGAGTTGTAGACGAGCACCAAAAGTAACGGACTACGAGCCCTATCTTAAAATACGGTTCAGGAGATAATTGACCAGCTTGGTGACAATAATTTATCCCACAACAATTTTGTTGACGACCCAGGATCGCAAAAAAACTAACTTTGGCGTCTGACCTCAGGCTATCACCGGGACAATATTTACCATATGAGATTCGGTACAGCTACCAAGGATGTAATCATGGCATGGGACTCGGGACAGCGGTTACGACCATGACCATAACAAGAGGGTTTGGGTTCCCTCGACCCTAACGTTCAAGGTCCAAAAATGAAACCTAAACTATGCTATTGTAGCAGACAGGCACCAGGTAATGGACACTTGCAGACCAGCGTCTCAGAGCGGACTGGCAAAAGCGAGCCACAGTTTTCCCTCACGACGAATCACTGATCGTCTCAGAACGGATCACTGGTCGCCTCACAACGAATCACTGATCGTCTCAGAACGGATCACTGGTCGCCTCACAACGAACCGCTGATCCCCACAGAACAGATCATTGATCGCCTCAGAACGGTTTACTGATCGCCCCAGAACGAATCACTCGTCCCCTCAGGACGGATCACTGATCCCCTCAGGAACGGCAACTGGTGGCGTCAGGACCCGGTGATCAGCAGCCGGTCGCCTCTGGACCCGGTGACCAGCAGCCGGTCGCCTCTGGACCCGGTGACCAGTAGCCGGTCGCCTCAGGACGAATCGCTGGGCAGGTGGTGCGGCAGCGCGGCGCGGTCCACGGCCAGACGGCCGTCGTTACACGGCTCCCGCAGCCGCAGCTGCTGTCGGATCAGCGTACGGCCCGTACCGCCCACGGACTGGTTGAGCGAGATCGGAGGCAGCGAGACCGTGTCGGACGAGCGGCGTCGGCCGGCGCCAGTCAGCTGGACGTGAGCCGCCGTCTCCGCCCTGGTTTCCAGCCGCGTCACCGGCTCGCCCCTACTGGCCGTCCGAGTCACCGCCTCTCCCCTACTGGCCGGCCGCGTCACCGCCTCTCCCCTACTGGCCGGCCGCGTCGCCGCCTCTCCCCCACTAGCCGGCCGCGTCGCCGCCTCTCCCCCACTCGCTGGCCGCGTCGCCCACTCCCCTCTGCTGGTGGGCGGCGCCGGCGCCGTCTGACAGCCGACCGAGGCGGTGGCGGCACACGACCGGCTCTGACGGCGCGCACGGACGCCCTGTGACCTGGCATCGTGCAGCTGCTGCGTCAGGTGGCGGATGGCGTCGTCACGCTCCGACACCTGGCCCCGCAGACGGCGAGCCGCCTGCACACGCGCGTCGCGCTCGTTTTTCAACTGCAGCTCCGTCCACTTCGCCTGCCGAGCACACATCAGAGTTAATCAATGCCCTTCGCCAGAACAACGTCGATGTGCTACCACTTCAACTGCTACACATAAGTCCATTAACGCCCCGCCAGCGATACCGATACTTCATGTTTACCTTCTGCATGGAGAACCTAGCTCCATGCCCTGATGCTAGTCTGCTTCAGCATGGTGTCATCATTAGGGTGGGTCATACCTTTTTTTTGTAAATCAATTGCGAGGGGTATTCAAATAATGTAGTTTGGTGTGTAGAATACAAATCTGGCTTTAATTCTTAATTCTGACAACCCTAACCTACATCAATTTGCAGTTGAATATTGTAAAATTTGGGATTATCTTGCTATTTTTCCCGGATGAATTGAAGTTCATTTCTTGTCCCATCTAGCTCAGCAATAATCATAATATGGGTCTTTTGAGGATGTTTATCAAGTGAAAATCGAAATTTAAATTACTTGGCCTATTCAATTTTTAAAATTGACGCTGGCGACGCTCTAAGGCGCATAAATTCTTCGCCAACAAATTATAAGTGGTGCGGGGATAATTGTGGCGCAATATACAAGTGAAGTCACTACGCGTCGCTCTGTGTGGTCTGGGGTTTGGGGAGGGGGAGCCCAGTCCGACATTTTGTTCCAGGAGGAAAGGGATGGAGTGCATGCGAATTGCATCAACATTTCATGATATATTGTATTGAGTTATAAACTAGTTAAATAAATGTTTCAAGTCAGAACAAGGAAGACATCAAGTTCTCATCTGAGTAATCATTTTGGCAATGGGTGGAAGCTGTTCGTGTCTGAAACGCCAACTGGGAGGAATATCCTGGGGTATGTCATCTACTTGAGGGAGACACTTGAGGGTGAAGATGACAGGAGAACTACCCAGTGGACCAGGTTGAGTGACATCTGTCTGGTCTGATTTGTCAGTGGGGCAAAGCTAATGCTCTTTTTAGGCCACCTGTTATCAATGAAAATGTGATCATCATGTCCAAGTTCATTGAGGTCTGGAATTCGGCAGTGCAGTGTTATCTTGGGAAGGGCAAACTTGATGCTAAAGAGAGGTCCGAAGGCAAGTTAGACATGGTATTTGATATTTTGACTTGCAAGTGTCAAATTACCAGTTGTCATCCAAGTCCACATTAACTGTTCCTGTAGCAGAGAGAAAAGTTTCTTGTGAGAGATCTTGCCTTCATCAAGGGGCAAAAAGAGAAGGCTGGACGTAAAGGACCCCACCAAATGGGAAGCCATGATCTGTCAGGGCTCGGATCTGGGATTGGAGAGAAGTGGTGCCGAGGATGTCCCTGAAGTTGGGTGCTTCTCTGAAATTGCCCGTGAGCCTGCAGCGAATGTGCAGAATTGATCTGACCAGTGTGGTGATGAATTTGATGGAAGCTGAAGGCAGTGACCAATCTTTTCCTGCACATATCAGAGGAGAACACTATGATGTTGCAAGCGAACCTAGGAGCTATTATCTGCTCCACTTTACCTCAGAGAAAGGAACTAAAGAGGAGTCACATGCTGAGTAGATTGCCAAGGTCATGTTTTCCTGCCTGAAAGACAGGGGTTTTGACAAGACCTTGTGGGCCATTGGAGAAGACTCAACAAAGGTGAACACTGATGTGAATGCTAAAGTAATGCGAAAGCTGGAGCTGCACCTTGGGAGAAAGCTGGTCTGGTTGTTGCGCAGTCTGCACACTGTTAAACTTTCCTTGCGCCGTCTCGTTGTTGACCTTGATGCCCATACTCTGTCAAACAACACATTTCCAGAGCCATAGGAAAGCTCCTTGATTTTGCTACATACTTGGATAGCAATCCAAACCTCCCCGGATCTATGCTGGCCCTTCACTGAGCAAGCTGCCTAACAAGGTTCGAGATCTCTCAACTGATCAATACTATGGCTCTAAAATTGTCTGTGCAGTCAGGGATAGAGTGCTTCCTGCACGGTTGGCCCTGTTGGAGATTGTATCAGTGAACCACAGCCGTTTATTCATTACAACGAGCAGATTTCTCAGGTTCTGGGTGTCAAAGCACGGACTTAAAGGAAAGAACTTGAAGAATCTGCAATTCATTGTGTAATTCATCATTGGACTACACTATCCACGTTGGTTCACTATGAAGGCCAAGTACTCCTGGATCTAAGGGCCTAGACACATCCTGTTTCAGCTGGACTGCCTCAAGTCCCAAGGGAAGGAGGTGCTGGATCTTATCATGCCGACTGTGAGAGTATCTGCTTGGCATGCCAACAGTGAAGCCATAATCCAAACACTGCTGTGCTCTGATGATCAAAAGGAGAGGATTGAGGGGCTGGAGAGAGTCGCCATCAGGGGAGAGGAGGACCCAGACACCCAGCTGAGGGACCTCTATGTCAGAACCAGAAGGGCACCTGGCATCAATCGTGATGCTTTCAACATTGTCGACTTTATCAGCTGGTCAAATTTTGTGTCAGAGCCACCTCTCATCCGCTCCCTAAGCGGATGAAGTCAGAGATGAAGAACTTCATCAACACCCCCATGGAAGTGCTCAGCTGGCCTTGCCACACACGACTTATTGAGAGTTGTTAAAATGGTGACTGATGCTTCTGCTAAGTACTTCGCACAGAAGAGTGGTATGGAGGGATCAGGGCTCAGCAGACCAGCAGGAGGCTGATGCCCAAGAATGAGTCAAAGCAGGACTTATGCAACCCGGTAGAGTTCAGGAAGTCACGAATTGTTCCTTGTAATTGTATCCAGTGATATGCATGCAGGTCACCTGTTAATAAAGTGATATGCATGCAAGTCACCTGTTAAGATGTAAACTTGATTCGACTTTGTCAATATACATGATTTCCCTTATATTTTTTAATATCTTAAAACGGGGCTAGAAAGGGTAAAATTTGCGATTTAAAACTACATGATTGATGTAGGTTAGAGTTATCCTATCCAAAAAAATACATTCATATTTTAATTCCTTATGAAAAACTACAGCACTTAGACACCCATCGTGTTAAAATGTCCTTCAAATTCATTTTCGCACCGGAGTATGACCCGCCCTAGTCATCACGTCCAGATGAGTACCCACCATGTGGTGGGTACTTGCATGGTATACCCTGTCGGCCGGCACTGGGCCGGCCGACACTGGGAAACAATGTCATGGTGGGTAGCATCAGGGCCGGCACGCTCACAGCAACACACTACAACGGCAGACGTGTGTAGTTGGGATTGGACGCGTCAGCTGCTTCGGCCATATCGCGCCCACAACAAAACAACGGCAGACGAGAGCAGCGATCTACAAAAGCATGGCACGCCCGACAACTCACGCTTCCATTTCCTTCCGCTGGAAAATGTCATGACAAGGAAGCCCGCTGGTGTCACTGTGTTCCTGCTTTCGACTGCATTTTGTTGAGACATTAAGTGTCAAACATTAAGGTATTCATATCATTTACACGGCTTACAATTACCGTGGGAAGATAAATTCGGCTTATCTCCAAACGATGACATCGCTGAGCGGAATGTCCCAACTCAGACAAAACCACACCGCAAAAATACTCCACATTTTGTTGAGCATTTGTGTATTTTGTTCGGAAGCCATGCGATACCTGGCAAATGTAATGTCAAGCAACTTAGCAGTAATAAGACGCCTTTACCAACGGTGGTACTATTAACGTATAGACGTATAATGTATACCGTATTGCGTATGTCCAACTGACAATTACTTGTCACCAGTATCTCCTTCGAGTACACATTTCTCATGACATCATCACCAGGCATCGCATCTAATAGATTTCTACGCAGGTTTCGTCCAGCGGGCAGCCTTAACTCTAAATATACTTAAAAGTATATTTCTGACTAACAAGCATAGGTGAAGTGCATAAACTATACGTCATGTGAAAGCTTCTTTCATGGGATTTCGATAATCGCGGCAAGCTTTCACATGCACGTGTTATTTATTGCGTAAAATGGTCTTATTTAGACCCATGTCATATCCATCGACACTATTTAACTCAAGCGCCCCGGGAGGGCAAACACTGGCAGAGCAGTTGGTAGCGCGTCGCTTTAATAATTCGGAGGTACCGGGTTCGAGGATGGAAGGTGGTATACTTATTGTGCGTGTCGACGGGAAATTTGATTATTCTTCTAATTAGCGACACTGGATTATGATTTCGCTTGGTGGTAATGGCGCGCGACCGGGGGTTGGGGCATGGGGCCGATCCCCCTGAATTGAATAATTTGAACCTTAACCTTACGACGACGGTGCATGGAAAATACTGAGTAAAAAATTGACGTTTCCCCCACCCACCTACACCAGCCGGACAAAAATTCGTGGCGCCGCCCTGCTCCTTGATGTGTGCATATGAACAGGGTAGGTGATTCGTTATCAAAACCAACCAATTGTGTATGTTGCCAAAGTGAAATGACTTGACCAGTGCTGAGGTGAGAGCGATACCAGTTCTAAGCTCGGCTACACGTCTCTCTAGAGACTATTTTCGGCGAGCAGGACCCCGATAAGCCCTCCTTCAGCAAGGACAGACTTCGGCTAAAATACTTCGGTAGCAAGCCAGAACTTTCTGGAGTGCCAGCACAAACAAAAATTAAGCCTTCTGTAGCACGAAGGCTCGATTTAGATTCGTTAGTTAGCTATTTGGGCTTCAGGGCGTTTCGACCAGAATTGATCATTCGCCACCACTCGATTTAGATTCACAACAATTAGGTCAGGTTGGGTTAGGCCGAGACCAGGCCGTTGGTTAGGTGCCAACCCGAGACGAATAAAAGTCAGGATCCCCGCGAAGCACTCTATGATAATTGTGTATGTCGAGGTGAACTTGGACTCCAACATCTGGCGGAAACTTTTAATGAGCTTCGGATGTTTGAGCTGGTCGGGTTCATGGGCATGGTGAACACAGGACGCTGCATTCATCTCTCTGGATTGTGGGAGGACACATATGGTCCACGTCAAAAGTTGAAATTATGGTGCGGGCATAGCCAACATTGGCGGGGGAGGGGGCAATACCATTCCAAGGGCATATAACGCTACACCCCTGGTTGCTGGTTTCCATACTAAATTTTCAACATGTTTTTGGATGGGTGCCATGTTCCAAAAAAAAGAAGATAAATTTCCAGCATATATAGTGAGCTAATTAATTTAGATGAATGGATGAGTGTTAATGGACTTTGTCAAAAGGTGTTCAAATATCATGCTGATGCATGTGAATAAGTTGATGTGATGCCTCAGTTCTGTCAGAAATGCTTCTTCTCATTTGGGAAGGAAAATGATACCATAGAGGAGCTTTCAGTGAGGTAATGTAAAATGAAAAATAATGCTTATTATTGCAGCCTAGTTTGGACACGATATGTTTATCACAAGCTTTTCCTCTTTCAATGAAAAAATAGGTCACCTAGGTTAGGTTAGGTTTTGGTAAATATGCATAAGAAGCCCCTAAGCCAATGCTCGGTTAAAATGTGTTGTTCTGGTGTTTTCTAGTGTGATTTCAAGGAACCTGATACTCATTTATAAGGGAAATAAAACTTTTTGAGATACCAGCAAACTTTTTGAGATACCAGCAGTTCAAGGTAATGTGCTGATACCTAAAAAAACAAAAACAACAACTTCACAAGGGAAAATACTATTCAGATCATTCAAATAACATTTTCGAAATTTTGACAATGCAGGTACATGTTAGCCCCCACCCCCTAAAAATATTGGAAGTGTGGGGAAAATGGGGTTTTGGGTAGCTAACAAAGAATGCTGATGTGAGATTGCAAAAACAAATATCCTAACTGAATATATCTAACCTATTGATGTTGGATTGCTTAAAACATACTGATGTTGGATCGTCTAAAACCTACTGATGTTGGAATGCTAAAAACCTACTGATGTTGTATGTTGGATGTTAAATGTGATTTCCCAAAGAAATGATAGAGGTATTGTACCTTTATGGTACCATTGTAATAATCGTACACTGTACATTCATTCACCATGTTACCAGGAAATTCAGTTAATGGAAATAAATATATATATATATATATATATATATATATATATATATATATATATAAATATATATATATATATATATATATACTTGCATCCTAGGATGAAGCTTTCATCATTACCCTATGCAGAAAGTGATGGCTGCCATTCAGCTGCAACTCCATACCTGCTGAATCAGGTTAAATGCAGGAATATATATATATATATATATATATATATATATATATATATATATATATATATATATATATATATATATATATATATATATATATAATGATATATATATATTTATGTATTACTAAACACGGTTTTTGGTTTTTCATGCTTGACTGCCAATCATGTCTTCTTCCCATCTTTCACTAATCCCAAGTAGCCTTGTTCTTCATTCAACATAGTTAATGGAAAAGTATTTGAGGACACTGGGAAGAAGTTGCTAGGTAAGTGTTGTTCTGGTGTTTCCTCATGTGATTTGAAGGAACTTGATGCTCATTTGTAGGGGAAATTAAAACTTTTTTAGATATCAGCAGTTCAAGTTAATGTGCTGATATCTGAAAAAGCAGTAATTTCACCAAGAAACCAATTAAGATCATTCAAAGAACATTTTTGAAACACTTGAATAATAATAGAATACATTTTGATAATAATTGTCTATATGTCTTTGACCTGTTCAACTGGTATAGGTAAGACGGCATCACTGTGTAAGGAGTTCCTCTGTACCAAAGCCTTCTTGCTGAGTGCATGCCACACACACGTTCAGTGCGCCATCTCTTGCAGCAATGTCATTCAGATGGCGGTCGACATGCCTGTGGACACGCAGGTCACGTGGCATGACGCAGCCGCATGACTGACGGCTGGCCGGGCCGGTGCATGCCCAGCTATAACCTGCATGCTCAGTCACACATTTTCTTTGAGCAAAATATTGGAGCATTCCAACGAACCGTTGGGACTCCCAACTGGTAACCATCAAAATAAGAGGAGCAGGTCAAATTCGGAAGGGCACAAGTAAACTGAACTGCTGTAACAAAAGTAATCGAACTTTCGAAAGCATGACATCGAGTTGAATCGAGTCGAATCTGTTCTGCTCGGGCCTAGCCTGGTCTGCTCTGATCTGATCGTGTCTGATCTGGTCTGACCTGATCTGATCTGGTCTGATCTGGTCTGGTCTGGTCTGGTCTGATCTGATCTGATCTGATCTGATCGGGTCCGGCCATTCATGCGTAATTCTCATCGTAGTTGTACACACAGGTGTCCACTTTACCTGTTGCTCCAGAGCGGCGATAGTGTCAGCCTGGTGGGAGCAGGTCTGCTCCAGTTGGGAGGCGACCTCTGTCTGACGGCGTAGGTGGCGCCGCAGGTCGCCCGTTTGGCGTCGGCACTTGTCCTCCGCCTGGCACAACTGCTCACTCGTCTGCGTCGCCAGTGAGAATTGCAGCTCTGCCGGATCGCATACACACCTCACGCACCGTCCACAGCCCGCACACAACAGCAGTCCTGGCACCCACACCGCACCCTGCACAGCCCACACACAATAGCAGGCCTGGCACCCACACGACACCTTCCACAGCCTGCACACAACAGCATGCCTGGCACCCACACCGCACCCTGCACAGCCCACACACAACAGCAGGCCTGGCACCCACACGACACCTTCCACAGCCTGCACACAACAGCAGGCCTGGCACCCACACCGCACCCTGCACAGCCTGCACACAACAGCAGGCCTGGCACCCACACGACACCTTCCACAGCCCACATACAGCAGCAGGCCTGGCACCCACACCGCACCCTCCACAGCCCACACACAACAGCAGGCCTGGCACCCAAACGACACCTTCCACAGCTTCCATACAACAGCAGGCCTGGCACCCACACGGCACCTTCCGCAGTCCACATACAGCAGCAGCCCTGACACCCACACCGCACCGTCCACAGCCCACACACAACAGCGGACAATGGAGGGACGGGTCGACGATAGGTGGCACCACCAGAGGAGGTGGAGACGCGCTGTTGCAGATCCACCGTGAAAAGAGGGAGGCGGAGTGCACGGCGTCAGATGGTAGCCTTTGTAGCAGTACACGGGCTGAGCTTGTGGCGATGTGCGAGGCGTTGCAGACGGTGTGCGGTGGCCAGCCTGTTGCCAGACACACAGGCCAAGCTCGAGGAAATATGTCTGTGCACTGACTCCCGGTCAGGCCTGCAGCGCCTCAGCCAGAGACAGAACGGCCAGACGGAACAGCTGGCGATAGACGTCTGGTGCCTGCTCCACCGAGTGGTGAGCCGGGGGAGACGCATCACCATGCAGTGGATGCCAGGCCGCGCGGGCTGGCCGTCGACCAGCCGCCAACAGGGCAGCGGGCGGAGGCTGACCAGACTGCCGTGCCATTGGACCTCTCCAGCGCCAGCGCGGCCAGCAAGGCGTGGTAAACCCAAAAAAAAATAGTCTGCCGTGCGAGCAGCAGCCCACCTTCACCTGCCGGCGACCCCTGGCCATGACCTGCTCACCGTTTCGAGCAGGCGACCCTGTCCCAGCTCCGGGTGTGGCATCCGATGTTCACAGGGACAACACTGCACCGAATCATTGGGAGCAGGTGACCCTGTCCCAGCTCCGGGTGTGGCATCCGATGTTCACAGGGACAACACTGCACCGGATCATTTGGAGCAGGCGACGGCTTTTGCACCAATCTATTCCATTGCAACCTGCATACATCTCTTTATATATGGCACGATAAGAGTCGAACACGAGTATCTGGATCCACCAGTGATCCAGCCAGTCGGTGCGACTGTTGCGTCGACTGCGTCGACCGTCTACCGTGACTTGGCCACAGGTGGATGTTGCCCGACGGAGACGGCGTACTAGCGGCACGTCAGCCTCGTGCAAGGTCACCCAACACACAACTAACTGATATATACTGGTATAACTGATCATATACCTGACTGACGAAACGGATTGCATCCTGAGTAGCGCTAAAAAGCAGCGCGCTTACCTGGATATTCGGCACAAAAAGCCACACCAATCCAAATAAGAATTCAACTGTTTTATTACCGCAAAAAACATCTTCATCAGTGCCTGGAAGCAGGGTGACCTAAAATAGCCAGTCTACGCCATGCATATTGTTTTCGGCTTATAACAAGTATCCACCGCAAATTGCATTATATTCGTTTATTTCTGCCAGGACTGAATATTGCAACACCAGAAGTCAACTCTGAAAAACCAGACCTGACCCCGACATCATCCTACGCACTGAGCATGTTTGTCATAAAACATATTCACGGAGTGTCATGACAAAAACAGCCTGAGCAAAACAGTTCTGAGCCATGCGACGGACCATAATACACAGCGGATGCACTGCCAGCCACAACGTATGCAATGGCAGACGATCTGCAAATACGAGCCCAGTCTTGGCCTGGACTCGCCCTGGTGGTGGTGATGGATTTGTGCTTTAGGGCGCGTCGACTGCATTGGTCATTTTGCGCCCATTGGACTCGCCCTGAGACATGGGCGACTCACCCTGACATGGGACTCACCAGGTGGGTGACTCACCCTGACGCGTGAGACTCACTCAGACATGGGCAACACATTATGGCATGAGAGACTCACCTTGACATGGGACTCACTGCCATTGACGACTCACCCTGATACGGGCGACTCAGTCTGATGTCAGCGACTCACTCCGACGTGGGTCACTGGAATGGGCGACTGGCCCTGGCGTGGAAGATTCACCCTTGCATGGGCGACTGACCCTAACATGGGCGACCGGCCCTGAGATGAGACTCACCCTGGCACTCACGACGAAGCTGGTCGATCTCGGTGTGGAGGCCAGCCAGCACATTTGCATGCTGTTGCTGCAGAAAAGCTATCGAAGACGCCGAGCTTTTCAACTTTGATTCCAAGACATTCAGCGCCATTGGTCGATAGGGTCCTCGCTCAACATGACAATCTGTAAATAATTGCATTGTCTCATGGTGATTTAGACGTTATAATTTACACGTAGATATACAACAGATAAATATTCCCGTGCACAAAGAAGTGACCTTTCGGGTGGACTACGCTCCCATCATAATTGGTCTGTGGGAGCTTCAATACACACATGCAACCGTGCCGGTAGCTTTGGTTATTTAGGTCCGAGGATACCCGGGCTCAAATAAGAATATACCTTTCGTCCATCAGGAGGAACAAGGCTACGCTGGAAGTGCAGTTAGGCGAGGGAATCGGGGTAACAGACGCAACGAATGTTTATTTATTCAAGCTCAGATAGGTCCAGTTGCTTATGTGGCTCTCAAACTCGATCCACCATGAACGTTTGCATTAAGGAGAAGCACTTCGACATGAGTTTCTATTCTCATTTAATAATACACCAGGAATAAAATACAGAAGGTTCAAGACAAACTGCATCCCAACAACCCGAGTGCAGAATTACATTCTGGTTTGGGCAGCACTGGGTCAAGCACACTGTGAGAAAATCCTGCTATTAACAACACCAAATAGTATGATCCATGAGCAAAATGTTCCATCCTGTCATTAGAGACTTCAATGGCGTCCCAAGATGTGATACTGGCAAACCAGACCAAGAGTATCGCCAGCATCATCTCATGGCCTACCACTAGCTTCGTTAGAGGCGCAGACAGTCGTGACTAATACATGTCGAAGGCTGAGCCGAGGGCGGTGATTTGAGAGCCACTGGTGCAGCGGCCACTGTTTGGAGTATGTGGCCGGCCACTGGCCGTGCTGCCGCCAGCGCAGACATGGGTGATCCGTGGTGCTGCGACGACGAGCTCAACTCCATATACCGCCAATTCGAGCGCATCTTCAGCCTTTGTGAGCGCACCAGCGTCGAGATGGAGGCAAGCATGAGGCCTCCACCACGACCGGAGCGTCGCGACCGGATCTCGGCACCAGCCAGCCTGACCAACGCCGCTCCGACCAACGCCTGTCAGGCCGCCACACCGGTGCAGCCCGACCGGCCAGCCAACAATGCCGGGCCCTGCCAAGCGCCGGACGGCAGGCTCGGGTCGGCCAACACCCTGAGACAGCGTCGGCGCGCCGCCGTCAGTCCGACCGGCCACCACGCAGGCGTCACGGCCGAGTCGCCGCTGACAGCTCGACAACACCGGCCAGCCAGACCGCCGCCGCCCGCCGGCGCCGCCAAACACGCCGGCTGCTTGTGGTCGCCGCCACCGCCACCGCCCGGCGAGCGGGACGTCTGCGGCCGGTCGGCAGACGCCGATCCAGAACCGACGCCGTCCCGCGCCCAGTACGCTCAGATGCTGGTGGAAGAGGTGCGGCGGCACGGGGAGACCCGCCGCCAGCTAGCCACCGCCCAGGACCAGCTGCGGAGGCAGCAACAGGAGAGCCAGGAGCAACTGCGACGGCACCAGCAGGAGAGCCAGGAGCGGCTGCAGCGGCAGCAGCATGAGAGCCAGGAGCGACTGCGGCGCCAGCAGCAGGAACAGGCCAGGTGTCAGCAGGATGTGCAGGAGGCGCGCCAGGCGGCCGCCAAGGCGCAGGAACAGTGTGAACAACAGGCGGCAGGCACCGCCAGCCTGCGGCAACAGTTTGTGCGCACCTCATCCCTGGCATCGGCCGAGCTAGACCGACTGCAGGCGCGACTGACTGAGCGCGAGGCGCGACTGACGGACAGCGAGGTGCGCCTGCGGGACAGCAAGGCGTGCCTGCAGGAGAGCGAGGCACGCCTGCAGGAGAGCGAGGCGCGCCTACAGGAGAGCGAGGAGCGGGTGGTCCAGCTGCGCTGGCAGCTGCAGGCAGTGTCCAACCTTCGTCTGACTGAGTCGTCTTGCCGGCACAAGGCCCCCGCCGGTTCACGAGCAGCCGCCCACTGCTCGTTACCAGCCATAGGCTACACCGACCAATCAGTACACATGGGACTTGGTCAGTCAAGCCATGAGCGCCGACCAGTACATAATGCGGCGGCACGTCCAATCCATTCGCCTGGGCTTCCAGATACAACATCTACACATTATGTGCATCCGACTCACTCTGGAGAGATGACCGGTCACACAAGCCACCCTCCAGCGACATTAGCATCACACAATGATGATCCTAAGCAGTGTGGAGGCTCAATGAACGAGGCAAGTCAACTGGATATGACTAACGTAGTTCAAGATTCTACATGCAAAGCTGTGTTACCTCAGGCAAAACCATATCTCTTCATAAACGCTCTGCCTGTGCGACAGGCTGACAAGAAACCGGAACCAAATGGAAGTGCTAAAAGCGACCAAAATGTGACCACCCCCAATCCGGGAAACTACATCAGGCTGAGGGGAACAGGATGCAAACAAAAGACATCTGGCATGGGGAAATTCCTTTCCAGAGTCTTTGGCAACACACACCGCTCAAAGAAAGCAACGTACAGCCTGGGCGCAACACCAATGCAAAAAACAAGATCGGAGCTGGGTCTCTCCCACACAAGTGAGGGATGCAGGCATCAGCAACTAGGGTATGCTAGTGATCTACTGCCCACCAGGAATGTTGCACGTGAAACAGAGTCAAGATCAAGATTCAGGTCAACCTCTCTTCAAAGTCTGCTGAGCTCTTCATCAGCACTGACACAGTCTGCCGACTATATGCGGCATTGTGGAGAGGAGGGCATATATGAGGATGTTACCGACTCTGAGTGGGGTGTTACCGATTCTGAGCGAGATGGAGCGCCTGAAGATGAGGTGGATCCAAACCAATCTCCCTATTACATTAATATGGCATTCAATGAAGGATGCTTTGTTGAAAGGCGATAATAATGTTTTGTATTCATTTGAAGAAGGAACGAAAACACATCTGAATGCATCCTTTGTCATGAAAAAGCATTGCAGGAGCCACTGATTTGTTACTGGTGATCAGTTGTGGAACTGCTGCTGTGGCATCATAATGACAGAATTATGGAATCCAGCATGAATCACAACAGGGACAAATGAAGGCTGCAATGTAGGACAGATGCCCAGCAATGAATATTTGTGTAGCGTTATTGATTGAACAATACAACTACGAAAGATTTGAGATGGGTGCTATGATTTCCTCCTACAAGCAGGATCTTGGAATTGGTATTGTGATTGGATGAACAATAAAACTATGAATGACTCCAGACCAGCGTCAGAATTTCACTATAAGAGTAAGGTTTTCGAGCGGGTACTGCTAAATCATAGAGCACAAAATGAAGCCATAAGTGTGCAAATATCATTATGAAGCTCGACTGTATTCAATTCCAGTGTCCTGATATCTGACGCCAGATATCAGGGACTGTGCAAACATTGTGTGTGGGTATCCAGTCACTTGCAGTGAATCTCCCCACCCCATGTGGTGATGAAATTAACACAAGAGTGGGAGGAGTTTTCATGAACCCAATACAAGATAGGAGTGCACTTCCCAACTCATGTCACCTCGCTTTGCTAATTTGTTTCGATATAAGATGAAGCTTGCACATGAAGATATCAAATAACATTAAATCAGATAAGATAAGAAGATAAGTATCACACCACTCCTGCTCATTTTTTTGCAATGAACTTTTGCCACCAAAATCAGTCAGACACCCAGAGACTGAGACAAGGCAGACCAGTAGGAGTGCTAATAATGCAAGCTTGGGTCCTGGAACCGACTGTGTTAGTTATTAGTGGCACTACTTAGACTACAATACAACAATTACTGATCAAAACAGTAACTAGTTTATGATTGAATATAAAACCTGAACGTGTTGCATGGTTCTGATGTCACTCACTTGTTTGTAAGTGAAAAATGAGTGAGGGGCAATGGCAAATTGTGAGCAATGTCAGTTTGCACAATGTATGTGTGCGTGTATATATATGCATGCATACATACATGCATACATACATACATGCATGCATGCATGCATGCATGCATACATACATGCATACATACATACATACATACATACATACATACATACAAACATACATACATACATATTTATATATATATATATACATATATATATATATATATATATATATATATATATATATATATATATATATATATATATATATATATATATATATATATACATATACATATATATATATATATGAATGCTCCCCTTATTTTGTTCTCGACGTTTTTCTCTTCTAAGTGTATCTTCTGTTCCTCTAAATAGTTTATCTGCCATTTCAGTATTACTGTTGCTTCTAGTCATGGAATTATTATCCAGTATAAGTTGGTCAGTTCTGCTGTACCTAATCTATTGTGCCATTATATAGGGAATTAGTCACATGGCTCAAATTGACCAGCCACAACCAGCTCGAAAAATGAGTGATTTAGGTTTATATCAATGTTGCATAGATATGCATATATTTCGTGATGTGGATGTGGTATATATATATATATATATATATATATATATATATATATATATATATATATATATATATATATATATATATATATCTATATATATATATATCTATATATATATCTATATATATATATATATATATATATATATATATATATATATATATATATATATATATATATATATATATATATGTTACATATATATATATGTAATATAGGGATGTACATGTAGGGATGATAGTTACATATATATATATGTAATACATGTACATGTACATGTACATGTACATGTACATGTACATGTACATGTATTACATATATATATATATATATATATATATATATATATATAGATAGTTACATATATATATATGTAATATAGGGATGTACATGTAGGGATGATAGTTACATATATATATATATATATAATACATGTACATGTACATGTACATGTACATGTACATGTACATGTACATGTACATGTACATGTACATGTACATGTACATGTACATGTACATGTACATGTACATGTACATGTACATGTACATATACATATACATATACATATACATATACATATACATATACATATACATATACATATACATATACATATATATATATATATATATATATATATACTATACCAGATCCACATCACGAAATATATGCATATCTATGCAACATTAATATAAACCTAAATCACTCATTTTTCGAACTGGTTGTGGCTGGTCAATTTGAGCCATGCGACTAATTCCCTATATAATGGCACAATAGATTAGGTACAGCAGAACTGACCAACTTATACTGGATAATAATTCCATGACTAGAAGCAACAGTAATACTGAAATGGCAGATAAACTATTTAGAGGAACAGAAGATACACTTAGAAGAGAAAAAACGTCGAGAACAAAATAAGGGGAGCATTCATAACATCCAGAGTTCGTAACGTCCAGAGTCCATAACGTCCAAAGCTCACAACGTCCAAGGATCATAACGCCAAAATCAAATAAACCAAAAAAACCAAACAAAATAAGGGAGCATCATAACATCCAGAGTTCGTAACGTCCAGAGTCCATAACGTCCAAAGCTCACAACGTCCAAGGATCATAGCGTCCAAAATGCGAAATAAAGTCCAAAAAGTCCACAATGTATCAGATAGGGTGCGTTCATAACGTCCAGAGTTCATAACGTCCAAAACTGGCTTCAGAGGGAGCGTTCATAACGTCCAGGGTTCATAAAGTCCAGAGTTCATAACGTCCATAAATAGTTCCTCAGATGTCCGCTAGAGGAGCCAGCGAAGCCCTCACGATAAAATCGTGCGACTGTGTCTCCATTTTCTGTCAACAGGTGGCAGTGGCAAACGTGGCGTTCCGTCCACCCCTTCCCCTGCTGAAGCCTGCCTTCTCCATCGCACACCCCGGTGCGTCCGATTTGGCATGTGTGTTATCTATCGCTGATAACCCACACCCCACCGATAAGCGCACCGGGGAAGCGTCAGTCGCCGACCGGCTGGCCGCAAAAAGGCCGCGGACTGGTCGACCGGCCGCGTAGCCATTGTTCCCAGGTTGATATGATGAGCAAATTTGAGCAGCCTTTTTCTCAGCCTAACCTCAATAGTGTTCACGAAGATTATAAATAGAAGAGTATCTGGAACGGAGCCCTGTGGCACACCAATCATAATTATTCCATTCAGATTCATATCCATTGCATACTACCTTTTGTTTCCTTCCCCTTAGCTATGTTTCAATCCAGTCAAGAACTTTTCCATATGCCCTGTGCTGCTGATGAATGAAGTAGGAGACTCTGTTTGGAAACCTGCATGTATAGTTACGTGGGATTGAAAAGCGGTGAAAACCATGATGACAAATATTTTAACCACTAGGAACTGCATAATTAGATAAACACGGATATTTATTAATATATTTCAGGGACCGTTCAGCTAGATGCCGATTGGCTATGTGTGTCATGAAGTCATGTCTGCGTTCCGACTGTGACGGCTAGGCATAGCCGGAAATAACGAGTGGTTTAATAGGCACGAAACGCGGATATTTATGGCATTGCATTGAGAAAGACTATGTGAGATGATTGCCTGAGTGGCTGTTGGTGAATCCATTGGTGGATATATTGGACTGATAACTATGGTGGATTCCTGACCTGGAACCAACCGCAATGACACATAACTGTAAACCGGAGGCGGAGGTCTCGGGATCTGCATGTCAATATCGCTGCCAGATGAATCGAGGATCGGCGGGGAAGGCAGAGGGATCACAACGGAACGTTCTTATCACAACCAACCTGAATTGAAATTACAACTGGAACGAAGAGAGAAATAGTGTTTTGCACCAGTATATCACAATACGTCCATGTGAAATCCAATCTAGCTCTTCTTGAGTGTGCTCTTCAAATCAAACCGAATGAAATTGGCCAGGACCGCCATATGGAATGGGCAATTCCACGACAAATCCACAATTGAAAGGGCCAAAATAACACTAAATAACATAAATTTTGATTAAAATATTTGTGTGCGGTTATCTAATGCGCCGAATCCAGCTGTGTCATTTTTAGAAAGATCAGGTCAACGGTCAAGGAGTTTCTGAGATGTCACCCAACAAGGGTGTCTTTTTTAGGACTATAATTCAATGAAAAACAATCTGAATTGTGCAAAAGTACATATCGGTGAACTCACAATGACACACTGTATCTTTTGGCTATTTCAAAATTATCCTTGACAGGATAGTTGAAATCGTGACATCGTGACCTTAGGACGGGTGACCTATTTTACAAAAAGGGTGACGAGTAATCTAGAGGTAAGTTTCCCGTCTGACAATCGAAAGGTTGTGGGTTCGAGTCTCATCTGTCGCTGCTCTTCGCCCGCGACCAATCGGCGTGAGAGATTGGCGACGTTACATGACTCAACGGTCGACGTGTCGTAAAACCAACAACCACCACCTTCCGGGACAATCACAATACGATTTAAAGAAGTGCATAAATAAAGTTCGATAGAATCTATCAAAGCAAAAAAGTAAAAAAATAGGGTTTTGCTATTAAGACTTTACATATCCGTTTAAAATTAAGCATGCATGATTGTTTTCGCGCAAGTCTATCGTGACCTATATGAATATGTATTTAGAACGGTATATTGCTAAAACACAATGCTTTTGGCGTTCGAGACACGTGATGGGATGTTAATGTTAGTCATCTGATCTTGAAAGTCGTGTTGCACAAGTGTTCTAACTCGTGAGGTCAAGGGTAAAAAAATGGCAGAAATGTCTCCAAATTGTGGTAGTAGATGATTTCTGAGTGCTACCTTACCATGAATTACGAGGAGAGAGAAACATCCACAATATAGCAATCACATTTCGATAACCGATAAACCATTTGCACAACCATTTATTACATCGCGAAACTAAAAATATACGAACGTAGTGAAATATCAGGGAGGGCACAAACAAGGGGTGGCACCGTGTTTGGGTGCCCAGTGCTCACCGCTCACTCTCGCTGAACATGCTGCCTGTGAAGCGAAGAAATTTCTGATGGTGTCGGACGCAGTCAAGGTGAAAGTATAGCTATTTTATGAGTCGGATCAGATCAGCCGAATGTGTCTCGGCAAGACCGACCGTGTCACGGTGCGACAGGTTGATGGAACCAAAAGTAGAGTTCGGAAAAGGTTTGCTTTGGAAAATTCGTGGGAGATATATGATATATACAAGCAAAACTCTGAAAACCCTCGCACCGGCTTCTTAACCTTTGATGCCCTTCATCCGAAGCATTGCGTCTTGGCAGGCAGCAGTGAGACGCACTCGGTGTGCATGTGCACTTATCATCAAACCCCAAAACTGCTCATATCCGCTCTCGGCCTTCCCGGTCTCAAATACCGTAACCTCCTCGATCACGCTGTATTTCCCATGTGTGTGTATGTGACACATTGAAAACCGTGATTGCATGATGCACAACTGAGGACTGCCCTGGTGAAGACGGGGTAATGAACTTTCTAAGGACTCGCGGACAATTCAGGAGAAGAGAGTGAAGGTGATTTAGCCCCAGATGATGACTTGGATAATTATATTAGGTACAAACAGTGGATGAGCACGCATCGCTGTACACTCGCAGAAGTAGTTTAGACCAAAGAGGGAAGCATGCGATATTTCAGCCCGCAAACCGTGAACCTGATCAAACACCACTTTGTGGCTGACAAACAAGGCCAGCAATTCACCTACGCAAAGGCTATTGCCAAGGAGGGTGAAGTGATTGCCTAGCACGATTTCGCCGACAATTATTAATTTGTGGTGCAGGATGTAGCTCAAGGCTTCCACTGGGATTCGTCCCTGTGCACGGGGCACCCGTTTGTAGTGCACTGGCGTGAGGACGAGGTACTGTGCCATCGGAACTACTGCTGTATCTCTGACGGCACAAAGCACAACACTGGCATGGTGTATGCGTTCCTGCAACGGCTTATCCCAGATATTCTGACCGCAGTACCCGACCTCCAAAATATGTATTTCACAGACGGCAGCATAAGAATAAACATGACTTCGTTCATTTGTCACCATCAGGCAGATTTTGGGGTACCATGTGAGTGACTTTGTTGTCAGATATCATGGCATGGACGCTTGCGACGGCATCAGGAGCACAGCCAAAGCGTGCCGCGACTCAAGAGAACCTCAAGCGCTCGCTTAACAACCAGATACTGACGGCGGAGGACATGTTTGAGTATGTGTCGCACAAGTTAGCCAGCTGCATCAAATTCATACTTGTATCAAAGCAGGAGGCAATGGACGTCGCGATCCACCGCACCGAGCGCTTCCCGAAAGCCATCACGGTGAAAGGAACACATGGGTACCACAAGTTGGCACCATTGACCCACAGCACCGTAATAGTTTATGAACTGCCTACCGATGCGGGGCGTGTGTTAATGGAAGTTGGGTGAAGTGAGACGTGTTGGTGTGCGCGCTGATACAGATTATGTTGATTAATATTATCGCAATGACAGATCGTCACTCTGAACTGGGATTCTGACAAGGTATTGGATGATCTGCACATCTGTAGATCATTGCATTGCATTGCATTATAATGTTGTACTGTAACAAATTATGGTATTGCATTGCATTGTGTACTTCTGTTACTTGATTTTAATACACCGATGTAGACGGCTCATGATCCAATGCGATTCAGTTTTGGCTCAGCATCTGTCAATGGATGCGTCCGCGCCAAATTTGTTCTCAAGCGGTTCAAGATGAATGGGATTACTCGTCGTGATGGAATACTTGCACGTGATGGGATATGTGCCACGAACATCAAAAGGCTTGTATTTCAGTAATATGCTGTTCTAAACCAATAATAAAGCAGGCCACTATAAACTAGCGCAGAAACAACCATGCATGCCTAATTTTGAACGGATATTTATGTTTTTAGGGGCAAAACCCTACCTTTATTTATTTTTTCTTCCGAAGATAATATATCGGACTACATTTCTGCGCTTCTTCAAATCGCATTGTGACTGTCCCGATAGTTAAAGTAGGTCACGTTACGTTAGGTCACGATATCACGATTTGAAATGCCCCTTAAACGAAAATTCAGAAAGAGCCAAAAGATGCAGTGGATTATTGTGAGTTCAACGATATATACTTTTGCACAATTCGGATTGTTCTTCATTGCACTAAGGACCTCAAAAGACACCCTTGTTTGGTGAGATCTCAGAAATTCCCGAGGCTATAACTCCTTGACCGTTGACCTGTCAAGGAGTTATAGCTGGATTCGACGCATCAGATAACCCCATACAAATATTTTCATCCAAATATATAATATTGGGTGTTGTCGAGTTGTTGTGGAATGGGCCTAAAGAGAAAATGCAGACAATCTGATGTCCACTGCATATAGCTGCAGATCCGGGGTGGGTTGTGATGGTTCAGACCCCTGGTTGGTGACAGCTAATGCTAATTTCTCATTTACACTTATCAATCTGAAAATTTTCTGACCAGAACACCTTTAGTACTTAACACTGTATGAGAGAGCACTTATGATTGAAAGTGTGAGCACGAGACTTGTGCAATATCCAATAACACAAGAAATCGTACAAACATATTTCACCACTATTGCAAGCCACTGCCACTTGCAACACCAAAACCAGTGCTGTTCAGAAAGAACGGGAAATGTTATGAGAAACTAGCCTCATTCACCTATAATGGATGGTATGTTTCAGTAGTTTTCTGTACAAGGATGGACATGGTAAGATTTACAGATGTGATAATTAACTTGGTCCACTGGGCTATTCCATTTCATTCCTGGGGAACCCATGCATCGCATGTACGGTGTGCAAGATTCATTGCGGCCCAAAACACCCATCTTCGAATGTGCATTAATGTCAATGTTTCCCATATTTCTCCCGTGCTAACGAAAGCATATACTTTGCCCTGATTTCTTATGATGCTGATTCTGATCCTGTCTTACCCCGATTCCTTATGATGCTGATTCAGTCCCACTCCCTTCTTCATGCTTTTCAATCTCAATTGCTATTAGGAGTAGCTTCACGAAACTTGATGGCTGTTCACAGCTTTCATGTACATTTGGTGTCATAATGTCAACTTTTTGTCTGGACATGGCTGAATCTACAGCAGACCCATCCACAACAAATCGACAAGAGCATAACACCCAATATTTTATATTTTTATTAAAATAATTGTGTTGGGTTATCTGATGCACTGAATCCAGACATGCCGTTTTTAGAAAGATCAGGTCCATGGTCAAGGAGCTATAGCCTCTGGCATTTCTGAGATGCCACCTAGCAATGGTGTATTTTGAAGTCCTTAGCACAATGAAGAACAAACCGAATTATGCAAAAGCATATATCGGTGAACTCACAACATTCCACTGCATACTTTGGTTTTTGCTGAATTTTCGCTAACGGGTTCTTTGAAATCGTGACATCGTGACTTAAATGACCTAATTTAACCTTCGGGACAGTCACATTGCGATTTGAAAAAGTGCAGAAATAAAGTTTGATATTTTATCTTTCTTAGTAAAACATCAAAATAGTATTTTGTCCCTAGAACTCTACATGTCCGTTCTAAATTAGACATGCATGGTTGTTTTTGTGCTAGTTTATCGTGGCCTGTTATGATGTGTTTAGAACGGCATGTTATTGAAATACAAGGCTTTTGACATTCGAGGCACGTGAGGGAATGAGAATGTTAGTCATCTGATAGCGTTATGTTGCACAAGTGTTCTAACTCGTTGTGAGGTCAAGGGCTAAACAGAAATGGCAGACATGCTTACGAATTGTAGTAGGTGGCCCATTCCACAACAAATTGACAAGTGAATGGGCCAAAATAACAGCCTACACTTCATATTCCAAGGAAAATACTGATATAGAGTAAGTTTGTCACTATATTCCAGCTGCTATGCAATTTTGAGAAAGATCCGAGCGACGGTTAAGGAGATATAGCCTCGGACATATTTGAGTGGTCACCGAACTCTTTGGAGGCCTGGAACTCAATGAAGAGTAGCACGAATTGCACAGAGCTATATATGGCTGAACTCGTCATGATCCACTGCATCTTGTGTCAGTTTATACATTTCTGTTCACGCGCTTTTTTAAACCGTGAACTTGTGACCTAAGATAACATGACCTAGTTTGACCTTCGAGAGGGTCACAATGCTATTCTGGAAATGCAGAAGCGACGAAGGGTGATTTGTGAAATCCTAGCTCGTCACTTGTAGGAAGAACAGAAACATCAATGTTTCACATGATACAATATATTTCCGCACCAATGCCAGCATATCAAAATGTACGATCATATTTCACCGACAACACTGAATGGAATATAACTCTGCCAATCACTGTACTATCAACTTTCTGGTGTTTCAAACCCCACATTCTGGAACCGAAAAGATGAACGTTATTGACTGAGTAAGTGTAGTCATCGTGAACTGTTCGAAAACAAATTTGGTGCGGACGCATTCATTGAGACATGTTGAGTTTGAAATTAATCGAATTGGAACGTGAGCTGTCTACATCGGCGTAATAAAATTGAAGTAGCATAATTACACAATGCGATGCAATACAATTAGGTGTTGCAGTACAGTATTATAATGTAATGCAATGTGATGATCTACAGATCTGCAGATCATACCATACCTTGCCAGAATCCCAATGCAGACTGATGATCTGTCACTGCGATAATAACAATAAAAAATATGTATCAGAGCGCACACTAACTCATCTCATTTCACCCAGCTACCATTAACACACGCGCCGCATCGGTAGACAGTTAATGAACTATTTCGGTTCTGTGGGTCACTGGTGCGAACTTGTGGTACCCCTGTGTTCCCTTCGCCGTGACGGCTTTCGAGAAGCGCTCGATGAGGTGGGGTGGCGTTCATTGCCTCCTGCTTTGATACAACTATGAACTTGATGCCGTTGACAAGCCTGTGCGACAGATATTCAAACATGTCCTTCGTCAGTACCTGGTTGCTAAGCGGGCGCTTGAGGCTCTCTTGGGCGGCGACACGCTTGACTGTGTCCCCGATACCGTCGTAAACGCTCTTGCCATGATATGTGGAAAAAAACACTCACAGGGTACCCTGGTTGGTTGGTTATTTGTTTTACGACACGTCGACCGTTGAGTCATGTAGCGTCGCCAATCTCTCACGCCGATTGGTCGCGGGCGAAGAGTAGCGACAGGTGAGACTCGAACCCACAACCTTTCGATTGTGAGACGAGCATGTTACCCCCAGACCACTCGTCCCCTTCACAGGGTACCCCAAAATCTGTCTGACGGTAACACATATTGATGCAGTTATGCTGATTCGTATACTGTGCAGCACTGCCGTATCTGAAATAAATGTCCTTGGAGATCAGGTACTGCGGTCCGAATTTCTGGGATAAGCCATTGCAGGAACGCATGCACCATGTCGGTGTTGTGCTTTGTGCCGTCAGAGATACAGCAGTAGCTCTGATGGCACAGTGCCTCGTCCTCACGCCAGTGCACTACAAACTGGTGCTCCGTACACAGGGACGAATCCCAGTAGAACCTTTGAACTACATCCTGCACTACAAATGAATAATTTGCAGCAAAATCGCACTGGACAATCGCTTCGCCCTCCTTGCGAGTAGCCTTTGCGTAGGTGAAGTACTGACCTTGTTTGTTATCCACAAAGTGGTGTCTGGTCAGCTTAACGGTTTGCTGGCTCAAATATCTCATGCTTTCCTCTTTGGTCTACACTATTTCTACGAGTGCACATTGATGCATGCTCATCCACTGTCTGTACCTAATCTCATTATCCATGTCATCATCTGGGGCTGAATCACTTTCACTCTCTTCTCCTGATTTGTCCGTGAGGATAATCGTTAGAAAGTTCATCACCCCGTCTTCACCAGGGCAGTCCTCACAGTTGTGCATCACACAATCACGGTTTTCCTTGCCACATACAGCGTGATTGAGGAGGTCACGGCCTTTGAGACCGGGAAGGCCGAGAGCGGATATGAACAGTTTCGGGTTTTGCTGATAAGTGCACACCCACACAGAGTGCGTCCCACTGCTGCCTGCCAAGACGCAATGCTTCGGACGAAGAGCGGCAAAGGTTAAGAAGCCGGTGCGAGGGTTTTCAGGGTTCTCCTTGCATAGCTCATATATCTCGCACAAGTTTCCCAAAACAAGCCTTTCGGAACTCTACTTTTGGTTCCATCAGCCTGTCACACCGTGACACAGTCTGTCTTGCCGAGACTCATGCGACTGATCTGGTCAGACTCATAAAATAGCTTTGCTTTCACCTTGTCTGCGTCAGACACTCTCAGAAATTGCCTTGCTTCACAGGCAGCACCGTCAGCCAGAGTGAGCAGTGAGAACTGGGCACCCAAACGCGGCGCCACCTGATGTTTGTGCCCTTCCTGATATTTCACTACATTCACAGATATTTTAACTTTCGAGATGCAATAAATGGTTGAGCGAAAGGTTTCTCGGTGATCATAATGTGGCTGCTGTGTTGTGGATGCTTCTCTCTCCTTGTAATTCATAGCAAGGTAGGACTTATAAATCGTCTACTACCACAATTTGTAGAAAGTTTGTCATATCTGTTTAACCTTTGACATCACGTGTTCAAATACTTCTGCAACACAACACTCAGGCTCAGATTACCAACGTTTTCATCCCAACACGTGCCTTGATCGTGAACAGGCTTATATTTCAGTGATGTACCGTTTTAGAGACATATTAAAACTGGAAATGGTACACTAGAGCAAAAATATCCACACATGCCTAATTTAGAGCGGATATGTAGAGTTGTAGGGGCAAAACCCTGTTTATAAATTACTTGCTTCGAAAGATAAAATATCGAACTTCTGTTTTGCACTTTTTTAAGATCGCATTGTGATTGTTCCAAAAGCTAAAGTAGGTCGTGTGCCCTTAGGTCACGATGTCACGTTTCAAATAGCCCGTAAAGGAAAATTCCGAAAGAGCCAAAACATGCAGTGGATTATTGTGAGTTCACCTATACATACGTTTGCATAATTCGGATCGTCCTTTATTGAGTTAAACACCTTAAAAGACACCCTTGTTAGGTGACCTATCACATTAAAAAAACAACAATTGAATCCGAATTCTTGCTGTGGTGGCTTTATGAACCAGGGTTCTATTGCTAAGCAGAGCTTGTTGCGTGAACCCCGGCCCCACCACCCGATCCATGAACTCCAGTTCAACGGCAGAATTTAGACCGAAAGTTTAACGTGCCGTCAATGCACAGACACGGCCGCTCGGTACCTCGTCCCGGCCTTACCGGACCAGCTCCCAACTGACCATCCCAGCCGGGGTCTAAATGCGAGCGCGTGAAGCGACTCGGACCCTGCGTTGCCACGACAGGGGAGACCAGTGCAGGCCAGCGCTCTAACCAACTGAGCTACCGGGGCGGCAAATGCCTCAATCTGTAACTCCTTGATCATTGATCTGTTCTTTCTAGGAATGGTACAGCTGGATTCGGTGCATCAGATAACTCCACACAATTATTTTCATCAAAATGTAACTTCTTGGGTGTATTTTGGCCCTTTCACTTGCCGATTTGGCGTTGAATGGGCTAGGTTTCTTGAAGACACCTCGCAATATTTTTTCCACTTCGCGGACAGGGCAGGAGCGGTTCCAGAACCAACAAATAAGGGATGTCATGTTCTTAAAATGAGTAAAAGTACATCACATAACTGTCAAGCCATTGTTGCATGGATGCATTTTATGCAATCGGCATTTTTTTCCCGCTAAATTGCGGAAATACGACATAACGACAGGGGTCGACATAGATGCACGACTGTTCCTAGCAAATACGATCAGATAAAAGGCATCTTTTGCACCATATGCATCCCATCCTGCAGCCTGGATCTGTGCTTTGCAATAATGCTCCACCAGAGTGAACAAGAACCATTTCAAGCAGTTTCTAGTCGTATATTCACCATATCCGACCGAAATGAGTCCAGTTTTGCTTTCCCTATTTGGCTTTGGGCAACTGAGGAACTATTTTTGGACTTTCTTGGACACTATGAACCCTGGACTTTATGAACGCTCCCTCTGAAGCCAGTTTTGGACGTTGTGATCCTTGGACGTTATGAACGCACCCTAACCGAGGCAGTTTGGACTTTTTTGGGACTTTATTTCGCATTTTGGACGTTGTGAGCTTTGGTCGTCATGAACTCTGGACGTTATGAACTCTGGATGTTATGATATAGCCCCTCCCAGCTCTACATATTCAGATCTAATAGTCATTTCACAGTATGGTTGGAGTACAAATTTAGCAGTAAAAGTAGGGTCTTACCTACCTACATTGCACGAACCAGACAAAATGCAGAAATGCTAAATACCAGACCCCACATATGGAGTGAAATCACTGTTGACCATGTTGAAAATGGAATGGGATGCATATTAAAATATATATACATATTGGATGCTCACTGGATTTCCCTGCTCAGTGATGGATCAGTGGACTTTAGACAAGCATTCTGCCAAGACCTAAACATTGAGAGGAGTGGGGAGGAGATATTAAATCCACATATGTTAACTTGAAGCTTCTAACACTCCTGACATGCTCACACTGACCATTATTCAGAGAGAAGCCCTTACTCACGAACAGGAACGAAATGTATGTTGCTATATGACCTGTGCCATTGGTGTGCCCCTAAGCTGCAGATAAATGTATGGACTGAACTTGTTGAAGCTGACTAACCACCTCTTACTCTGTCATTTCTTTGGGAAATCACATATAAGCAACATATTCACCACCTAAAATCATGGCACATAGCATCAACACTGCAGATTATGCAAAATCCTTGGTAATATAATTATATGTGATCCATTACCAGTAGGATTTAGGCAATCCAGCAACAGTAGGTTAGGCTAGGTGTGGCTAGATTAAGTGAGGATTTTATGCAAGCTTATGTTATTCTTCATTATATAGGTACCTATTACCCCACCCAAAACACTTTTTGTGTACTTTTCCTATATTTTGTCGTAGCCTGTATGATATTTTTTTGGCCAAAATCGTGCTATCTAAAAAATCCTAACCTAACCCTAGTCTGCAAAACGTGGCAGCTGCATGCCAGATGCATGCCTCAGAGGATCCGAATAAACACCTGGAATGCATGTGGGAACACAAATAAAACCAGCACAGGCACGACAGGGGGCAGCTACCCATTACCTGTTCACGTCAGCTGCGTACTGAAGAGGGGCCCAGGGGGAAAAGGGGACATTGCCCCCACCCCACATCTGAGAGGTGTCAAGCCCCAAACAATCACGCCTTGACTCCAAAAAATTGTGCCATGTCTCCAAAAAATGAAACTGAGGCACAAAAGATTAAGCACAGGTTCCAAAAATCAATCTGGATTCTGAAAATCACCCTGGACCCCCACAAATTATGCCAAATGTCCCTGAAAGCAAGTCAGGTGCTGAAAAAACTGAACATGGTCACAAAATCTGTGAACATATAGTGCAAGGGGCCATACAAATCTAGCTGTGCCCCCCCCCCCCCAGAAAAAAAATGTGGCTGGTACCCAGAGAACCCAACCAGGCTCTGAAAAATTCAGAAGAGGTCCAAAAAATTATGCCTGACCCAGCAAGTCCATGTAGAGACCCTAACCAACTCAAACCTGGGATTTAAAAAATAGGTCTGAGCCCCCAAAACGTGCTTGGACACAAAAAGTATGGTCGGAACTTCAGGAATTCATCTCAGGATCCACAAATATTCACATGGGTGACCAAAATAAGCATACTGTGATCCAGAAAACATATTGGAGACCTCCTTAAAACACAAGATCCCACAAAAAAGATGATAATGTGCCTTTGGAACCAAATAAACACACCAGGTGCCTTCAAAACATGCCCAAGATCCTGGAAGGACCAGGACCCTGAAAGGACACTGTCACAAGATGGCATGAGGATCTTAAGCACCTATGTTCACTTGATTTTCAGAGAATATTATTCCTGTGGTCACATCATCTTAATCATGCTAAAAAGCATCATATTAATAGTACATTCAAAAAAATCAAGAGTTACCTTTTGTAGTATTTACCCATTCTGGTAAATATTAAGACCTAGGTAAAATGTGATTTTTTTGATTTTTTTAATACAAGGTATTTTAACGTAAAAATGACGATGCAACCACTAATTTTCTCCGTAAATGATTACTTTTAAGTCAGCGACGGTTGACGACGTCATAATGATTTGATGACATCATATGCATTAAGTCAGGGACTTCGACAGCCCATTAATATATAAATAATTGACAAAATAAAATAACCTAATCTAACCTAACCTAGAGTAAGATAACATAGCATAATATATCAAATATATTACATCATAATATAATCTAACCAGTATTTTTTTTCTTAAAAGGTGTTTTTAGAATTGCAGGATTTTTTTTTGCGGAATACCATGTTTATGAACGTGATTCGGAAGATGCGATCATCCGTTTTCTCCGTAAATGCTTAAGTCTCGGTTAATCTTAGCGACAATATCTATAATGCGCCATATATGCCACACCGGTTATTTGTTGCATAATTTATCCATCCCTCACCTGGCACTTCTCAGACGTGATTAAAGGGACATTCGACACTTCACGCAGTTGATTCAACACTTTTTCACGTCGAAAATGCATAATTTCTGCCTCTTTGCCACATAGATAACATACCGATACTACTCACAAGAATGCCAAAAAAACTAAGCAGAGCACGGCTCGAGGCCGTGGGTACGGATGCCGTCACGATAAATATTACGCTTGTGTTTTTAAATTATAATATGAGTTTATATTAGTTTAGAATAAGAGTAGATTGTATTACATTAGGTTAGGTTTTGCAACAAATAACAGAGGTGTGGCATATATGGCGCATTATAGATATTATCGCTAAGATTAGCTGAGACGTAAGCATTTACGGAGAGAACGAATGATCGCATCTTCCGAATCACGTTCATAAACACAATATTCTGTTTAAAAAATCCACAAATTCCAAAAACGCTGTTTAAGAAAAAAATACCAAATTGAGTGCATGAAGTGTTGAATGCCTTCTTTATCACATCTGTGACACACCAGGTACGGATAATTATACACAATGTGCTATATTTGCAGTGAAGATTATGATCATGTATTTGTTTGCCAACTTAAAAGTAATCATTTGCAGAGAAAATGAGTGGTCGCATAATCATTTTTACATTAAAATACCCCGTATTAAAAAATCCCAAAAATCGCATTTTTCCTAGGTCTTGATATATACCCTGGTTCCGCTCATGGTTAGTTGCAGCTCAGGTGAGCTTGGCTGAGATCGATTACTGGGATAAAAACGAAGGCTTGGGCTTCGTTCAAACCGGATTGGTATTTTTGTCAAATCAAATGTCAATGCATAGGAACAAAGAAGCGAACAATGGATTGCACCGCCTCGCAGTGAATTGTGATGATCAGCACGGCTTCGTGTCTCATAACTCACAGGAGCAATACCTTTCTTTTCACTTTTGGATTCAGTACAAGGCTAGCCATATGAACACAAACAAAAATATTTCACACCACCATCAGCTCAGATCGAACACCTACCTATGCAGCTAATTACCTAGGTACGTGGTAGTTCATCAACAACTCACGCCACCGTCGGATTTTGAGCAACGCAAAGGGTGTATTCAAGGTTTTGTGTTTGCGGCATGACACTGTTAACAATGTGTTGAAAGCTGATAGTTATTATGACGTCATAGAAAAATGCGTTGCATCGATTGGTTGCCAGATAGATTTCAGAACAAAAAACGCTAACGCAGCCAATTCTGATCGGTGCACTCCGCGACTCCGGAGAACGGTTTCTGGAGAGGGCGGGTCTTGGGGACTCGATAGGCCTTGGTCTAGGGCAGGCCCAAGGCTATATAACACCAGGTAGAACGCTCCGCTTCCCAAAAAGGGAGACGATTGACAGCACCATCAATTCTATAAACTTGAGCCGACCAATCAGCGTTTTGCGACCTCAGCCGATCGTGGCAATAGTAAAGGCCGTAGGACAAAAATTGTGGAAGGTATTATTCATATATTATTCCATTTTTTCGTGCTAATTTTCTACAAAGGCATTCTTGCTACTGTAATCTTGATCTTTAATACTACTTTGTCACAATGTCACCGCTGATAGGGGAAAAAAAATTGGTATATGTGTGAATGTCACTGGTTTCGCCGCACTAAAGACAAAATGTGTTTGTTTAGCGACGGAGGTCGTCAAACGCTGATTGGTCGGCTCAAGCGTCTCCCTTTTTTTTATTGGACTACAATGCTGGAGCGCACCCCCCTGAGCCGGCCCTTGTCATCCCCATGCCTTCCTGCAAATCGCCTCGAATGGTACAAATGACGTCATCTGGGGTACACTTTAGGGCCGTTTTAATGGTTTGCTGTATATTAAAATCAAAATATTTTCACTTCAATTCACTTTCTAAATCTTCTAATATCGCGTCTGTGCTCTTAGAATCATGTTCAGCTGTTATTTTATAAGTTTCAGTTAGGCTGCGAATTAGACGACCACCATCACGAAACGCAGCGTATTAGGGGCACACTTTTTCTCAAATTCTTAGATGACGCGGTTGAGTCATAAATGGCGCAGTTGTTTACATAGCTCTCTTGTATGTGCTTCATTTCACACCTTGTGTTCGCTGTCCCCGCGTTTTAGTTGAATTTTGTTTTATTGTGCTGTGTTGTGGTGTATCTTGTGTGTAGTTGCACGGTTAGCTGTAGATTTTGCTGTCTTGAATTAGTGATATAAATTGAGATGTGTTCCGCATTAGGTATCTAATATGTTGATGCCGCTTATCCTGTAGATTTGCAGTATCAGGTCATTTCTGATTTCACGGAATGTCTTTTTCTAGTGCAATGCTTGTGAATGTGCTGAACATGATGTGAACACTTATTTCCTCTGCAAATGCATACTTTTCAGTTGGGAGGCAGCATACCATGCAAAAATGCCTTGGAGTTTGGTAATATAGCATAAAAGGTAATGTTCCAAATGAAGAAAAAATGATGTAGCATAACCTAAACTAACCTAGCTTAGCCATCTATGCAAGAAAGCAATTTATTTTTGTTAAAATGGAAAATTTCTGAGCATTCAAAAAAATGTTCCAATTCATAAAAACCTAACCTTATCTAACCTATCCTGAACTGTTTTGAAGAAAACTCAATTAAAAGAAAATCACCCACACCCCCAACTTTTTTTCTAACTTCCCACAAAACCCTAACCTAGCTGGAATTAACTAAACATAACCCCCTTGTATGCTTCATGGAGGTATAATGTGTGTAAAACATGTTCAGTTGTTACCTTAAACTGTAATAATATATCCTACATATTGTGCTTATCCTACATATTGTGATTCAGATAGAGAAGGTGCCATAAAATTCAATGTCAGTATCCTAGGGTTTATTTTTCAAACATCTGGAAGAATCATCTGGAAAGAAGAGTGTTTTTCAATCAACATGCTTAAGTTTCCAAGAGATGGAAATACACGCAAGACTTGTTGACAAAGTGAAAAAGAGCTGATAGAGTTCATGAAACCAACTCATTAATTTGGTCCAACCACTTTACCTCTGATGATTATGATCCTGGCTATCTGATGCAGCTGAAGCTGATGCTGCAATGGCAATACCTGCCTCTTCCGAAACCTGGTGCCATTCCATGAATTAACCTGCCTACCAGATTTGTATGGTATGAAGTGTTGAATCATGCATGTCTGTTGTGCTTGCTGTATTTTGGAGAATCGTATCCTTGTATAGCTAAATGAAGAACCAGTTCAACTAGTTTGATGCCACTTCTATTCACATGAATATAGCACGACCACCATCAGTAAACTGGGACTGGAGCGTGACGGCCTTGCTGTCGTTGCCGGCTTCGTCGCCTACAAAATGAGGCGTGTCAATACAGCGCTTGGCTGTTCGGCGTCTGAAGCACCGGAGGAGCTCCTGACAACTGTGTCCAGCTCTTGGCTCACCACCATCGGTTGCGGCCGGCTCTACGTGCCACAGACCTGGTAGACGGTGCTGGTAGACCAGTTTAATTCTTATTTCTGCTCCATCCTGGGCCCAACCTGCACCGGCGAGGCCAGCATTGTGAGGCGCCTGGTAGGCGTCATCAGCAGCCGGCAGCCGAGGCTAGATGTCCGTGGGGCACGGAGGCTGACTCGAGTTGGGATGCATGTGCGCATCGGCTGGTTGCACTAGAATTCTGCTCGGCAGAGCGCAGAGGCGGGCATCTAAGCCGGTGCGCCAGCATGTCACCAGCCAGCGATAGGATGTCCACCCTCACTGCCGGTCATCTGTCACCGTCCCTGCTGTGTATCGTGTCGTGTCGCCCGGTTCTGCTCCTTTCTCCGTGTTTGCTGCTGCCGCCGTGACCGCCAGTTAGCGGACTGGCGGCGCCCCCTGTGCTCCCCGTCCTGGCGGCACTTGGCACTGCTTTCATGTCACCCGATCCTGCCGTATTGTTAGCGTGTTTTGCTGTTGCGACTGTGACTATTGACGGGTTGGCGGCGATCCCTGTACCGGCCCGTCGTGGCGGCACTTGAAAATGCTCTCGTATCGCCCGGTCCCGCTGTCCTGTTGGCGTGTTTTGCTGCTGCCGCTGTGATCAGGGGCAGACTAGCGGCGCTCACTATGCTTGCCCGTTCTGGCTGCACTTGACACTGCTCTTGGCTCTGGCAGTGCTATCTGGCAGGTGTAACGTATGCCACTTCATTGTTGCTTGTATCTATTATTTGGCCTATGAACATTGATTGGAAAGAACGACATGCAAAGTCCCTTTGCTCCACGAACTTTGATTGCGATCATTCATTCATGCTCTGAACCGGAACCAGCACAGAAGCCGACTAGGTCGACTACGCCGACGCGTAGGAGCGTTTTGGAATGATCCAGATCTAGTCCTGAACGCATTGCTTGGGAATGCCACCAATACATGCCTGGCCACTTTTGGAGCCCCATGTTTCCAGTCCGTCCGTCGAATGTAGCCTACTAACTAGAGTGAAATTTTGCTTACTTTTGAGAAGCGTCAGCCCCCTTTAAGACTGACGCGAGCCCATCTTCCCCAATAATTTCATATTTTAACATGTGGCGCTAATGTGGCCTCTCGACTGAAGGTCTTCCTGTTACCTCCAGGCATTGCGTCCCCCAAATCATTTTCTGAAAGTTCCACCCCCGTTGCTGAGCTGGCACGGGGGCTTACAGATGCCCCGGGAAAAAGGAATGTCTGCCTCTCACATGCTCCCTATGGTACTGTCGATCTGAGAATAAAAATTGTCACCTTCCTTGACATCTAAATCAGGGGCGTTGCCGCATATAGATGGGGATGAAAAGGTGTTTCGGTTAATTACTTTTGTCATGCAACACCACAAGTAAATTTGATACAGATTGGGGCTCTCCCAATCTGTATCAAATTTCAAATCAGGTGGAATTTTTCCCGATATTGGTAGGCTCCCTCTACCGTCCGTTTTAGCTGGTCAAGTTGTCACACCCCGTTCAAGAGCGAAAGAAAGGACAGACAGAGGGGGAGAGGGCGCGGCTGTGCCTTTTCTTCCCATCAGTGGCAGGAGAGTTTCCGAAACGTAACCACAGAAGACCGCCTGAAATGATCTGACCGCCCCTAGACCCCGCACTAGGAGGCTCTCTGTCGTCATAAGAGGTCCCATAGCCGCTACAGGAAACCAATAGCTGCCACAAGAGGCAGGGACGGATCCAGGAATTGTCATCTTGGGGAGGGGACACGTGTTTGGAGTGGCGTCACCGCGAAAGTGGCTTGAGGGGTGCCTTTCCTGCCGAGAGGCGCTGTGGCTGAAAAAATTCGAGGGTGTTGGGGTGCACTCGAGCCTTCGTGGAGGGACGCATTTTCCTAGTCGAAGGGACGCCACCTTTTATGGGGGGGAGGGGGCACATGCCCCAACTTCCCTCCCTGGATCCGCCACCGACAGGAGGCCCCATATAGCCCACGTAATATATATATTTGTGTATTTGTATATATATATATATATATATATATATATATATATATATATATATATATATATATATATATATATATATATATGTACTGAACTGGGGCGGCAAGGGAACACACACGCCAGCAGGTAAGGCTACCACTGATGGTGGCCTCAGCTGAGATACCCCTCGGGCAAATGACGTCGCAGGAGCCGACGGGACGGCTTCGGGACCGGATACAGCAACGGCATCACTCGCGACCTGATCTGGTCATTATGTGAATGACCTATCGGCGGTCCGCGAACTTGACCGTGCACGCCCGATCGTTGTCTGCTCGATGGTCGCTGGCAGCCGGCGGCTGTGGAAGGCTGACGTCTTCCTATTTGTATATTTATTTATTTATTTCACGATACATGCCCTCCACGTGCATTGGCTATTATGGACAGTCCTCTGCAATTTGTTTTGAAAATCACATTTTAAAATCATATTTAGGCAAACCAACATCCGTAGGTTTTAAGTAATGCAATATTAGTGCGTTTAAGTGATTCAACATCGGTAGGTGTTAGGCCGTCGAACATCAGTAGGTTGCATTAGGTTGCATTAATATTTATTGATAATTGTATGTTATTTTTCATTTTATACCACCACACCCAAAACCTTTTCCCACACTTCCCATATGTTGTTGAGGTGGGATGGCAGGTATATGTAGTCAATTTTCTTCTTGCTTTTTTAAAAAGTTATTTCAATGTTTTTGATATTCTTTTCTTAGACTGATTTCTTAGATAGAAGTACTTGAACTTAAAGTGCTTATATCCTTGGAAGTTTTCATTTTCCAAAAGAACAATCAGAAATCGGAAATCAGAAATCACCAGAAAAACAACATTGTGATAAAAAATGGCCCAGAGGCTTTTTATGCATGTTTGCCATTTTAATTATGAATATTGGGGTTTTAGGGTGCGTCAACCCCATTGGGTTGTATTTCACCCACAACAAGGTTGCCTAAGCACGCGTCATACTCACAAACGAATATAAAACATCGGTAACTATTAAGGCGCTTGATATAAGATCTGGGGAACCAAATAATCAGTTAGGCAGGTGCATGTATTACGTCAAATCCAATCTCCGCAAGGAAGCACAAAACTGCTCCATTGTGTATAAATCGAGAATAATCTCCCAATAAGTCTTTCAACCTCAGAGCATTCGCATCATATCCGAAGTGGCGCCTACGTTCTTCTGTGTATGCTTGGCACGCCACCAGCACATGGTGCACAGTCAATGCGGCATTACACCTAACACATTTCGGCCTGTCGTCCCCGCACAATAAATACCTATGTGTTGCTAGAGTGTGACCAATTCTGAGACGACAGATGGCTACCTCGTCCCTTCTAGTTTGGCTGAAGGACGTTGGCCACGGAGCTAACTATGGTTTGATTTGCTTTAATTGGTTGAACTCCACTTGGTCCCATTTGCCCTGCCACTGTCTGATAATAAATGATGAGATAATTGGGTAGTAGTTACTGGCAAGAAGTGGGAGAACGCGACTCCTTGGCGCTTGTGCTGCACGCCTTGCAGCCCTGTCGGCCAGCTCTTTACCACGGATTTCGACATGTGCTGGAATCCAGCAAAGTATGACCTGTTTTCCCATGCGATACAGAGGAGTAAGGTGCGATAAAATGTCTCGTACGATGACATGTTGCTGGTTAAAATTGCGCAACGCCACAAGACTGCTCAGAGAATCAGTCAAAATAACATGTCAAATATCGTCGTCAACCTCGATGTATGCAAGAGTTTTGCTGATGGCCATCAACTCCGCAGTGAAGACCGTGGCGTGTGGCGGCATTTTACACAAATCCTATAATTGTTGATGGAAAGAATCAACCTAAATATAGGCATCACTCGCTTGTTATCTCATGATAACCTCTCCTTTATACTAAGTTTGAGACATATACTTAAAATACACAGGTCAGGACATCGAGCAATCGTGCTCCAATCACTTAAACAAAACCTATATAATGCCATTCCAAAAGGCTTGATACTTTTTGTCAATAAAGTTGAACATGTGTTCCTATGACAAGAACTATGCTATTTGTCAACAAAAATGATTATGCTTGTATTCCAGACTAAGTTTTGATGATAGAACAGATATAGTGGGCTGGATCCAGCCCACTATATAGCAGAAAAAAAACTTGTTCAACTGTAAATGTATCTAATGGATACATTTGTCACCTGATATCATTATTTGTCCATTCTGTAAAACAATGTAGCTCATGAATGCACCATTTCAGTCAGCAGATCTGACCCAAATCATCTATTTATCATACCTTTGACCCAAACTTAGTGTAGCTACAACTTAGTGGTAAATGCTTGACATGAGGGTCTTATCGTGATTGTTATTTCGGTGTACAAAGAATATATTTTTTACCAACAAGCACACAAATTCGTTGAAAAGCAAAATAATACCAAAAATGAGGGCTTTAAATTGGTTCATATACAATAACAAATTATTTAAAGCTTTAGAAATTGCAAGGTAACCTAGCATAAAATTAGCTAGCCTAATCTATTTTCTCAGAGAAAAGTATCAAAATCTTGAAATAAAATGATATAGCCTAACCAGGCCTATCCATCTTTTTCTTTGGTGGAGGAAAAACATTGTCAACATGCAAATTCATACTACAGGAAATCAGACTGCAACTCATGGAAAGTTTCAGGAAGGCATTCATAGCATGATTGCATTGTACATAAATATTCAATTATGCATGTATCGTCAATAATCCATGCAAAATTAATCAAGGAATAATGCGCCGTGCCCTCAGTCTAGCTGGCCTAGAAAAAGCTATGTTTTCAATGACTGTTGTATGTCAATGTAGGTAGATATGTACATGTTTGGAAAAATACGCTGCTCGTGGGTTTTTGGAATCCAGAACACTACCCTCTTCAGAAAATTGTTTCTTGTTTTCTCATCTGGAGGTTGAATCTCCTAAGTTACCTCCTAAGTTTGACAACGAGCTGCTGTTGTCAAGTAAAAGTGCTCAAAATTCACCGAGAAGGGGGGTGCAGATTGAGTTACGATGCATAAGGTTTTAAAAAAATATTATCCATACTGGATGACTACAAAATATTCCTCTCAACATGCAAGATTACAATGTACAAATCCAACCTTGCCAATGCATGAGACAAATATGTGTCGTAACAAACGTTCAATGGAAAGAACAGGACAATATTAATAACTCAGTCAGCGGAAGATAAATATACTTGCTTGTAGAGGAAGCAAAATAAAGGTAACCGTTGCGTATGATTTGAAAAAAGTATTCTGGAACCATATTGATACCATATTAAAAAAAAACCTCCGGATGACGTCATGCGGGCTTGAAGGAAAACTTCGATCTACCTTCTAGTGAAGGTATCTTGTGTAAATCGACGCCTGTGTCGATTTACACCAATACGTTCCCCTGTGTATATCAACACACACCAGTGACGTCATAGAACGTACGGATTTGAAAACTGGCGGTTGTTTCCGGGAATGCTGGGACCGGGGGGGGTTCAAGTTGTTCCAGGTCTGTGACGTAGCCAAGGTGATACTCGGCAGTACTTTGCGTGCATCTCAAGCCAAAATTGCCAATATTTGCCACGGCTTTACGCATGCAATTTTAATTGTACACGGGAAAATTTGATACCATGCGAATGCCTGAAGAATTCTACACACGAATCCGGATCCTTTTTACTTATATCACACCGAAAAAGTACGTTTCCTTGCCGGTAAACGGGGACACTACACAAAACCGGCCGGCCGACTCCAGGAGGGCGGGGCCTAAGTCGTTGCCATGACGACAGGCAGGCCATTCGTGCGCCGAGCCTCGACAGAAAAGGAAGCTGCTGTTAAATGAAATTGAACGTTCTTTCTCGTTCTTTGTGCCCTCTGTTTCATGTCATCCTTTGCTTTCTCGTATCAGCTGAATACAGGTGAAAGTAAAGCATGCCATAGTACCAAATGTTCTATTCTAAGAAAAAGTTTATTTTCGAGGAATACTCAGTGGCGTAGTAAATTTAGAAGTTCGATTTATACATGTTGATCTCACCAAGGACCATTTGGAAATTCACAATGCTCCAAAATCGCTTATACTCTCGTATTTGTTAGTTAGATTTAGACATATTGCCTTCGCCAAGGACCATTTAGAAATTCACAAGGAGGTTCCAAAATCTTTCCAAATCTCAAATTCAGAAGTTAGGTTTAGACATTGTGATTTCACCAAGGACCATTTAGAAGTTCACAAGGCACCAAAATCTGAAATCTACAAAATCTCGAATTTATAAGTTAGATTTAGACAGTCTTACTTCACCAAGGACCATTTCAAAACTCACTAGGTTACAAAATTGCTCAAATCTCCGAAATCTATCCAAATCTCGAATTAAGAAGTTAGATTTAGACATTCTGATTTAACTATGGACCATTTAAAAATTCACTGAAGGCTTCGAAATCTGTCAAAACCTCAAATTTAGGAGTCAAATTTAGACATTTCGAGTTCATCAAGGACCGTTTAGAAATACTATGGAAAGCTTCAAAAACTCCAAAATCTGGTAAAATGTAAAATTTAGAAGTTAAATTCATACATTTGGATTTCACCAAGGATCATTTAGAACTTCACCAGGAGACTCCAAAATCTCTAAAATCTTTAAAATATCACCAAATCTCAAAATTAGCAGTTAGATTTAAGGCCATTTAGAAATTCACCAGAAGGCTCCACAATCTCTCAAAATCGCAAATTCGTTCTGCCAACTAATATGTAATAGCGTCCCATGTCCATGTCATACAGTTACACGCATTACACCATGTACTAGGACCACCGTCTAACATTGCTCAATCCTACTTTGCATAGACAGAACGCTTACGCTTAGAGCGTTTCATGATGGAAGCGGCTGCCATCGAGGAGTTGGTAACGCCCATTCTAATGATGGTGCGTGTCCGGCAAAACTTCAGAATGACGGGCATCGGTACAGTGGGGAACTTTTGCCGCATAATATCCACCAGCGTACTAGCCACACCCTCCCCACGGCTCAACCCGTCTGGCTCGTGGGCGTGATGGCAACAAAACACCATATCCATCTCTCGGAACCTTTCCCAGAAATCTGACGACGGCACAGTCAGGCCGCTAAGGCTCAACATTTGCGTCCAAAGCGCCTCCTTCGGACAGTATTCCGCGAAACGGGACGGGGCCCGGAGACTTTCAGCCGCTGGTCTGCCACGCACCACGAAGCCAGCGACGTACGCCATGGCGCTGGTTGCGGCAGGCACACCCGTTTGCTGATCGCAGGAGGCTGATGGGTGCGCTATTGTCGCTGGTGGCTGCCGTTGGCTAACCTCCTGCAAGAGCTGTGCCATCTCCGACATGTCGGTGTTGCCGTCGTCGCCCCGAGCAGGTGAGCCACACATAGATGTGACGCAGGCGGCAGATCGATCCGGGCAATCTGCGAAGTGAAGGCTGCCACTTCATATGTCCGGACCTGCCGCTTCGCGATCAACATCTTGCTGCAGGTGCAGCACCTGGTCGGCAACTTCTACATCCACCGATTCACCATCACACGGAGAGTCAGCCGTGCTCAGCGGGTTGGCACCGGACTCCACCACGTACAGAAGCAGCAGAAGCCGCATTCGGTGTTTGGCTTCAAGGGCCGTTGGGTTACAGTTTCCACCCCCGCTACCGCGCACCACACCGAACATGCCCTCTAGGCGATCCTGGGTCAGGCGGCGGGTGAGAAGATACGTTGCTGGCCCAAGCATTTGCCGCATGTCGCACAGCAGACCTCGGATAGCCTTCACAGTCACCTTGATACCTTTCTGGAACGCATACGGCGATTTGGCACAGCCCACGCGCATGTCGGATGCCTCTTGAAATGCAAAGTCGAGAGCCGCCTCCTGCTCTTCTGTGCCCCTGTACCCGCGCCGCAGCGGCTTTGTGTCCATCGGATGGCCGGAATTTAAGACGTCGAAGAAGGCGTCAAAGTTTCGGATGATTCGCACTTCTTCGACGTGGCCCGGCATATACCGCTCCATTGCCAGGGCACTGGTGGCACTGAGCAGCTGAAACGCCGGGCGGACCTTCTGGCGTGCCAGCCCAGTCATCTGCAACAATAAAAATAGATGAATCGTTCCGGTCTTTATGAGTATTACAGTAGGTTGTCCACACATCACGACACTGTGTCCAGAAGACATGGCTGGGAAGAAAACTGTTCGCCAAAGCGCGCCGGAAGTAAAGTACACTGGGCTTTGAAGTAGTGCAGCATTACATATTTTGATATCCGCATCCATATTTATAAAATTCCAACCTCGATACTAAAACGTCCGAGATTCAGTGACGTAAACTAGAAGTGATCAAATGCCGGAGTATCACTGAAACAAAACACAGAAGTACCATCCCGGTTATTTTAATTGATGTTCCGTGCGGGCAGCGAGCAACAGTCACTTATGAGATAGTAATGATCGGCTGCGGTTTGGCACATGGCAAGCAGTAAATTCCACGTGATTACTCCCCATATCAGAGACATCACTACTACCACTTGCATGCAGGAATGAAAAGAAAACTGAACGCAGGTTGAAAATTGTATTTTTCTTCAGTTTTTACATATCTAAATTCTGGCTAAATTCATGATTCATTCTTCTAATTCGATACCAATACTGGCAATAATTGCAGCTGGAAATATTGTTTGTCAGCTAACAACGCGGCCGACACTTACAGACGCAGTGCTCGCGCAGAATTTGCGTTATTGTTACTACTGAGAGGTGCATGCAGGTAACGTCTGAAGGTCGGATGAGACGTGAGCGCGCTCCGTTGGTGAACAGGATTCATGTTTATATGATGGGAACTTATCTCTGTTTCATTTCCCATCAGCAGTTTCAATCCATAATTAAATACCTATCATAGTAAGGTGCATTGTGCGTGAGGCAACAGCACAAGATGGGTTCATGAAATAATGCACATAGCTTACTAGTAGCGTATTGGATGGAAGGATAGGTTCCATTAGATGTCAAATCCGACCTAAAATGTGGAAGTTGAGAATACTTGTCACCACTCTCAAACATGACATTAAAAAGCTAATTTGTAGCACCATATCATTGAACTCCTGCAGTGTACATACCAGCACGTGCGTTTCGAGGTGGAGCTTCGGGAGTTCCACCTGTGGAGCTTTGTAATACACTTTAACCGATTACGAACCATGATATTGTAGGGCGGCGAGGTCGGGGGCGGGGTCGGTGTGGGGGGGGGGAGGATGGATTGGGGAAGGGTTGGAAGTGGCGGGTGGTGGGAGGGGGTCATAGGGTTGTCTCGTCATGTCTTGGTAGGGGAAAAGGGGAGGGGTAATAGGTATTGGTAGGGGTGTCGGTTCGGTCTAGTGGTTTGGTCTGAGTAGCAGTCGTCTGAGTTTGGAGTAGTTGGTCTTAGTAGCAGTCGTCTGAGTTTGGAGTAGTATTGGAGTCTTGTGGGGTCGTCTTGGAGTCTTGTGTGGTGTAGTTGGTCTTCTGTCGTCTGAATGGTGGCGTTTGTGTTATTGGGTCTTGCTCCACTGCGGTGTGCCCTTGAGACAGTTGTTTCCGCACGGCCGCCGGCCATGTTTGCCACGCTCACGGGCGCTGGGCGGGTTCTCCCGGCCCGGGCGCTGGGCGGGTTCTGGGCTTGGGTAATAATGGCCGACATACCTACACTTTAAATGATTCAAAGCCTTGCCAGGACTTGCATGCTCTAAACTTGCGATCGGCGGGCACCCCCACAGGTGGTCCTGGGCCACAAATCGGTCTGAATGGCCACCTATCGTCTTTCTATTAATATTTCGGAATGGCCCCCTATCGTCTTTCACAGGGGCCCCCTATCGACTTTCTTGAATGTACAACTTATTCATCTGGTAGCAGCACTTAAAGGGAGGTGCCGCGTCTCGGACCAAGCTAGGTCGACCTGGGTCAACAACACTACATGGTCAACTGTCAATTTTGTGTTTCCTTTAGCAATCGGTAATGTACTGAGGGGCTCTGTATCACCGTGACGCAATACAATTGACAAAGGGCGATACAAGGGAGCGTGGGCGACCTCGTGTCGGGTCACGGGGTTTGTTTTTAGTCATAGTTTGCTACTTGCTCCCTTAAAAGTCTACGGCATAACTCGGCGTGACAAAACGCACACAACGGACCACAGGGGTCCTCTATAATTAACTTGAGTCTCAAGTCCATTCCTTTCTAAGTGGAATGTTATACCCGGTTCCATATATATATCAGCTTCCTGGGTTCAGTTGCTCTCTACTATTACCCATACCATTCAAAGCAGGTGGAAGTCTCGTAAACACGTGGCGCTATGGTTTAGTGACCCAATGCCCGGGGATAATCCACGAGTTTACCCAAGTTAGCGGTTTCTGCCGCATCACTTCCCAAGGTCAAGAACCCTCGGCTCGGCGCCTTCGACCGGGTGACATGTTGACGCTCGATTAGTGCCCGATATGTTTCTGGACGAAAGCCCCTTGTCCCTGTCCCTGATCCAGGAAAGGTCGGATCAGGTCGTGTAGTATTCCCCCTCCACTCCAATGATTTCGCTGCCCTTGACCCGTGTTTATTCTTCGTTCCAGCGAGACCAACCGGGTCGCCATCTGTATTGGGACCCACGATATTTTTCGGCGTGAAGGAAGAATGATAACCTGGTCCCTATAATTCGCTTTTCCATGCCCGTTTAAAGCTTACCCTTATGTGAATAATTGCCTGCACTGTCACGTCGCGCTGGTCTCTACGTCGGAGGTGTCCGGGAGTTTCGTGAGCATGGGAGGATGAATGTTCCTGACTCAAAGCTGAGCGAGTATGGAAGGGGTGCACGTCATTTACCGCCTGGTTGCCATTTCATTCTTGATAAATGCTTGGCTTGTGTAACATCCGCTAGTTCACGTTCAGTCAGGGATGACATCAAGACCCTCATAAACCCGGCGGAACCAAACCAATTTGGTTGAATATGATGCAAATTACAATGTATAAGCATATAAACACACTGAAATGGCGGATCTCTGATAAACAAAATGTCCCTGTCGTGCGATACTCCCATTCACTACCGTCTATTCGGGTTAACGATTATAGTCTGGTCCCTCCCTTGCGGGAGGGAACAGACCACAGACCCTTGTGGTGTGTGTGGGAACCACACACACCACACGCACCACACACACCACATACACCACACACACCACACACACAACACACCACACACACATACCACACACACGCACCACACACACGAAACACACCACACACACCATACACACGAACCACACACACACCACATACACCACACACACCACACACACGCACCACACACACACACAAACATACACACATACACACACATACACCACACACACCACACACCACATACACAACACACACCACACACACCACATACACAACACACACCACACACACACACACACACACACACACACCACACACACACACACACACACACACACACACACACACACACACACACACACACACACACACACACACACACACACACACTACCACACCCCACACTACCACACACACACACACACACACCACACACATGACACACACACACACACACCCCACATACCACATACACGCCACACACACACACAGACACACACACACACACACATACACACACATACACACACACACGACATACACACCACACACACATACACACACACACACACACACACCACGCACACCACGCACTCAACACACACCACACATCACCCACACCACACAAACAGCACGCACACAACACACACACCACGCGCAATACGCACACAACACACACACACACCACACACCACGCACACTACGTACGCTACACACAAAACACACACACACACACACACGACACACACCACACAACACACACATCGCACACACCAGCAAGAACAGATTGGGTATGGTAGTGGCCTAGTGGGCGCGCTGCGCAGGTTTGCACAGCGAGAGCGAGAGAGAGAGAGAGAGAGAGAGAGAGAGAGAGAGAGAGAGAGAGAGAGAGAGAGAGAGAGAGAGAGAGAGAGAGAGAGAGAGAGAGAGAGATAGATAGATAGATAGATAGATAGATAGAGATAGAGAGATAGAATATATATATATATATATATATATATATATATATATAATATATATATATATATATATATATATATATATATATATATATATATATATATATAGAGAGAGAGAGAGAGAGAGAGAGAGAGAGAGAGAGAGAGAGAGAGAGAGAGAGAGAGAGAGAGAGAGAGAGAGAGAGAGAGAGATATATATATATAAATACGGAGAAACAGAAGGACAGAGCGACAGTGGGGAAGAGACCGGGGGTATTCCCACCTTGACCGTAATCGCTGAGTGACGTGGGGCCCGAGCAGATCTCCTAAGATGCTTTAATTCCCCATGGAAAGAAGGTGGTTATTTAGCATGTGGTGAGCCAGAAGACCTGACCTCTTCAATAACGTCTTCCCGGAGCCACGTGGTTCCCACGTCACCTAAACTCTTGTCAGTAATGTGCGTGCGTGGTTATGTATTCATTTCTACAATTCATTTCTAAACTATAAACATTCATGTATCATGCACAGCAACCTTGAAGCCATGCTCCATAATACCCTTGATCGTCACACATTTCGCTACTCCCCTTTACCCTTCCCGGGGCTACCAGTACCACCGCTGGCTGGGGCCATCACACACAGAAAAAGACCGGTGGCAGACGGGTCACATGGTTTGCATGATGGTTTCACACGTTTCGCCCGGCGGCGCCTGGTTTCCTGTCTGTGGAGGCTTGAAGTCTGGCGGGTCGGCCGCGTCGCTATCGCATGAAACGCCGTATTGAAAATGTAAGCCGTCTTACATTTCAGACTTCCCTCGAAGATCGCGTCCTCGTGATCCTTGGATAAGTTCTACCATGTTCACACCTCATTGAATTCCTTCCTTCCCCCTTTCCCCGATTGGTCCCCTGGGTTCCGTCGCTTATTCCTAGATCTAAAGCTTACATTAGGTGCACGACCTACGACTATTTATGTGATGGTACAGGCCTAATCCACGTCAGACAGCACTGCCCTCACCACACAACATGTGACATACAATATTGGTTCTGTGCGAAGTCACATACACCGTGTTCTACGACAGTACGAGATACACGATGTCATGTCATATGAATGATACGCACAGTCTTATTTTACTCGAAGGGCACACAACGCGAGTCGCGTAGATGGCTGGTCCATTGGTTGGCCTGGATGCATCCGGTCAGTATTCCAGAGTTTCCTCAGATAAGATGCATGATTCCTTGCATCTCCTACTGCGTCTTCCGGAGGGCTTCTTCGAGTGTTGTCACGCGCCGGGCGATGTCCATGTCCAAAGCGTCTTGCTGTGGGGGGTGGATTGGGGAGGGGTTGGCAGGGGTGGTGGTTTGGAAGGGAGGGGGAGGGGTGGTCTGGTCATGTCTTGGTAGGGGAAAGGGGGGGGATAATAGAGGGGTTGGTAGGCGGGGGAGTGGTTGGTATGTGTCTAGTAGGTTAGGTCTTGAGTGGTTGGTCAAGGAACGGACCTGGTATCAGCCATTCCGCAAAGACATGAACGATTTCATCACTGATAGCTCCTCAATCGACGACGAAGAGAGCAACCCTAGACGTGTCAGGAGGGAACAGCCATCACAGGAACGAAGGCCACAAATTGTGAGGTTCCGACAACTACCCGCCCTGGAATTCCTCGGTGCCACTCCACGCCTGAGGATGCCAGCACATGCTACCCCAGCAGTGCGGCCACAGGCACCGGAGATATCCAGCAGGCACTTGTTCAAAGTCCTGGCCATACGACATGAGACCAATGCCCACAATACCACATGAAAATGGATGTGAAATCAAACAATAACACATAAATAAATGTTAAACAAACCATTTACTGGGCTATATGACCTATGCAGTCGATGCGCCCTAAAGCCCAAAACCATTCACTGGCACAAAACATGACGTATGACGGCCACGAAATACAATGGTTGGTCAACGCGTCAAGCACATCGCATCGTAACAGCGGATACCACACGGACATGTAGTGGCAGATAATGGGACAGTGTGAGCATGGGAAAGGATATTTATGATCAGAAATGAGGACGAAGCCGGTTTGCTGGCTTCGAATCCAAAGCCACAAGGTTCCGAAGCCAAAGATAGGCCCTTACGCCACACAGAGTGGTGGTGGAACTACAACGATGGACGACGTAGGACGTGTGCTGCTCGAAGCCTGTGTGCTGAATTCCCAATGTCAAGGGCCGTAAAACAGGGTCCGAACCATCAGTAACCGAACTTACAAATGCAAGGCAGCACACTTCATATGTAATCCTCATTTCAATATATGTTTATATGCGAATAGAAACCTGAATGGATATATCATCCAATCAAAAACCCTAACCTGGATGTGTCAGCAGGGTTTGGAATGCACTGGGCAGTGTCGTGTCCCACACCGAGGTCTTGCCAGAGGCCCTGGTTGCACCCTGCCATGTCATTCACCAGGGCGACAACACGTGCTCCTGCCGTCTCCACCGTCTTGATGAGCTCGCGAACCATGTCGGGTTTTGCTGTCTCATCGAAGCGAAAATCAATCGGCAGCTTCCAATTGGCAAAAATTCCACCCAACATGAACACAAGCATATGCTTGTGTGGGCCGATGACCTGATCACATAACAATTGCAATTAACATGGGAGCCAACAACATGCGATCATTTCGGGCGAGATATACATGCATCATTCTTCATATGCAGACCATGTTTTTCATCCATGCTGACCTGCCAACACATAAACAAGAGATTACATGATAAATACTACCACCCTCAGACCTAATCAGTACACAAAATGCTGGCATGCACAATTTTGACTTTGCGAATTTTCAACTCGATGTCGCTGCTACGATGCAATTTACACTGTGTTGCTGTGTCGGTTCAGTAACCTGAAGTGACACAAGGTGAAGCAGGTCCAAAATAATCATATGCCTCAGTACTCATGGCACTCATGAGGAATAAGTGAGTGGGTGATTTATAAGCAGGTGATTTTGCATGATTCATTTGCCTTTTATACTGCTGTATGTGCTGAATATTTGTGGATGGCCTATATTCCAGTAGAATTGCACATTTGCACACACAATTACTTTCATGTACATCTAGGCTAAGGAATGGGTCTCATTGTTTGAAGAGGCAAACTTGGTGCAGAATGATGGGACAATCAGGACCTACATTACTCATACCATTATCAGTTATTATCACCTGGTCAAGCTGAATGTCGTATGCAGCACACCCCATCAGGTCCATCTCATCATGCATTAGAACACAATGCCGGTCTCTCTCTGATGGTGGTGCTAGCAACTTTGTCAGCAGCTGTGCCTGCACCTGGCACTGGCCTGCAAGAAACACAACAAATTGTTTCACAGAATTTGTATGCGACATACAAAAAAATCACTTACTACTGGCCCACCTACTGGTGCTGAATTGAAATGTGATTGCACAAGTCAGCAGTGTGAAATAATCTACAGTTTATAGCCATTACCAACACAGGTAACCACTACCAACCAGTAACAAGCAGATACACGCAACATAGTCCTAATTATATCAACATGTTAATATCATTTGTCACATTTGTCAAATTCCTTGTAACTGTTCAGTGTGCATGCATATGTTGCTATTGACCTACAAGTAATCAATACAGGTCACAAATTGGCATCTGGTGTGCCATCATTATGTTTTGATCAGTTTTTCCACTGCAGCACCACTTGACACATGAGAGTTAACATGAGTGCTGAGTATAGTATATAGCATTCAGAACTCCACAACAAGCCAATCTATGTCAGAAGATGTACACCTGGGGTGGACCTGTTGGTGATAGCTGGCATTTCCAATGCATGCATCGGATATCAACAGAGATAGAGACACCTGGAGGCTTCAGGTGCCTCCATCAGTGTTCATCTATGCACAGGTCATAAGTGAACATTATTAGCAAAGGTGTAATATATTGTTGTCTATGCCTGTCTGTATTTGAATTAAGCCCTGTGATGAGATGCACAAGGGAGAAAGGCAGAACCAGTAATTACTATCAATAGAAAAGTCTGAAGCATGAACCATGCAAAACTATATCAGATAATGATCATATTATAAACACATAGTAACATAAAACATTAGTAGTTACATTTGTGCATTACATTTGTAGTTCACATAGTAAAAAATTAAGCATTATCATGACAGTCTTCCAGCGTGACTTTACCTGGTCACAACATAATGCTCGAGATCCAACGCTGCAATGTGTTGATTGCTGGCAGTGGCTGAGACTTTTGCCGGATCCACTCATACTGTTTTCGAGATGTGTGTAGGCGCATCTCCAGCGCCTTCAGCATGGTGTCTTCATCCCAGGGGCAAGGACGGGTTCCATACAGCAGGTACCTTGCCTGATAAATGAAAGCAAAACATTCCACCCAACACTAACCCACAGCACTACCAATGCTATCATGTAAAATGAGCCAATAATGTCCCCACTTGTACACTCCTCCACCAAACTGAAGTATGGCCATCTTTAGTAACACAATGGGTGGCCTGGATGGAGGGCTTGAGAGGATATGACACATGTACTAAATTAACAGTTTTGAGGCCTGGGTAACCCATATCACAAGACCATTTTGTACACTTGTTCCAAATCTCACATTAATCTAACATTTTATGAGTGTCAATGGTGAAGTGTCTGGGGTATGAAAGCAAGTTCCAGGAAGGTCACATTGTTCCCCAGGAACAATTCAGGAAGCACAACTGTGGCCACATATACTGAAACTACCATACCCGTGAGTCTGTGACCATGATAGGTTTTTAGACCACATGGATCAAGGTGTTTATTTAATTAGGTATTTATTCAGCAATTTTGAGCACACCAGGTGTCCCTAAAATACCTCTAAAAATCAACTGAGTTGCTATTGGTCCTCATAATGCTACTGTAGTTACTCAGAACAGAGGCACTAATATGCCATAATCGCTCAATACCAGAAAATTCAGGTCAAGCCATGGAGACAGGACTGGTGAAATCGGTTCGGTACATGATCGTGCTTGAGCAGTTCTGGATGTTCGAGGTTAGGCATGTACAGGCAATGCAGCTCTAGTGGCCACAGTATATTTGCTGCAGTACAGTACCTGCTGATCCGTGAAGAACCCAGCTTTTACAGCTGCCTGAGGTGCGCTACTTTGCCGGAGATCTGCAACTTCAGCAGTGAGGCTAGCCACATGATGCTCGAGCTCCATCAACCTCTCAGTATCTGTTCTGTAAAAAAAGCAAGGAAAACATGCAATATTACAATAAAAACAGTCATCAATGAAAGCTGAAACAAACTTACCAAGATGACATCTCACATGACCTCATTGAAGTTGAAAAAGCAATACCAAAAATTACTACATTTTGAGGAGGTAAAGATGCCATGCATGGTAGTTCATTGGAATATTACATGACACTTCATTGAAATATTCTGCTGCCACTGCAAAAACGTTCTTAACATGCATTACCTAGCAATATGGTAATAGTGCTAGCTTCTCCACTCATGCAATACAAATATCACAATGTTTGTTCTCTGATAATGTCCCACCATGGAGTAGATATGTGTGTGCACATAAGTGGGGTGGTCCAATAAATTAAATGACATACCGAGCATGACATATAACAAACAAATATACTTCATGCTTTGAAGCATGACTGATGTGGCTACCAAAGAAAACACATGTTTGATGTAGTTAATCCTGACTGCATGGTTAATTGTACCTCACTGCTGGTCTCGCTTCTATCTTTCCACCACTGGATGATGCCTCCAGATGATCTTCCTGGATTTCAAGCAGAGTCTCTGCCCTTCGCTTCTTTGCCCTCAGCAGGCCTGTTGTTGCAGTAGGTGCTTGCCTGAAAATCAATGGAACACAACTGAATTGCACTGTATGCAATTGTATGAAATTGACTGAGGTATTGTGTGTTAAATGGAAATGGTCATTACTGATCATAATTGCATTTCTTGGTACCACTGATGAACTATTTTAGCATTGCTTTAACATGAACCATAATACAAATAATAAGACCATATTTATTTTACACAAACTAGAATGTATTGACCAATTACTATATATTAGTTGAACAAAACTGTTTTGCAGGCTACAACAGAGAACAACAGCAAAGATACAAAGAAGCAACAATGTTGGCACATCATTGTCACATCACAGTCACATCACTGTCACATCAGCAGTGATAAATCAGCACCCCAAGGCAGTGGTTTTATTGGGACCATAGTGCAATTGAACATTGTTATGGCATGGCTTCAAGGCATTGTGATCACGGTATCACATACCTTGGCTATTCCATGATACCATTGCTTGAGCATGTCATACTAGTAGACTCAAAAGTATCTTCATACATGTAGACCTCAAATTACCATGAAAGCATATTGCTTAGCATGACTTACTTGATTAAGATTTCTGAACTATTGTCACCATAATAACATCAAATAGCAAACCAAAGATGTAACATTACCTCACTATCTGTTGATTGATTGATTATTTGGGCTTAGGGGCACATCAACTGCTACTGGTTATGTAGCACCTACTCACTATCTGTTACCAACGTATTACCAACCCATTGTTTATTACCTGGTTGGTTTTACGACACGTCGACCGTTGAGTCCTATAGCGTCGCCAATCTCTCACGCCGATTGGTCGCGGGCGAAGAGTAGTGACAGATGAGATTCGAACTCACAACCTTTCGGTTGTGAGACAAGCATCTTGCCCCTAGACCACTCGTCCCCTTGTTGTTTATTACCTGTATGGGTGTGATGCAGGAATGAGGCAGGATGGCCTGGCTGTAGGGAGCAGATGCCTGTTGGGATTGGAGGCTGGATGTGCATCAGGATTCAGAAGCTCAAAACGAAAATAAAACACGGGCCTCTAACTCCAAAGCAGTCAACTTGTCATATCAAGGAGGTGAAGTTTTTGCCGCGTTTGCGGCACTATGTCATCAATTGCCAGGAATCTGCTAGGTTTGGAATATTCTACAATAGGATTATGGACGCGTGTATATCGACTCATGAGTCGATTTACACATGCCTGCTTCTCTGTGTAAAGCCACTCATGAGTCGATTTACACAGGGACCGTCGGCTGTGTATATCCACTCAGATCTGTCGTGATTTACACAGAAGCGCCCTCTGGTGTAAAACCACTCATGAGTCGATTTACACAGATGGCGCTGCCTGTGTATATCGACTCAGATCTGTCGTGATTTACACAGAGAAGCCCTTCGGTGTAAATGACGATCCGTCGTGATTTACACAGAATCACTGTTGGTGTAAATCCACTCAGGAGTCGATTTAAGCAGGGGAGCGCCACGGGTGTATATCCACTCAGATCTATCGTGATTTACACATAGATGCTATTCCGTGTAAATGACGATCTGTCGTAATTTACACTGAAGTGCCGTTTGGTGTAAAACCACTCGCTAGTAGATTGAAGTATGTGGCGCTGCTTGCGTAAATTAACTCAGTGTGATGTGCACGGGTAGGCGTGCAACTTTGCATGCTTTTTGACGGAATGGTTTGGGCACCATGAAAGCCAGCGTTCCCCTCAATAATTCGAATGTTTAGCATGGGATCATATGAAATGGATTCAGGGACGGATCCAAAAGCCGGACTGTGGTTAGAAAGTTCAAAAATCTTCCTCCCGTTTCAAAAAACGCATTGGATTCGCACAGCTAACCGTCTTCGAGTCTGTTCGAACCGATAGTTGTCATAAAATGTTTTTAGATTCCGACACAATGGCATTTTAGCACAAATTTCGACAAAAATCTGCATCATAGAGCAGGGGGAAGGGGGCATGGCCTCGTTGGATCCACCAATGAATAGGGTCCCACGGTCCTCCAAATTTCCTCAATGCATACCTCCTCCCCAATCGTTTTGGTAAGAGTGCCGGTTTTGGAATGCGTCTTTCCCATGAGCGACGCCAAGCCAGGTTCGCTCGTGTAGCATATGTGGATGCTATGCTTTCGGCCGTCATATTTCGACTCAGACCGGAACCGGCGATGTCATCAGAACTTGGCGGGGGGGAGGGCTTAGGGCGCATCGACTTCATTATTCATGTAGATGTCGGCAGAACTTAGGACGAGACTACTACTTATGTAGTATGGGGCGGCGGTGTCATGTAGACGCACGGTGGAACCGGTGGTGTCAGGAGAATGGTACCGGGCATGTCATACAAATTCGCAGGACGGGCACAATGGTGTTTGAGCACAAAGATGGACATTACCAACAGTGTCAGGGAGACAGGATTGGCAGTACAAGGACACGGAGCGCGACTGAACTAGCGACCGGCGATGGCGATGTCAAGATGAATACGTCGCGCTAGGGGTGTGGTGAAGGACACCCATCCGACCTAGTATATAGAACTAGCGGTGTCACATTTAAGGTCGGATCGATAAATTATCCTTCGGGGGAGGGGCACATTCCTTCAAAGGGGTGTCTTCGGCTGGATATTCGTTGAGGACGGAGGGTGCACTGGAGCATACTGATGGGACACCGTTTTGTGTCAAATGGGCGCCTTTTCCTGTGAGATGCGTCTTAGGCTGAGAAACTGCGCAGGGCTTCCTATTAGCCACACTGCCCTTTCCATGAAGTACCGGGACTACATTCCAGCATGCAGCGTCCCCACTGGTCTAAAGCGAACCAATTTCCATAAAATTGCCAATAGTCGGTTTTACAGCGGCAATTTGCTCTTCCGTCTAGTCGCTTTTCATCCTTCCAAGTCATTCCTTGCTTCAACTAAACATTCCAGATATGAACTAAAAAAGTACATCGAAGAACATTTATTATTTAAAAAAAATTGATTTCACTCAATTTTCTCAGCTTTTTCATTGACAAAGCTTGTTTCTTGGTGGGGAGAATAAAACGATTTTAGACCGATTTGTTTAGTATAATTTTCCTTAAACCATTTTATATTCCGAAACCTATATACCAGTACGCGGCAGGCAACAAATCAGTCGGTGCGCGAGCGTCTTACTCGTGGGGTGTGTTGTGAATATTTATCAGTTGTGCGGCGTGAGCATGTCGGCAGTATCAGGTATGGATTTATAAACTTGGTTGACATCGATTAAGCGTACTTTTGTTATAATTTTCTCTACCGTTGCTCAGGAAGTTGGCTTATAACCGCATCCTTCGCTAATTTAACCACAGCGCCAATTTGTCATCTGGCAGTCATCCGTCGGCTGCCAGATCCCGTAGAGCTGAGTTCAGTCTCGACGTAAATTAGAAAGTGTATTGCAATTTGCTGATATTCGTAAGTTTAATTCTACTTATTTCAGCAGCGTCAATTCTATAACCTATTTCGTTATTAAATGGATGTGAGAATTAGATTTGGTGGTCGCTTTTAATTTATGCAGATCACTATGCCGGGTTTTCTCCCTCTATCTTGTTCCTGAGACCACGTGACCTGGGAGCAAATTTTCGCTGTAAAACCGACTAATGTCTCTTGGTGGACTGGTGGAGGTTCCTGTCGCGCTATCGGGTCCTCTTTATTGGAACCTCCCATTGTTCTGAACCGGCACCGTCACGGAACAATTGAAACCGTCGAGTCCTGCAAATTAGAACCTACCGTGTAACATCTAGGACTACCCGGCCTAGATGCTGGAGTATTTTCTTGACCGCAATCAGACCTGTGGGACATTGGAGACCCTCAGGGCCTGTCACGAATTCCGTAGGATTTGGAGCCTCCCAGTGGGTTGCAAGAGCTCTGCTGTTGTTGCAATGGCAGACGGAGCATCCCACTAGTCAAATACCTGCCACCCTCCCAGTGACATGCCTATGGGGCCTCTTGCCATGCCGCTGAGGCTCTTAGTCAGTTTTGACATTTTCCCAGACTGCAGACTCCGTAGTTCCTAGTTTAGGCCTTCTGCTACTTTCTCGTCCCCTCCCGATCTACTTGCTGAAACTCCGCTATTACGGTATATTATGGTGTTCCGGGGCCTCCTGCTAATGCAACAGGGCTTCCAGATATATTCCCCATCATAATAGCTGTGGGAGTCTCCTGGGCCGCCAGCGACGCCACACGTTGAACCTCGATCTGGTCTTGGGGTCATATGTCCTACAGGGCGTGCAGCTAAGGCGCAGGGACTACAATCAGCCCCCTGGTGTCTCATCGTTGTCCATCAATAACCCAGTTGGGCTGATGGAACAATTTCAATCCCTTCTACTTACTATTCAAATATGTGACTACATGTGAACTCAAGGGGCACACTAATGGGAGACTCCATTAGAAGGCGAGTGAAACTTCGATGTCCGTATTTGCAAGCTCATGGGAAAGCCACTAAACCAAGTATTCAATGATTCACTACATGAAATAGTCGCCATATTAATCAGGTGAAACTGCATGCAGACATTTTTATTTGTTTTATTTAGTATGGCTAAGCATACCATTATCAAACACTGGCAAACATACCACAATGCAAGTACATGGCAAACATGATAGTAATTCCCAAAACAAGAAGAATGTATGACAACCATCTGGGCGCACACGGCAGCAGACTGCAGGGTCATACAGCACCCAATGCCACTCATGTTTAACTATGTCATACATATACATGCCATTTGAAAACATACCACAAGGTAGGTAAACAGCAAACATGGTAGTTCCAAAAAGCACAAATAATGGAAGACAGCTATCTGGGCGCACACGGCAGCAGACTGCAGGGTCATACAGCACCCAAAGCCACTCATGTTGAACTATGCCATACATATCCGTCATTGAAAGCGGGGCTGCAGTTTCTTCTTCAATTTGTATCGACAGATTTATTGATTGATTGGGCTTACGGGCGCATCAACTGCTACTGTTTATTTAGCGCCCTTGTCTCGACAGGCATTGGTTTTTAACAATTGCAAATATCGCACCAGGCAAAAAGAGGATGTGTGAATGGAGATTTACTATGCTGATACTGAGATAACAACTGATCTGTTAGAAACTGCACTCCTGCTTTATGAATTAACAGATCTTTATGGACTAGACAGCGCGTTTCGTGACTAGATTGTCGGACCATTTTTGCCATGAATGAATACCATGTATACACATGGCACAACGTATGTCTGGACTAGTACGTTTGGCATGCACATGTCACAACCGTGCAGCCGTCATAAACTCGAAATAGACACTGCACAGCCGAGAGCACCGGCGGTGGCGGAGCCTGCGGCCGTTGATGCACCCGGTCTATGCTATTGCACTCCCCAATGGCACAGGTGTAATCGGACAAAACGCGGTGTTGGGCAGCAACAGTGAAACTCCCGGTCTTCTGGATTCTTCGTATGGTGATGGAACCTCGTCCAGCGAAGTTCCCCGAAGACGTTTGGATCATCTTGGGTGGCCGGTGGACCTGCAAAATATGCAAAAATAGGCATTACCAAACCAGTAAGGAATACATCAATCTATCTCGTTGCATATTCATGAATCCCCAATAAACCGCAATCATATACTCTTATACCAATATTATGCAATCAGACATATCAGCCATCATACCCCAGCAGAGGTCAGCAGAGGTCACACATCCATTACTTGCGATTTTTTTCGTACAGTTTTTGAACACGTTGGGTAATTGGCATGGAACTTCTTGACGATTTCTAACCAAACACATTGACACGCAGTTTTACACATACGACGCCGAATTTGTACACACATAGTCACGAAATTGTCAATATTCGTCGCCACACATCCATATTCAACCCAGGGCCTCGTCTAGATGTGGATTTTGGGAGGCATAACTGCACATCTCCAGGTTTCCTCAGAGTATCTAAGGCATGATTTGTTGAACATGTGCATTCATAGAAAAGTAACTGATGTGAGTGCCACCCTACCACTAGCTACTTCACGGAACAGCTTAACAACCTCATAGTGAAACCTCTTGTACTCACTGTTACGAAGTAATGCTTCATAATACATTTATGACACATGCTATAAGCCAACTTACCAGTTTACTGCCTCCTTGCTCCCACGACTCAAAGTCAAAGTCAAAGTCATTTATTAAGGCACTGCCCCATTGTGGAACTTACGAAATACCTAGTCAATTGATCACATTCCTGCCATCATGTTAGATAAAATTGTAAAAGATAAAGGATAAAATCACATTACAATTTACGGACGGTGCAGCTTCGTAAAAGTACCGGCTAGAAATTCATTCAGTTGCTCATGACATCCAATACAGACAAGCATTGCGACTCTGGTATGGTTCTTCACGCAGGTCACCTAGCTACCTAGTTGTATGGTTGAGGCTGATAGCACGCACGAAGGTAGCACGGCTAATTGTGTCGCGTGCTTGACCGGGAAGCGCATTCCACTGGAGAGTGGAGCGGTAGGAGAAGCCCCGCTGGGTGGCTGCTAACCTACATCGTTGCAGGTGAAGTGCCCCAGCATCGGTAGCACGAGTGCTTCTCTCCGACACAGCCGAGCGTTCAACAAACATTTCCCTGATGGCAGATGGGCAGTTCGCGCCGTGTATGGCTTTGTGTGCGTTGCACAGGTCACGGTGTCGCACCATCTCCTCAATCCTATCCCAGCCCAACTCGCGCAGAGGACAAGATGTGGTCGCGCTTCCGTCTTCCAGTGACTAGCCTAGCCGCGAAGTTTATGCACTTCTGCACTCGCTTCATGCGGCACGCATCTGCCCCACCCCATACGGAAAGGCAGTAAAGGATATGGGGGAACACATGGACTTGGACGAGGAGCTTCAGGACTTCAGGGGTGAAGTGCTGCCGGAATTTGAAGAGGGACACGATGATGGCGGTGCACTTCCGGATGATGGAAGATATGTGCTTCTCCCACGTCAGCTGCTGGTCGAGGAATACTCCGAGCACTTTCACTGTTGGGGCCGGGTGGATATGTTTTTCCGAGATCATTATGTGAAAACCTAAAGCTTTTTTGAGAGAAGATCTGGTGCCAAGAATGGTGAAGCAGGTCTTGTCCGGGTTCATTTTTAGACTATTGGACTGGAACCACTTTTGGAGTGCATGGAGAGATTCCTCGACCCGCAACCGAAGGTGGGAGAGGCTGACGACGTCAGGAGCAGAGTGGTCTAGGAGGTCGGTGTCGTCAGCGTAGGCCACAAGGCGACCGTGAGGAAGGAAGGAGGACAGATCATTGATGAAGAGGAGGAACAGGATCGGCCCAACGATAGACCCCTGAGGGACACCGTGGGTCAGGAGGAGTGTGGAGGAGCCGCCCGAGACCATCTGCTTCCGATCAGAGAGGTAGCTTTTGAACCACGGGGACGGGATGCCGTACCACCCCAGCTTACTCAGGAGAACGCCATGGTCAACGCTGTCGAAGGCCTTACTTAAGTCAATCGTCGTTAACGACGCGACGTGACCGATGTCGATGGCCCTAGAGATCCATTCGACAGCGTCGAGCAGGGCGTCCTCCGTCGAATGACCGTAGGCGTACTGAAACGGGGACAGAATATTGTTCGACAACAGATAAGCCACAAGTTTGGAGCAAACGACTTTTTCCGTGATTTTGGAGAGAACAGAGAGATTCGAGATAGGCCGAAAGTTGTTCACATCATCTCGCGTGCCAGATTTGTGAATGGGAGTGACGCGGGCGACTTTCCAAGCACTCGGGAAGGTTTGTGAGGTGATGGATGTGTTGACGAGGTGGAGCAGGTGCGGGCCGATCACTGCAAAACATCGCTTGATCGCAAACAATGGTACGCCATCAACTCCCACCGCTCGAGACGAGCTCATACGGCTTATGGCCTTCGATAACTCGGGGAGCGTGGCGGGACACAACACAAGAGCAGAGGCGCACACTCCGGGTGGTCTGGGTGGGCACTGCTCTAGGTCGCCGGTTCGTCCCGCCTCCTCGGCAATACGGGCTCCCAGCGCCGCGAAGTGGGCGTTGAAGTCGTCTGCCCTCGCCGTGGTGTCGTCGTCTCTGCCTGGGAGGCCTGCCGCGGGACGGAGACCGAAATGCTTCATTCGGCTCCAGAATGAGCGCCGATCGGTCAGCAGGTCCGCACACAAGAACTCGCGCCTGGCCCTGACCTGCTCGCTCATGAGCCCGTTCCTACATATCCGGTACTCCTGGCGTGCGGTGTCGTCATCTTCGCTCCTCCTCCACACCTCGCACGCCTCGCGACAGTCCTCTTTTGCAGCATCGATGCCGGGGTCGTTACGCAGCCACGGACAGTCAGGGTGCCGGATCCTGCTTGTCACCAGCGGGCAGTGCAGGTCCACGGCTGCGTTCCAGATGCGCATGAAGACTTCAAGCTTGCCGTCGATGTCGGCGCGGTCGTACATAGGCTGCCAATCGGTGGTGATGAAGTGCAGGCAGAGTGTGTCCCAATTCATCTTCGCCCACGGCCTTCTGGTAATGGGTGGCAGTGGCCTGTTCCGCTGCCTCCTGACCTCGCCCCTGAGCAAGACCGGCAGGTGATCTGCCACCGGCTCCGGTATGACAGTGACTGTCGCCTTTCCCTCGGGCAGGTTTGTGATGGCTACGTCCAGCAGAGACGGTCTGGGGAGGAGGTGGGTTGGCTCTCGCACGAGCTGCCCCAGGTTCAAGTCGTTTAGTGAGGACAGAAAACGACGTGATGCAGCACTCTCTGCTCCTTCCAGTAAGTTCAAGTTGTAGTCTCCAAGACCCAGCACTGGATGTCCTCGTGAGACTGCTTCCCGGAGCTGGCGCTCGATCAGGTCAGTGACGCGAATAGTGGCTGATCTGGTGGGTCGGTAGGTCACTCCCACGGTCACCGTCTGTCGTCCTCTCCCGCCCACTGACATCCACAGCGACTCCAGCTGTGGGTCTGATCCCCCGATGTAGTTACGTAGTTGTAGTTGTAGTTGTATCCCCCGATGTAGTTACGACTGTAGTTACGCTGCCTTTCGGCCGGCCGCGGTTCTTTTTGACGCGAGGAGGCATGGTCGGATGATCCAGCATTAGGCTGCCTCCATCTAAGTTGATCAGGTGACCAGTGTCGCCCGCAGACCGTCCTGAAAATGGCACATGGGCGACAGCAGTGGTGGCGGCGGAAACTGGGGCCACTGACGTGCTAGGTCTCTCATTGTGCTTGCCAATCACTGGGGAAGAAACGATTGGAGAGCATACCCTGTTCGTTCGGGGCCTATGAGCACCGATCACTGGTGAAGGAGCAGAACTTGAGATCAGTACACGACGAAACCCTCCGATGATCGGAGACAGTACATGGCCCAACCTGAGCCTGCAAATGATCAGCTGCATAAGACAGGAGCCACTTGTTGCCAATGAGGTCCTGTGAAAACAATGACATGCTTTGTTACCGTCGAGTACTTACGGAGCATGGGCGGTGCAACAACCCTAAAAAGGAGTTTTATGCACTTTTGATGACCTTTACCTTAGGCCAAGGCCACCATATTCAAACGCCAGGAGTATATCGGCCATTCCACGTCGATTAGTGAATGTTTCATCAAATTCGGTTTAGTACTTTCGGAGTATATGCGTGGCAAATTTCCTCAAAAAGGATTTTGTGTATTTTGGTGACCTTGACCTAATGTCAAGGTCACCATATTAAAAGCCCTACGTATATCGATCACGCCACGTCGATTGGCGAAGGTTTCATGAAATTACATTTAGTAGTTTCGGAGTATGGGCGTGGTAAAAAGTCTTTAAAAATGTTTTGTGCTTTTTTAGTGACCTTGACCTAAAGCCAAGGTCACCATATTCAAAAGTCCCAAGTATATCGACCATGTCACGTCGATTAGTGAAGGTTTCATGAAATTCGGTTCCGTAATTTAGGAGCATGGGCACCGCAATTATTGCCAATAAAGATGTACTTATTTTGCGACCTTAGGCCAAGGTCAAGGTCACCATATTTTAAAGTCCCAAGTAAATCGACTATGCTGCATCGATTGGTGATGGTTTCATGAAATTCAGTCGAGTCGTTTGGGAGCATGGGCACCGCAGCATTTTCAAAATGGATTCAAAATGGCCGCTCCAAGTTTAAGGGGTAATTTAACAGCTTTAAGTATCGGTGAGAGTCACCATATTCAAAAGTCCCACGGAAATCGACCCCTTTGTATCGATTGGTGAAGGTTTAATGAAATTCGGTTCAGTAGTTTCGGAACATGGGCACGGCAACAACCCTGGGCAACAGAGTAGACCCACCCTATAGCATGCCATACCAAGACATGTTTCTCGGTGTTGCGCTAAAAACGTCTCCGCTGTCCAGTTACAACTGGCGGCATGTGACGTCATGTGAGAAGATCCTACTTTTGTGTCAATATTTAATTCAATATGTATTCGGCATTCTTTTACTTTCTGCCGTAGCGTTATTTACACTAGATATGAAACCGAATGTGCCGCATATGGGCAGGAAATGTCGCACTGTTCAAATATACCACTGGATATGGATGCAACGTTTTGATGACGTCACAAACAGTCACAATATACTGCTATATCGCCCATCTCCATTGCTTTTTCGCCCATCTCCATTGGAGCCATGCTATGAAGCCATGCCATGAAACCATGCCATGCCATGTCATGAAATAATACCATGCCATGAAACTGCCATGAAACCTGCCATGCCATGATCCAGGGAACATATTCTGGCGGTATTTCCACATGGGGATGAAGGTAAAACAAAAGGTCATACCACATTATGTATACGTTACCGCAGCGAGAAACCACCATGAAGCCATCGCAGTGGGTTGAAATCATCAGGACCTCATCCAATAGATCCAGGGAGCATATTCTGGCGGTATTTCCACATGGGAATCACGAAAAGTGCATGACGCCAGCAAGTAAAAGAGACGGTTATTCCACATTATGTATGCGTTTCGGCAGTTAGAAACCACCATGAAACCATCTCACTGGGTACAGATCATCAGGACATCTTCCAATATATTCAGTGATCCTATTCTGAAGTTATTCCCACATGGGAATTCGGATAAGTGCATGACGGCAGCAAGTAATAGAGACGGTTATACCACACTATGTATACGTTACGGCAGCGAGAAACCACCATGAAACCATCTCAGTGGGTCCAGATCATCAGGACATCTTCCAATATATCCAGTGATCATATTCTGAAGTTATTTCCACATGGGGATCACGAAAAGTGCATGACGGCAGCAAGTAAAAGAGACGGTTATACCACATTATGTATACGTTACGGCAGCGAGAAACCACCATGAAACCATCGCAGTGGGTCCAGATCATCAGGACATCTTCCAATATATCCAGTGATCATATTCTGAAGGTATTTCCACATGGGGATCACGAAAAGTGCATGACGGCAGCAAGTAAAAGAGACGGTTATACCACACTATGTATACGTTACGGCAGCGAGAAACCACCATGAAACCATCGCAGTGGGTCCAGATCATCAGGACATCTTCCAATATATCCAGTGATCATATTCTGAAGGTATTCCCACATATGGATTACGAGAAGTGCATGACGGCAGCAAGTAAAGCAGAAGGTTATATCACATTACGTATATGCTAGGGCAGCAAGAAACCATCATGAAACCATCGCAGTGAGTTCAAATCATCAGGACTTCTTCCAATATATCCAATACATCCAGTAAAAATAAAAAAAGAGACGGTTATACCACATTACGTATACGTTACGGCAGCGAGAAACCACCATGAAACCATCGCAGTGGGTCCAGATCATCAGGACATCTTCCAATATATCCAGTGATCATATTCTGAAGGTATTTCCACATGGGGATCACGAAAAGTGCATGACGGCAGCAAGTAAAAGAGACGGTTATACCACATTATGTATACGTTAGGGCAGCGAGAAACCACCATGAAACCATCGCAGTGAGTCCAGATCATCAGGACATCTTCCAATATATCCAGTGATCATATTCTGAAGGTACTCCCACATATGGATTACGAGAAGTGCATGACGGCAGCAAGTAAAGCAGAAGGTTATATCACATTACGTATATGCTAGGGCAGCATGAAACCACCATGAAACCATCGCAGTGGGTCCAGATCATCAGGACATCTTCCAATATATCCAGTGATCATATTATGAAGGTATTTCGACATGGGGATCACGAAAAGTGCATGACGGCAGCAAGTAAAAGAGACGGTTATACCACATTATGTATACGTTACGGCAGCGATAAACCACCATGAAACCATCGCAGTGGGTCCAGATCATCAGGACATCTTCAAATATATCCAGTGATCATATTCTGAAGGTATTTCCACATGGGGATCACGAAAAGTGCATGACGGCAGCAAGTAAAAGAGACGGTTATACCACATTATGTATACGTTACGGCAGCGAGAAACCACCATGAAACCATCGCAGTGGGTCCAGATCATCAGGACATCTTCCAATATATCCAGTGATCATATTCTGAAGGTATTTCCACATGGGGATCACGAAAAGTGCATGACGGCAGCAAGTAAAAGAGACGGTTATACCACATTATGTATACGTTACGGCAGCGAGAAACCACCATGAAACCATCGCAGTGGGTCCAGATCATCAGGACATCTTCCAATATATCCAGTGATCATATTCTGAAGGTATTCCCACATGGGGATTACGATAAGTGCATGACGGCAGCAAGTAAAAGAGACGGTTATTAAACCAACCGCAAGTAAAAACGGTTATACCACATTATGTATACGTTACGGCAGCGAGAAACCACAACATGAAACCATCGCAGTGGGTCCAGATCATCAGGACATCTTCCAATATATCCAGTGATCATATTCTGAAGGTATTTCCACATGGGGATCACGAAAAGTGCATGACGGCAGCAAGTAAAAGAGACGGTTATACCACATTATGTATACGTTAGGGCAGCGAGAAACCACCATGAAACCATCGCAGTGGGTTCAGATCATCAGGACATCTTCCAATATATCCAGTGATCATATTCTGAAGGTATTCCCACATATGGATTACGAGAAGTGCATGACGGCAGCAAGTAAAGCAGAAGGTTATATCACATTACGTATATGCTAGGGCAGCAAGAAACTATCATGAAACCATCGCAGTGAGTTCAAATCATCAGGACTTCTTCCAATATATCCAAGGATCATATTCCGGCAGTATTTCCACATGGGGATCACGAAAAGTGCATGACGGCAGCAAGTAAAAGAGACGGTTATATCATATTATGCATACGTTACCGCAGCTAGAAACCACCATGAAGCCATCGCAGTGGGTCCAGATCATCAGAACGTCTTCCAGTAGATCCAAGGATCATATTCTGGCGGTATTTCCACATGGGGATCAAGAAAAGTGCATGACGGCAGCATGTAAATGAGACGGTTATATCATATTATGCATACGTTACCGCAGCGAGAAACCACCATTAAACCATCGCAGTGGGTCCAGATCATCAGGACACCTTCCAATATATCGAGTGATCATATTCTGAAGGTATCCCCACATGGGGATCACGAAAAGTGCATGACGGCAGCAAGTAAAAGAGACGGTTATTCCACATTATGTATAGTTTTCGGCAGCGTGAAACCACCATGAAACAATCGCAGTGGCTCCAGATCGTCAGGACGTCTTCCAATATATCAAAAGATCATTTTCTGGAGGTTTCATTTCACATCTGGATACCAAAAGCTTAATAAGGGCAAAAAGTAAAAGAAAGTTTTATGCACAGGCGCTAGGAGGGTGTTTTCTACATTCTCTCTTTGTTAATGTTTCTAATGTTCTTGGTGGAGCAGAAGCAATAGCATACGGTTCTACGTCGTTGTTGCATGCAAAGTTGGTTGCCTGGTGGTTTATTCTCACAGCCGTTTTGAGAATAGTGTGCTCCGTATGGCGCAACCAATGGAGAATTGCTTCCGCCTCAACCAACATCTAAGGAATCGGGAAGATGCGAAAGCGTGGATGAGGTAGGTATACATCACAGATGTGGATTATTTCGTTGCGTCAAAGAAATGAAAGTGTTAACGAGCTGGGCAGGTGTCACTGACCGCGGCCGTCGCTGACAGTACCGATTCTAACCACAAATGAAAATTACTGTGTCCACCCCTGTGCGTATATGGTGCATCCATGAGAACTTTAGACGCTTTAATTTAACCCGCCTCCTCTTTCCAGTCAGATCCGCATACAGCGTTTCGCCTGGGGGAGGGGGTAGGTCACTGCATTTTTATTGGCCCTTATTATTGTCTCGATTTTACTTGTCTCTGAAGTTGCTAATTTGAGGTCCACCTGATCCTCGAATTTAGCCCAGTCCGCTCTTTTCAAGTTTCAAGATGGTCTAAATAGCTTAGTGTGGTGGATAGTGTACTTGCTGAGCCTAATTGTGATTGGGTAGTGGTCGCTCAGCCCGGGAACGTCTGAAACTGACCAGCCAAATAGTGAGCTAAGTCGTTGGGAGAAGCACGTTAAGTCAATGCAACTGTCCGATCCTCCTAAGGTCGGGTTGTAGCGGGTGGCGGCCCCGGTGTTAAGAAGTACTAGGTTGTGGTCCGAAATAAACTGGTGAATTTCGCGCCCTCTAGCGTCAGTCTGGTCGCTTCCCCAGGAGGGGTGTTTAGCATTAAAGCCTCCCATAATAAGAACTGGTGGAGGGGCCTCAAGCAGCAAGTCGCTCAGCTCCTGTGGTGTGGGGGTTTCAGCTGACGGCAAGATGTATAGTGAGGAGACTGTGGTTTGGCAATGGGCAATTGTGATGCTGACTGCAACGCAATTCGGGGGAGTATTTGACGATACTCGACGATGAGGTATGCTGTTTGCAATGAGTATGGCTGCGCCCCATTTCCTATGTGGGCCGTTTACGTTGTCGACGTGCCAAGTGTAATCTGGGATTTTGTTCCAAGTGGAGTCAGGATCTCGAAAGTGAGTTTCTTGGATCGCAGCTTGTGATGGTTTTTGTTGCAAGAATTCATATTTGAATTCTATGAACTTGCCTGGAAGGCCACCGGTGTTCCACGGCAGAAAAAGTCCCATTGCCGAACGCGTTTAGTAGCTATTGGTGCTCCTATACTGGGGTGGTGTCCGTGTCGAGTTGGGGAGAAAGGTTGAACCGGTGAACGGAGAGAGGTTGAGAGGTGACCCAGGCAGGGGTGGTAGCCTGGACGCTCCATGTACAATGCGCCATATTTTCATATATTCCAGGACATATCAACCTACCCACGTTAGCCCTTCACGTTAGCCCAGCCAAGAGGCCCTCAACATCTTCTCGAGGGCACTCTCCGTTGACTCGGGGTCCTCCTCATCGACATCGGCGGAAGTCATCACCACCTTGGATTTCGAACATGCTATAGCATGGCATGTGCAATTATTACACCATGTACCTGAATACAGGCATATGGATAATTGACCTATGATGACTTGGCATGCCAGAATGTCTTTGACAACCGGTGTATATATTTTCTAATTTCTTGTGTAGGTATATTCAGTCGAAAGCGTTGAGCTTGTTTCAATACAAATTCCGTATCTTGACCGATTGGCCGTCCGAGGTCCGTATATTGACGTAGTATGACCCCTGATAACCTCATTAGCGGTCACAATACAAATGTAACGTATACTTTGGGATCTCCCTGATCAGGTATATCTGACGGAATTTTGTATTGAATCCTAGTTTATGTAGTTAGATTAGGTTTACGGAAGTCAGGTTGGGGGCCTCTCCAAAGCCCCTCCCCCGGTCCGGTGAAGGTGGTCTTGCCAGCCCGCCCGACGAGGGAAGGCAATGCGGGACTACAAAAGTTGTCTCAAAACGAACTCACCAGGATTATCATGGGCGACACTTTTGTGGCATATTTTTTTGTCCCGCATACCGACTTTTGCGTGTCGATGCATTTATATATATATACATATATAAATATACATATATATATATATATATATATATATATATATATATATATATATATATATATATATATGTATGTGTGTACAATCAGTGGTGCAGCCATTATGGTGTCCAACGGAGTGGCTCAAATCGGACGTTGAAAACAACGCATGCTCGATATATTTGCCCCTGTCCGCATATTTGGTGTTCGTAGCCCGTCCCGGCCGCTTGTAAATCACGACACATTGGACTTAATGTGCCGGCGTAAGAAAGCACTAACAAACATCGACACCGACATCCCCTACCATCTCAACAATTTTTATGAAACGTGCCATTATGAAAGACATACAGAACAACATCACTGAGCGCATCATCACCAAGCCAGCATCCAAATTGTACCAACAATCATGTCGGTTTTGTATTCCATGTTCTCAGGTTTTCAAGATCGGAACAAAACACAAAAATTGATCCATGAACGGGGTGGACACACTAGCGCACCCGACACACTTGTGCACCCCGCACAAGCGCAACTTGGGTGCGCTCCGGTCGTAGCGGTAACAAGTATGGGAACATGATGTTCTCCCACCTGAAGAAAATTCCTCGAATTGCGGCCATTTTATCTTCAGGTTCCGAAAGTTGTGTTTTTATCTGTCCCAGAACAACAAATCTAGCAAACTCTAATGGAGTTAGAGCACGTGTCCCTCCCGTTGAGTGCCCCTTTTGGTTATGTGCACTGAAGTTAAATGCAGAGATGCATAACCTGCTTGAAGTACTAGCCAAAACAGACATAAGGCAAGCAAACAATAAACCGATATAGGCTTGCAAGAGCGGTGCCAGCCACCCGTGGTTGACGGTGACGCCACCAGGGTTCCCGCCGGTAGATTATGCATGATGCTGAAACAAAGGTTAACTTGGATGTCCGTACAGTTGGCAATTTAACTGGAGGTTCCTGAAAATCGCTGCCTTTAGCGTCTATCAAGTACCTCTTTTGGCACCAAGGAACTTCCATACAATGATGGAAAAATACTACGATTTTTACATCATGCCATCCCTACCTATTATATAGCCTGCTTCCAAGTATGCTGGACGCCAGTCAATAAATAAGTGAACAAATCATTTTAAGAACAATAATCACTTGGCTACCCATTCCCATTACAACCTCCACCACCATCATATCACGTCGTTAACCTGTGGGTCCAACAATACACTTGCTAATCTCGCTGGGAGATAGCAATAATGGCGCACATTCTGGGCGCTACATGACCGATGTAGTCGATGCGCCCTAAAGCCCTAATAACTAACTAACAATGGCGCACATTCTATACTTTAATACAGGATCTTTGTGTTGGGATAAAACCAAGATGCAAAATGGCTAGGATTAAATCAACTCAGGATAAAACTAAGATGAAGTGTAAATAATGTTATCGTTAATTAGTGATGCCATATCAACAATTATTGCTTGCGCGCGATTTTACACATGGCTCATCGGCAGAGTAACTGAGTTAATTAAACACACTCAAGTACCTTCTAACATCACCCCATGATTGTGCGAGTATCCTTCATGGAAGCAAGACAATCCACATGGCATTCACGATTTTTTGTGTGCCATATTAACAGCTGTTTTCAGTAAAAAATAATTGTGATATTAGTATCCAACATATGATCACACACACACACACACACACAGGAACATACATTGAATGCAACGCACGAGGACTCATAATGTCTTACCAGCGACATTTGAGGAAATGCAGATTTCCTTACTTGCGATTACGGCCACAGAACACTCAAAAGGTTGTGATAAGGAACAAGTTGTAATGTCGGGGATATTTATTTTATCCAAGCTTTATTTTCAACAACTTTGGACTTGGTATGCTCACCCAAATTAGGTATAATGAAGTTGCAGGAAAAAAGAACTTGAAGGAGCGGTTTGGAGGTACATTTCTAACAAGAATAAGGTACTGATACAACCGAAGTTTTAGCTGGAACCGCACAGCATTGACAGCAGCCATGACTGTCCGGATGCGTTTACAGCACATTGTGCAAGTTATTGCTCCGCTGCTCCAAATGTTTGAAGCTGGATTCACCCACATGTCGTTGAATCAATCCACAGGAGAGAGAAATTCGAGCACGCAAACGTTAAACACCAAGCAGTTAACAGGTTCTTACGTTCGCATGACGGACGAAAATAAAATGAATTATCAATTGAAGACCGAATATGGAAGGAACTGGACGGATTCAGAAATAGCAACCCTCCTCAAACAGCATGGATATATTGTAAAGATGGGCAGCAGTGGCAAACCTTTTGCGTTACTTGGTGATATTTTATATTATCCAGAAGAATTGCTTCCGGAATTGGGCATGCTGAGTGAACGACGAAATCTCTTGGGAAAGAAAGTTCTGTGGCTGGACAAAGCTGGAATTGCAAAGGTGGATTACTACTATGATACGAGTACTCATGCAAGTAAAAAAGTGTTTGAAGAGGCGGTGAAGACGTGGTCGGACAGTACATGCATCAAATTTGTAAAGCTTGCGCCCAATACATGTAATGCCAATCTCGGTCACGCAGCTGTGTGTGTGGGTAGCTTTGGCGGGTGCCACTCGTTACTGGGACGGAAGTATGGGCCCGGTATGCTGCATTCGCAAGAAATGTCGGTGATGCAGGGCGGATGTGAGGTGGCGGCAGCAGCTCATGAGTTTGGTCATGCTCTTGGATTGGTTCACGAAATGAGTCGGGCAGACAGAGATGAATATATTGCTGTTCGATACAACAACATTGACATCAAGCTAAGCAGCATCAAGGACGACAGAAGCATAAGGGGTGGCTGGTTCCAGGGTGGTAAATGTACACCCGAGCAAATGTATGACACTCCTAAGCCATATGACCCAATGTCCTTAATGCAGTATGGTTCTTCGGATTTTGCTGGGGAAGATGCCCGTCCCGTCTACCTCCATCAGAATGCCCACTATCAATACATGTTCGATTATCACCGAACAGCTGGGTATGTTCAAACACACTACGACATGTATGTTGTAAATGCAGGGTATCAATGCATCGCAAGGTGGAAGAAAGCCTGCCAAAGTAACGGTAAAGGAGCACCAAACTGCAAGAACTTTGGATACATCACGAAGGATTGCAAATGCGCCTGTCCGATGGGGTTTTCAGGATCGACATGTAGTTCCAAAAGTGGCCCCATGTTCCCTTTGCAAGACAGAGCGAAGGCGCAACTGGATGTGACCAAACCTGGATTGGTAGACATGGCCGGCAAGGGCATGCATGTTGACGGCAAGTACCCGAATTCTGGCTTTGTGTTGTGTCAGTATATCGGAGTGTATATTACAAGTGGACACGGAATTAGGAGTAGCGCTCAGGTTATACAAGACTTTTCGAAAGTGCAATCCGCGTACAGTAAATACCAGAGCCGTTGGATTGAGAAGCCAATCAGTGATTGCATGGTCGGGATTATAATGTACGTGGGCAACCAGAAATCTGGCTCCGTTAGAACTGAGTGCATTTCGTCCTTGATAAACAACGAGTTCCCAGAAGAATCCCGTGTCTTCAGATCAATGAACAACACGTTGTCCATTGTTGCCTTTGCAAATTGGGCAGTATCGCCGTCACACGATGCAGATTTATCGAGACGTGCAATGCAGTTCAAATTCAATATTAGTTTTTTGGACAAGCCTGAGGAGAATCTAGATTTGAAGAAAGTTTATCCCGGTAAGCTGGGCGCTGCAATAGATGAAACAACTAAGCAAGTAACAAAAGCACTTACGAATCATCTCCCAATCGTCATTGCGGTGGGAGTCACTATAGTTCTCGTCGTTATCGGTGTCATCGCTTTCATTATTTGGCGAAAGAAGAAGAAGGACGAAACCAAACAACATTCAGCTCCGAAGAGTCCTTTTTTTGATATAGGAAGCAGCAGTTCTTCCAGCTTTAGTTCCGATTAATGGGTTCTTCAATCACCGTGCTGCGGGAATTTGGAGCGTACGTCTGTGGCAGCTATTTGGATGACTGCAGTAGGAGGTATGTTGCTCAGTTCCAAATGGCAATGAATTCCCCCGAAGATGAGCAACAGCTCAGTGTGCCTACTGTCAGAAAATTTCCATGAAGCGCTCTGGTCCGCCGTGCACAGCATGAATACATCGCTACTCTTCTTAACTTCTCTTGTCAGATGCAAAGGTGCTGATATAAGCTGATTGTCGCCGAACATAAGCGCTCCTGCGGTAGTGACAGGGGTTAGGCAGTTCGCTGCACATCATTTTCCATGCAGACGAGTTACTCGTGCTTTATATTGTTATCAATTCCGGATCGTGGCAGCAATCGTGAAGATAGTGCAACTAGGTAAACACCGGTGAAAAGTTAATAATATATAGCTTGCCAAATATACAGCAAGAAAAAAACGGCTCCCATGCGTTTCTCAGCGACGGCGAACCCACAAGACTCACAAATATGTCGTCCTCCCTCCCCGAACCCACAAGACCCACAAATATGTCGCCCTCCTTCCCCGAACCAACAAGACGCACAAATATGTCGCCCTCCTTCCCCGAACCCACAACACTCACAAATAGGTCGCCCTCCTTCCTCGAAACCACAAGACTCACAAATATGTCGCCCTCCTTACCCGAACTCATAGATCGCTCCTGTCCAATTAGGTGGTGGAACGTTGGAATTTAGTGGGTGGGGCAGGGCACCACTCGGCTTATAGGGTCGATTCTTTCCAGTGGACACCAAAGGGTCAATGTTAAATTTAAAAGGACACAGCGCTCCGGGACCTCCACCTACGTTTTGTTGCCTATGCCTGCAAAGTGGGAAAATACGCTGGAGCGAATGGGGCTACATCGAACAGTAGCAAATAACGGATGCCTCTTCAAAAGTATCACAAAGTAAAAAGTTCCTTTAAGAAATGGTTACAAGGGCGTCGAAAACGAAAGTGTATTTTTTTTACGAGTGACTTTGTCGCTCAATTATTTCTTCCATCGGGAACAGCATTGTAATGGTGAATGTGCGGTCAGTGATAAAATAAATATTGTTTAGTCACTTTTTTCCCGAAAAAAAACCTACTAATCAATGAAGCGTTCCTGCTAATAGAATTAGGATGTTGTTCACTGACAAGCATTAGATACACGACGCCGTCTGAGACAATAGGTACACTGACGCCGTCTGAGACATTAGCTACACGACGCCGTCTGAGGAATCAGGTACACGACGCCGTCTGAAACATTAGGTACACGACGCCGTCTGATACATTAGGTACACGACGCCGTCTGATGAATTAGGTACACAACGCCGTCTGAGACATTAGGTACACGACGCCGTCTGAGACATTAGATACACTCACGCCGTCTGAGGAATTAGATACACTGACGCCGTCTGAGACATTGGATACACGACGCCGTCTGAGGAATCAGGTACACGACGCCGTCTGAAACATTAGGTACACGACGCCGTCTGATACATTAGGTACACGACGCCGTCTGATCAATTAGGTACACGACGCCGTCTGAGACATTAGATACACTCATGCCGTCTGATACATTAGATACACGACGCCGTCTGAGGAATTAGGTACACGACGCCGTCTGAGACATTATGTACACGACGCCGTCTGAGATATTAGGTACACGACACCGTCTGAGATATTAGGTACACGACGCCGTCTGAGACATTAGATACACGCCGCCGTCTGAGACGTTAGGCAAACGATTCCGTCTGAGACATTAGATACACGACGCCGTCAGAGACATTAGATACACGACGCCGTCTGAGAAATTAGGTACACGACGCCGCCTGAGGAATTAGGTACACGACGCCGTCTGAGACATTAGATACACTCACGCCGTCTGAGACATTAGGTACACGACGCCGTCTGAGACATTAGATACACCACGCCGTCTGAGATATTAGGTACACGACGCCGTCTGGGATATTAGGTACACGACGCCGTCTGAGACATTAGATACACTCACGCCGTCTAAGACATTAGATACACGACGCCGTCTGAGACATTATATACACGACGCCGTCTGAGGAATTAGGTACACGACGCCGTCTGAGACATTAGGTACACGACGCCGTCTGAGACATTAGATACACGACGCCGTCCGAGATATTAGGTACACGACGCCGTCTAAGACATTACGTAAACTCACGCCGTCTGAGCCATTAGGTACACGGCGCCGTCTGAGACGCTAGATACACGACGCCGTCTGAGATATTAGGTACACTCACGCCGTCTGAGATATTAGATACACGACGCCGTCTGATGAATTAGGCACACGACGCCGTCTGAGACATTAGATACACGACGCCGTCTGAGACATTAGATACACTGACGCCGTCTGAGACATTAGATACACTCACGCCGTCTGAGACATTAGATACATGACGCCGTCGGAGACATTAGATACACTGACGTCGTCTGAGGCATTAGATACACTCACGCCGTCTGAGACGTTAGATACACGACGCCGTCTGAGGAATTAGGTACACAACGCCGCCTGAGACATTAGGTACACGACGCCGTCTGAGACATTAGATACACTCACGCCGTCTGAGACATTAGATACACTGACGCCGTCTGAGACATTAGATACACGACGCCGTCTGAGGAATCAGGTACACGACGCCGTCTGAAACATTAGGTACACGACGCCGTCTGATACATTAGGTACACGACGCCGTCTGATGAATTAGGTACACGACGACGTCTGAGACATTAGATACACGACGCCGTCTGAGACATTACATACACGACGCCGTCTGATGAATTAGGCACACGACACTGTCTGAGACATTAGATACACGACGCCGTCGGAGACATTAGATACACTGACGTCGTCTGAGGAATTAGATACACTCACGCCGTCTGAGACATTAGATACACGACGCCGTCTGAGGAATTAGGTACACAACGCCGCCTGAGACATTAGGTACACGACGCCGTATGAGACATTAGATACGCTGACGCCGTCCGAGACATTAGATACACTCACGCCGTCTGAGACATTAGATACACGACGCCGTCTGAGTAATTAGGTACACGACGCCGTCTGAGACATTAGGTACACGACGCCGTCTGAGACATTAGGTACACGACGCCGTCTGAGAAATTAGATTCACTGACGCCATCTGAGACATTAGATACACGACGCCGTCTAAGGAATTAGGTACACGACGCCTTCTGAGACATTATAGATACACGACGCCGTCTGATGAATTAGGTAGACGACGCCGTCTAATACATTAGGTGCACGACGCCGTCTGAGACATTAGGTACACGACGCCGTCTGAGGAATTAGGTACACGACGCCGTCTGAGGAATTAGGTACACGACGCCGTCTGAGGAATTAGGTACACGACGCCGTCTGAGATATTAGATACACAACACCGTCTGAGACATTACATACCCGACGCCGTCTGATGAATTAGGCACACGACGCCGTCCGATACATTAGATACACGACGCCGTCTGAGACATTAGATACACGACGCCGTCTGAGCATTAGGTACACGACGCCGTCTGAGACATTAGGTACACGACGCCGTCTGAGACATTGGGTACACGACGCCGTCTGAGACATTAGGTACAGGTACACGACGCCGTCTGAGGAATTAGGTACACGACGCCGTCTGAGATATTAGATACACGACGCCGTCTGAGACATTAGGTACACGACGCCGTCTGAGGAATTAGGTACACGACGCCGTCTGAGGAATTAGGTACACGACGCCGTCTGAGACATTAGATACACTCACGCCGTCTGAGACATTAGGTACACGACGCCGTCTGAGATATTAGGTACACGACGCCGTCTGATATATTAGGTACACGACGCTGTCTGAGACATTAGATACACTCACGCCGTCTGAGACATTAGGTACACGACGCCGTCTGAGACATTAGGTACACGACGCCGTTTGAGACATTGGGTACACGACGCCGTCTGAGACATTAGGTACACGACGCCGTCTGAGGAATTAGGTACACGACGCCGTCTGAGACATTAGGTACACGACGCCGTCTGAGGAATTAGGTACACGACGCCGTCTGAGGAATTAGGTACACGACGCCGTCTGAGGAATTAGGTACACGACGCCGTCTGAGATATTAGATACACAACACCGTCTGAGACATTACATACCCGACGCCGTCTGATGAATTAGGCACACGACGCCGTCCGATACATTAGATACACGACGCCGTCTGAGACATTAGATACACGACGCCGTCTGAGCATTAGGTACACGACGCCGTCTGAGACATTAGGTACACGACGCCGTCTGAGACATTGGGTACACGACGCCGTCTGAGACATTAGGTACAGGTACACGACGCCGTCTGAGGAATTAGGTACACGACGCCGTCTGAGATATTAGATACACGACGCCGTCTGAGACATTAGGTACACGACGCCGTCTGAGGAATTAGGTACACGACGCCGTCTGAGGAATTAGGTACACGACGCCGTCTGAGACATTAGATACACTCATGCCGTCTGAGACATTAGGTACACGACGCCGTCTGAGATATTAGGTACACGACGCCGTCTGATATATTAGGTACACGACGCTGTCTGAGACATTAGATACACTCACGCCGTCTGAGACATTAGGTACACGACGCCGTCTGAGACATTAGGTACACGACGCCGTTTGAGACATTGGGTACACGACGCCGTCTGAGACATTAGGTACACGACGCCGTCTGAGGAATTAGGTACACGACGCCGTCTGAGACATCAGGTACACGACGCCGTCTGACGAAGTAGGTACACGACGCCGTCTGAGACATTAGGTGCACGACGCCGTCTGAGACATTAGATACACGACGCCGTCTGATACATTAGGTACACGACGCCGTCTGAGACATTAGATACACGACGCCGTCTGAGATATTAGGTACACGACGCCGTCTGATAAATGAGATACACGCCGCCGTCTGATGAATTAGGTGCACGACGCATTCTGATACATTAGATACACGACGCCGTCTGAGACATTAGATTCACTGACGCCGTCTGAGACATTAGATACACTGACGCCGTCTGAGACATTAGATACACGACGCCATCTGAGGAATCAGGTACACGACGCCGTCTGAAACATTAGGTACGCGACGCCGTCTGATACATTAGGTACACGACGCCGTCTGATGAATTAGGTACACGACGCCGTCTGAAACATTATATCCACGACGCCGTCTGAGAAATTACATACACGACGCCGTCTGATGAATTAGGCACACGACGCCGTCTGAGACATTAGATACACTGACGCCGTCTGAGACATTAGATACACTCATGCCGTCTGATACATTAGATACACGACGCCGTCTGAGGAATTAGGTACACGACGCCGTCTGAGACATTATGTACACGACGCCGTCTGAGATATTAGGTACACGACACCGTCTGAGATATTAGGTACACGACGCCGTCTGAGACATTAGATACACGCCGCCGTCTGAGACGTTAGGCAAACGATTCCGTCTGAGACATTAGATACACGACGCCGTCAGAGACATTAGATACACGACGCCGTCTGAGAAATTAGGTACACGACGCCGCCTGAGGAATTAGGTACACGACGCCGTCTGAGACATTAGATACACTCACGCCGTCTGAGACATTAGGTACACGACGCCGTCTGAGACATTAGATACACCACGCCGTCTGAGATATTAGGTACACGACGCCGTCTGGGATATTAGGTACACGACGCCGTCTGAGACATTAGATACACTCACGCCGTCTAAGACATTAGATACACGACGCCGTCTGAGACATTATATACACGACGCCGTCTGAGGAATTAGGTACACGACGCCGTCTGAGACATTAGGTACACGACGCCGTCTGAGACATTAGATACACGACGCCGTCCGAGATATTAGGTACACGACGCCGTCTAAGACATTACGTAAACTCACGCCGTCTGAGCCATTAGGTACACGGCGCCGTCTGAGACGCTAGATACACGACGCCGTCTGAGATATTAGGTACACTCACGCCGTCTGAGATATTAGATACACGACGCCGTCTGATGAATTAGGCACACGACGCCGTCTGAGACATTAGATACACGACGCCGTCTGAGACATTAGATACACTGACGCCGTCTGAGACATTAGATACACTCACGCCGTCTGAGACATTAGATACATGACGCCGTCTGAGGAATTAGGTACACGACGCCGTCTGAGACATTAGGTACACGACGCCGTCTGAGACATTAGATACACGACGCCGTCTGAGATATTAGGTACACGACGCCGTCTGAGATATTAGGTACACGACACCGTCTGAGACATTAGATACACGACGCCGTCTGAGACATTAGGCACACGACGCCGTCTGGGACATTAGATACACGACGCCGTCTGAGACATTAGGTACGCGACGCCGTCTGAGGAATTAGGTACACGATGCCGTCTGAGGAATTAGGTACACGACGCCGTGTGAGACATTAGATACACTGACGCCGTCTGAGACATTAGGTACACGACGCCGTCTGAGACATTAGATACACGACGCCGTCTGAGATATTAGGTACACGACGCCGTCTGGGACATTAGGTGCACGACGCCGTCTGGGACATTGGGTACACGACGCCGTCTGAGACATTAGGTACACGACGCCGTCTGAGGAATTAGGTACACGACGCCGTCTGATACATTAGGTAAACGACGCCGTCTGATACATTATGTACACGACGCCGTCTGATGAATTAGGTATGAATTAGGCACACGACACCGTCTGAGACATTAGATACACGCCGCCGTCTGAGACATTAGATACACTGACGCCGTCTGAGACATTAGATGCACTCACGCCGTCTGAGACATTAGATACACGACGCCGTCTTAGTAATTAGGTACACGACGCCGTCTGAGATATTAGGTACACGACGCCGTCTGAGACATTAGGTACACGACGCCGTCTGAGAAAGTAGGTACACGACGCCGTCTGATAAATTAGATTCACTGACGCCGTCTGAGACATCAGATACACGACGCCGTCTAAGGAATTACGTACACGACGCCGTCTGAGACATTATAGATACACGACGCCGTCTGATGAATTAGGTAGACGACGCCGTCTGATACATTAGGTGCACGACGCCGTCTGAGACATTAGGTACACGACGCCGTCTGAGGAATTAGGTACACGACGCCGTCTGAGGAATTAGGTACACGACGCCGTCTGAGGAATTAGGTACACGACGCCGTCTGAGGAATTAGGTACACGACGCCGTCTGAGGAATTAGATACACGACGTCGTCTGAGAAATTAGGTACACGACGCCGTCTGAGACATTAGATACACGACGCCGTCTGATGAATTAGGTACACGACGCCGTCTGAGACATTAGGTGCACGACGCCGTCTGAGACATTAGGTACACGACGCTGTCTGAGGAATTAGGTACACGACGCCGTCTGAAGCTTTAGGTACACGACGCCGTCTGAGGAATTAGGTACACGACGCCTTCTGAGGCATTAGGTACAAGACGCCGTCTGAGGAATTAGGTACACGACGCCGTCTGAGACATTTTCATCGGAAGGTTTCCACCCAGTGCGCTCTCTACGACCAGAACATGTTCCCCCATCAGAAAAGCTTGCACTTCACTCGTGCTTTAACCTTTACAGCCCAAAGTTCTTCTAACCGACAATTTTGTAGCCGGTGTGTTAACTAGGACTGGTTCCCAGTATCCAATGTAAATCCTGTGAGAGCTAAGCTATCATCTTGTTGAGGAGATGGATCATCCGATCAGGCTGCGATTTAATGCGGACCCTACCCATTTATACCCATCCCCTTCCCCGGTCCTTCCCCTTCCTCCTCCGGGTCCTCCGTCTTGCCGGAAAAGGCCCTGGGTCGTCAGAGAGAGCCCGTAAGATAGTGAAGGGGGCCTATAGTTACCGGAAAAGGACCTCGGGCCGTCAGAAACGGGCCCTTGGTCCGACGGATGGGGCCCAAGCCGGACAAGGACCCCGGTCTGACGGAAGGGGCCCAAGCTTTTGAAAGAGGGCCTCCGGCCTGACAGAGGATGCCCTGGATAGTTAAGGAGGTCCCCTGCGTGGACGAAGAGGACCCCTAGCCGTGGGAGGACCTCGGGCCGTCGGAGAGGGCCCAGGGTCGGTATGAAGAGCCGATGAGGGCCGGAACCGCGCAGGGAGCCCCTTGCAAAATAGAGGAGTCCCAAGCTTTTGAAGAGTGGGCTCCGACCGGACGGACAGTGTCCTGAACCGAGAAAGAGGGCCCCTGAGCCGATGGATGAGACCTCGGGCCGGACATGCAGAGCCACTGGGTTAGCTTTGGATCACGCTGATGAAGAAGGGCTCAGAGCTGACAGCGGGCCTCAGGACGAAAAAGAGATCCCCGAGCTACGGAGACGATCCGGGCCGACACGGAGGGTTCCAGGTGATGCGTATTAAACCTATACTTTCTGAGCATAGGCTAAACTTTGAGATTGTACATCAGACGCTTGAATGTGCTCCATCCATGAGCCATAGCCAGTGTATTTATGTTAATTCATGACGCAAAGTAGAATACTGGGGAAATTATCAGGTACCCAATAATTGGATATAATTACTATATTTTGGGCACCTTTGGCGAACGGGGATGATTCGGTAATCATGATGGGTTGTTTTGTTCGATGTGCTCTATGTATCAGCTATGTAGACTATTACGTGCAAAAATCATGTATATCCAATGTGTCACCCTGACTTTATTCGGTACCACGTAAGTTGATATAGTTTATGAGTAAACCCAGCCTTGGTGACCTGAGGTCAAACTGTGACAGTGCAGGTCATGGAATTCGATGTGCTACATCCTTGATGGACAGCGGATATCCAGGCGTTGGAATCATTTGGCTAAGTGAAATGAAATACTTGGACTTTTATGCGGTACCCCGTTTTTGACCCGAATGACCTTCCTTGACCATTGGAGATTAAATTGCTTGTTCTACTGCATAATTGCGCTTTGCCTTACTTTGCCAAGATACTATGATCATACCCTGAAAATATGAGCGAAATCGGAGGGTATGGGAATAGGATGCTGAATGCGAATCCGAATACGTTGCTAATATCATGGACATGATTCCATGATGCAAAGCGAGCTAATCATCGTGGAGTAAAAGTAAATTGTTCTACACTTCAAAATACTTGAGTCGCACCCGGCATGCATGCAGGCATGCAATATCGCATTCTCCAATATCCGCCGATGACCATGTTTACAGCGGGGCAAGCTTAACCTAATGTTGCGGTGTATTGCACTCCAATCAAGTGTGGACGTTCCCATGTCTCGCAGGTTGCTATCCCCTAGTTTTCCTTATCCGAAGACTCGAAATGAAAATGCACGAGCTAAGAACATTGAAAGTAAAAGCCCATTGTCCTATCCATGAATACCGAGATTAATATCTTGATTACTATGTGCTTTGGCTATCTCTCGCCCAGTTCCATTCACGCGATATTCAATTATTTATATGTCGTAGCATGTCAATTATATGAGCACGTAACTGCTGTCCAAATTCGAACGTTCTACCACAGCTACGCAAAATATAGTCTTACAATTAATTGCTCGTACTTCAACACAATGGCTGAAGAGCACTTAGGCAATCAAGAAGAAAGTAATTGGCAGATATGTAGGCGAGAAGAATACTCAACCTCTCTAGTCAGTATAACCGGGAAAGAAAAGGTAAACGAATGGCGTGAATGTTTTTAGTCAATGGATACATCTTCTACATCACAAATATGGTTGGATATTTTTGTCTTATTGTTGCATGTAATGACCATGGATTCACTTTTTATGCGCAGCATTTTCTTCCTATATGCAAGGGCGTACCCCAGAGGGACGGAGTCCGTGTCCCCTTAGCGATGAAACGTTTACGTTTTCCCTTGTGTATGTTCTCCTGCTATTTATGGAAAAGTGCTCAATATGGCACTTCAGAAGCCGGGGCCCCTGCAGAGCCATGTATACCCTTCTGCGGCTGTACAAACGTTCAAAACTGAGGTAACTTCCAGTTTGGGTAGTGATCTGTCGAGGCCATTTTGGAGAACAATTTTCCTGAAATACATGCAATTTATGAGCTCAATGGAATATGGAAGCCATCAAAGCCGCTATTGCATAATATGATAGAAGGAAAGTCTGTAGTGAGAACGTGCAATTCATCGGTTTTCTAACTCGCTCCAGAACACTGCTTAAATTTGACGACGTAGAAAACCCAATATTTGGTTGTTGTTATTGTATATATGTACCACATCAACAGGTCGCAGTTGCATAGTCGGTGTGTCACCGATGGAAACTGATCCGCAGCGCCGACTGAAGAGACCTCCGCGAGTGTTTAGCGAACAGTTCGTGGTGTACGTGCAACGGGAGATGGAGCGGTGCACCGGAGCGTCAGAGGAGGAGAGGTTCCAGGTCAGGTCAGAGTAGCAGTGGGCTAGGTTCAATTGGAGCGGCGATCCAGTTAATTCCATGTTGCCCATCACCGAGTGTTTCTAGTAGGCCCGAACACATTTTCACAAGAAGCCCGATTAGTGGAGTATACGGAGAAGCGTCCCAACCTGCAGTACGCCTTCTGTTAAGGTATTTAGCATCGCAAACAATGCATGACAAACCAAGTCGTACATAATGTACGCAAATATGGGTAGCATAACACGGCAATGAGTGAGTGCTAAAGAAACCAGTGCGTTGCTCTTTATTCGCTAATGAATCATGCACGATAACGAATTCATCAAGTGTTTCGAGACCCCATTCACGTGCCTGATGATCATCTTGGAATATTTATGGACTATTCTAACTGTGCAAACTGCCCATCGACCTATCAGCAAAGCGCCAAAAATTAGTGAGCTGGGGAATAGGCATCCTTGTTCAGCATTCGTCATCGTTCAGTTCAGAATTGCTTGCAGTTCCACTATCGAACTGAATACAAGCAGACAAGCGAACAGGCATGTGGATAGGGGAAGGAAAGAACAAGGAAGAGGGGAAGAGGTAGGTAGGGAGAGAGAGAGAGAGATAGAGAGAGAGAGAGAGAGAGAGAGAGAGAGAGAGAAGAGAGAGAAAAAAAAAAAAGAGAGAGATATAGATATATATATATATATATATATATATATATATATATATATATATATATATATATATATATATATATATATATATATATATATATATATATATATATATATATATATATATATATATATATATATATATATATATATATATATATATATATATATATATATATATATAAAAAAAAAAAAAAAAAAAAAAAATATATATATATATATATATATATATATATATATATATATATATATATATATATATATATATATATATATATATATATATATATATATATATATATATATAAAATATAGAGAGAGAGAGAGAGAGAGAGAGAGAGAGAGAGAGAGAGAGAGAGAGAGAGAGAGAGAGAGAGAGAGAGAGAGAGAGAGAGAGAGAGAGAGAGAGAGAGAGAGAGAGAGAGAGAGAGAGAGAGAGAGAGAGAGAGAGAGAGAGAGAGAGAGAGAGAGCGAAAGAGCGAAGAGAGGGAGATGGAGTAACAGGAAGAGAAAGAACACAACTAAGAAAATGCAGCCATTTCAGATTCATAGGGAGGTATTCCAGTACCTGATAGAACAGTTCGGCGAGCACCGCGGGATCCTCTGTGACATCAAGGCTGAATATGATGCCGCTATCAAACGTCGAGACGCACATATTCGCCGTCTGCAAGACATCGAGGTAAAGTAACACCACCAATGTAGAACACACGATATCTGCAAGACATCGAGGTAAAGTAACACCACCAATGTAGAACACACGATATCTGCATGGGTGCTGATTATTCCAACCTCAGGCGGTGACAACTATGCGTTTTCACTTGTGCCTCTGGTTTGTGAAACCCCATAACTGCTAACATCGTTGGCTGGAAATACCTGAAAGGGAAGTGTCTCTGGAGTTATCCTTGAAGTGCGTTTAACATCAGGCCATATTTTCCTCACACTAGGCATCCTAGACCAAAGTGCATCGTGAATCCTTCGGAGTTCATGTATAGGTCTCTATCGGTGGTTGGATCTCCAGTATAGTGTTGTCCATCCTGATTTATGTTGTGGCGTTGATTTATACTGCGCATGCTACTTCCTGTCACCTGCCCCAACTCCTGCATCTCGTCCTGACACCTGTCCTCTCTCTTCCATTCCGACTTCGTCTCCAGCCTTAACTCTGGCCTCGACCACCGGCTCCCGCCTACCGCCCTGACTTCGCCTGTGACTCGATGTCTTATCATCAGCCTAATCTCCTGGATCCAGCATATTTCCGGTCTCTTGACTTGATCCATGCCCCTCTCCCGTCCCCTACCTCTGTCGGCAGTGTCAACTGAGTGCCGAGCGGCAACGACATTCACGCCGCCTGCAGTCGGCCAAGATGCATGCCTACAAAGAGGTGGAGGTGCTGCAGGAGGAGCAGGCGCAGCTGCGCCACCGGCTCTCCGTGCTCTGCGAGGAGCGTCACAAACTGCAGAGCGAGCTCGAGGAGGTGAGAAGGCACCGCAGGGTCGACTGAACTCGGTGGAAAGTGACATACTCGATTCAGCCCGCTTCACTAGTATTGACTCCGGCCCTAAAGCTGGAAGTGCTGGTTTAGTCTTTTCAAATGTCTTTTTGCTTAACATGAATGGAATGTTTGAATCAAAACTAGCACTTGTGTTACATTACCAGTTACCCGCATCTTGTAATCTGTTCTTGCGGGAGTATTCTTATATAGTTGTATTTGCATTCTTTTGAATTATATCCGCATTCTTATAAACTGCACCTTTAATATCCTTTATATTGTCTCAAAAACTGCCCCGCATCGGCCACGCACCGTGCCATCTAGACCGCTTCATATTCAGTCGCTACCTGCGACGTGGCATCTCTGTTGACACATATTTCATTAAGCAGAGCTGCTTAGTAGAGTGTGACAGCCCTGTCACACAGGCCAATGGTGCTCCGGTCGGCGGTGTTCCTCGGGCTGGTGCGACTCGTATACTATGGTGGACTTCTGAATTTCTACATCCTGCACGAACATTTCGTACTGTACGGTCGTGCAATTTTGTGTTAGTGTATGTTATGTTATTTATCGTATTATTTATTGTATATTATACTATTTATCATTCATTGCACGGTAATTATATGTTGGTTTTGCGCTGCACAAAGCACACATTCCACAACAGTCAACCAAACTTGATAGTCTTCAAGGTGATTGTGCCTAGCACAAGCCTTCCAATATAATGTAACTGGCAGCAAATGGCGAGATGCGCTGAGCTGATGTCGCCAGGTAACTGTAAAATTATTGGATGCACTAGAGCCAGTGACAACGGCCATGCCACTGATATGCACAAATGCACATGTAAGTGCAGTGCGAGCGGAGTACCTCCTGGAGGTGCAGATCCAACTTCGTGTTGATTGACTGCGGTGCAGGGAGGGAATCATTGCGCTGACTGGCAGCAGACCCGGGCGACACCGGACAGTTGCTGCGGTGACACGTCATACGCCCTGTCCAAGTGACGTGCTGATGTCAGTCGTCACGTGACCACCTCAGGTGCGTGAGACGCTGCTAGTGGAGCAGCGCCGGTACCGAGAGGAGCACAAAGTGCGTCAGCTGGCCGAGGCTGACCTCGATGACGTCACTCAGCGCTACAACAACCTGCTGCACCGTGTCAGCAGTCGACCGCCGCCCGACAAACAGAGCAGCAACACTGCCGACGATCCAGTGGTACTGCGGGTGGCCCTCACCAAGTGCCGGTACGAGCTGCGCGTGCCCTCCCCCAGTCACCGGTACTAACTGCGGGCAGTCTTCGTAAAGCGCTCGTACGAGCCATGCTCCCCTACCCCCGCGCTCGTCGCCGTCCTCATTATTTAAAGCAGGAAAGCACGTCATCATGTCTTCATGTGAAGATTCAGAATCGTAGGTACTCTCGCACTTAGTTGACTGATACTATTCGATGATTTTGCTTTGCAGTGTATAGTACCCCTCCCACGTCATTGTTTCAAACACTGGACCGACATCTGATCAGGGGCTGGCCTTGATAATCTGCGATAAGTAAAATTGGTCAGGACATCTGACATTACGTCCAATGCTCTCGTGTTTTCTGGCTCAGGATATGCGACGAATGTGACCGCTACTAATGCCGAACCATTCCGTCACAGAAGTAGTTGTCGGCGCCCAGACCGCTGTGTCAGTCGGATATCGAATATCCCTCAGTCATAGAGCCCAGCCATGTTGGTGCTTGGTGAGGGTTGTACGTCCTGCGGTAATCACCTCGTTCTCCCCGGTGCGTGTCCGTGGTCTCGGTGCAGCGCTGTACCGCGGTCGAAGCGCGGTGGCTTGGCTGGGGATCGGCCGGCTGAGAGCGGTGCTCCAGGGAAGAGGAGACACCCTGGCCGGCGGCTGTGTCCTGACACGGCCTGATCTGCTGTTCGTGACCAGACCCTGACTGCCGTTCCCTACCCGCCTCCAGTGAGGAGCTGTCGGCAGTGTCGGCTCGCCTCCTGGTGATGGAGACCAGCTACACGGAGGTGGTGCCCCGCCGTGATCTGGTGCTGGCCAGAGTCGAGACCGAGCGGGTCCGAGCAAGCGGCAAGGAGAAACTGGCAGAGCTGGAACAACTGCTACAGCAGGAGCGCGAGACAGAGGTGTACCGCACCCCGCGACCAGACTGGGCCAGGTGGGTGTCCACTGTATATGTTGAACAGGTGTGTATTCAATGCATAGATACACCAGATGCGTGTCCAGTGCATAGGTGGACCAGGTGTGTATTTAATGTGCAAGTGAACCGCAAAACCAAAAGGCATCTTAAAAGTCATAAAGTCATAAAGTATTAAAGCTTAATAAGAGCCACAGGGGCCCATCTGGGTTAAGCCTATCTAGAAAAGGTACTAGGAATGTGCATACTCCCACCCCAATCAATCCCTTATCCCAAGTTCCTAGGAAGCTATATATCCCAGCCTATCTAGCACCACTCACTTGCTACCGCATAACACCCTCAACAATCACAAGCTCCTCCCATCACACCCATCGTGCCACCATAGACAATCTCATCAGCATCACATCCCGAAGGAAGGTGCCGAATCCACTGCTAGGCACACCCCACACAAATTTATAAAGCGTTCAGACTTAATAAGAGACTCACTTGCTATTGCATAATACACTCAACAATTACAAACTCCTCCCATCATACCCATTGTGCTACCATAGACAATCTCATCAGTATCACATCCCGAAGGAAGGTGCTGAATCCACTGCTAGGTACATCCTATATAAAGTTATAAAGCGTTTAGACTTAATAAGAGACTCACTTGCTATTGCATAACACACTCAACAATTTCAAACTCCTCTCAACTCCCAACTCCTGCCTGTCGATCAACCCTCCCTGGAATACAGAAAAACAAGCCCCCTATTCTTATAATGATTGTCTATGCCGTTTTTAAAGATGTTCAGTGTTGCTACTGACAATGGTTCCTGGCAGCTGGTTCCAGTGTTCTACTACCCTGTTGGTGAAGAAAGACTGTCTTAACCTTGTCCTGCTGTGATTAACTTTAATTTTGAATTGATGACCTCTAATTGCATCATTTCTGTTAAATTCAAACATTTCCCTGAGATATCCCTGTTCCTGACCATGAACAAATTTAAAAACCTCGATGAGATTTCCTCTCAGCCTTCTATATCTAAGTGAAAACATATTCAATTTCTTCAATCTTTCCTCATATGCCAGGTTGCCTATACCATTAACCATTTGTGTTGCCCTCTTTTGTACTCTCTCTAAAAGCCAACAATCTTTCTCATAACTAGGGGACCAAGCTTGGACACAGTATTCCAAATGTGGCCTGACATATGCACAGTAAAGCTTCCTGATGACCTCCTCACTTTTGTATGACACATTCCTCTGTATTTCCCCAAGCATTCTTAGTGCCTTCTTCCTGGCTTCTTTGGTCTGTTCTGATGCCCCCAATTTTGTGTTCAAAATAACACCTAAGTCCTTCTCCTGCTGAGTCACAGATAGTACTTGGCCACCCATCAAGTATGGGGCCTTCATATGCTGCCTACCTACATGCATGACTTTGCATTTATCAAAATTAAACTTCATTTGCCATTTTTCGGACCACTTCACTAGCTCGTCTAAGTCTTTCTGCAGCAAAACCTGCTCATTGTGCCCTGTTATTGCCCTAAAGATCTTCAAATCATCCGCAAATTTCGAAACCTTACTGCTTAGGCCACATTCAATGCTATTCACATATATAATGAACAATAGTGGCCCCAGTACCGACCCCTGGGGTACTCCACTAAGAACATTTTGCCATGATGACTTTATACCATCTAGCATCACTCTCTGCTGTCTATCTGAAAGCCACGACTCTATCCATTTTAGGATGCTACCTGCAATACCATGGACCTGAAGCTGCATCATTAACCGTCTCTGGGGTACCTTGTCAAAGGCCTTACTAAAGTCAAGATATGCTACATCAACCTGATTTCCCTGATCAAATTGTTCTGTAGCAAAATTCAAAAAGTCCAAGAGATCTGTGAGACACGATCGCCCTTTTATAAACCCATGTTGAGTATCTTGAATCAATCTGTTTCCTTCCAGAAAACGAACTATTCTATCCTTGATAATTGATTCGAGTACCTTGCAGACTAGGGATGTGAGGCTTACTGGCCTATAGTTTTCAACTTTCCCTCTTTCTCCTTTCTTGAAAATAGGAACTACATTTTCCCATTTCCAATCTGTAGGAATTTCATTTTGTGAAACTGATCTACAAAATATTATACTAAGTGGAATTGCCACTTCCTTTTCAGCTTCCCGCAATAACCTAGCATAAATTCCATCAGGTCCTGCTGCCTTGTTTGGCTTTATTTTTCTGATATAATTGAAAACAATATCACTATCAATGAAATCAACATCGTGTATCTGATCACCTGTCATTGAACTGTGGTTCACGGTTGGCAGATTAGTCACATCCTCCACTGTAAACACTGATTTAAACTGCTTGCTCAGCTCCTCAACCATCTCACCATCCTCGCTTAATATAGTCCCATTTACTTCCAGTGGACCAATTGTGCTTGAAACTTTACTTAGCTTGTAGAAACTAAAGAACTTTTACTGTCCCAATTACAGTTCCTAGCCAAATCCAATTATTTTGCTCTCTTTGCTGCTCTGATTTTCTGCTTCACAGCATCTTTAGATTTTTGATACGACCTTAGATTTACGATATTTGAAGCTTCCTTAAATACTCTAAATGCATCTTTCTTAGCCTTAATTGCTTTCATCACATCTGGTGTAAGCCATGCTGGCTTTCCTACCTTCTTTTGCGCCTTTGCTTTTGGGGGACATGTCTAATCTGAATTTCCCTCAAGTAAGATTTGAACTTTTCCCACATTTCACAGGCATTTAAATCAAAGAATTCTTCTTCCCATTTTATGGCACTTAAAGCCTCTCTCATGCAGTCAAAGTCTGCCCTGTTAAAATTTGGAATCTTTGCCAAATTATCCTTGATTGTCCCTGCTACCTGTGCCTTGAATCTTACTATGTTATGGTCACTTCTTCCCAGAATTTCTCCTACAGTCAAGTCTTGAACTAAATCACTTAAATCTGAGAAGACAAGGTCCAAGAATGAGCCCTGCCTGGTTGGTTCCGTTACAAACTGGTGTAAGAACAAGTCCTCTTCAAGGCATTTCCTAAACAGTTTACATGATGGGGAGCGAACACCAACATTTTCATATCCTTTTAGATTAAAGTCACCAAGAATAAGGCATTTCCTCTGAAAGTTTCTACTGATTTCCTCACAAATCACTTTATCGAGCTCCAGTTGCTGAGAATGTGGCAAGGTTCCTGATCGATACAAAGCTCCTATCCTCAGTTTATTGCTGTTGCCTTTTCCGACAGCAACATCAAGCCAAATGGACTCCACAGACACATTTTTTACCCCATCTGCTACTTTTTGAGAACTGTATAAGCTATTCACATACAGCATTACACCACCCCCTTTCACTGCTGGACCCCTATTGCATGAAAACATATTGTATCCCTGGATCTCATAGTCCTGCAAGTTATTCCCAAAATACCCCTCACTGACCCATGCCTCAGTAATGCATCTTCCCACTGGAAGGCACGATCCTGATGATGATGTGATGCACATCAGATCACGTAACGGCTGTACTGAGCCTCTTCACACCAGACGGCTGTACCAGGCCCTTCATACTAGCTGACACGCAGGCAATACTGGGCCTCTTCACACCAGAAGGCAATCAGGCAGACTGGTCCCTTCACACCAGAAACACATGGAGGCTGCGCTGGCCCTTTCACACCAGTATGTACTGGGCTGCTACACACCAGACGACATGCAGGCTATATGTACTGGACTACTGCACACCAGGCGGCATGCAGGTTACACCGGGTTAATTAACAAAGGACGACATACAGATTATACTGAATCCCTGACACCAGGCCTTGTATTAGCTATTCTGGCCCCTTCACACCGGACGACATGCAGACTATACTGGGTCACTGACACCAGGCTTTGCATTGGCTATTCTGGCCCCTTCACACCGGACGACATGCAGACTATACTGGGTCCCTGGCACAAAGCCTTGCATTGGCTATCCTGGCCCCTTCACACCGGACGACATCAGGCTAGACCGGGTCTATTGTGAACTTTTTTTTCCAGGGAGCATTCCCCAAACACTGTAGCTTGCATTGGACCTTTAAGCGATGGAGAACGTCGAAGTAAAAATTCGCAAAAATATGCCTGGAGTGCCAGCTTTTTGTTGAAAGACAAATGTTTTGCGTTCCCGAGGAATTAAAGTCTTTATTGACATTAACATGCAAAACAGGAAGATAACACCCATCATTTTCCTCATTTGGATCATGTGGAAACTTGAAGTGTCTAGATAATATGGCATTGCTTGTTAAGTGCATTTGGCATGCTTTACGAAAAATGTAAACGGCGTATGTACAACTTGATGAATGGCAATTCATTGCAGTGAACACGGAAGTGTCATTGCCGGACTAAGTACCCCCTGGTGACACATCAATGCAATGATAAGCTTCAGAAGATAATTCAGTTGCCTTTGCTGTCGTGTTAATGACGATAATTCGCCGTTTCTAACGGACACGGGCACTGGATACGTACGTGTCGAGAAGACAGAACGGTCTTGGGTATCCGATGGCAAACGCTGTCATGTTCCTGATCTCGGATCGCGTGACACATACGGCTCGCCATGATGGGAGTGGGTAGAAAGAACGGTCACACATCGGCAGTTACTGTGTCGGTATTCGCCATGGATAGTGACATGCCACTGACACTGAACTCAGAGTCGGAATCACTCGGTACCTCATCTGCACTGTCCTGTGTTGTTGCCTTTGCGGTCGTTGCTGTTGCTGTCGCGGTCGTGGGCGTGGAGCGATCACGGTCCCTCAAATTCGGGACCAACGTACTCTGACAAAGGGCCTGTCTCACTTGAAATCATCTCGTGTCAGTAATACCCACGGTTTGAACTCACATACAGGCGCTTCTCGTTTCTCTGGTCACATAGGAGCTGCACTTCTGCCGCAGGAATGCGTTTTTCCGGCGGGCAGACACGGTACGGCCCGTCCGTGATCTTACACTGGCAGCATGCAATGTCAAAGAGCTCGTCTCTTTGGAGCCTTTCTGTACGGTCCTGAAACTTGCATCCTTTCTTCTTGTCCGTGACCGTTTCCCATTTAGACAGATTCCTGTGTGTTTTAGCCAGTCATTCGATCTTCTGCGTTATCTTCCACTCGTTCACAACATTGGTTCGCATGCACTGCTAGCGGTTTGGACAATGCTGGACTCATTCCATATAGCAAGGACAACATCTTTTACTCGGCAAACCACTTCTTTATTTGTAGGCAATGTGGCAGAGGGTATTGTTCAGGGATCAGGTGTATTGTTTTATATACTTTTGAGGGGGCAAGTGCCCTTTCAATGTTGGCTTTGCCCCCCCCCCCCCCCCCAATAATTTAACTTTTAACATGGGACGCTATGGAGCGTGTCCCTCCCCAAAATCCATTTGGGCCGGCCTATTGCCTTCATGGATTTTGTTCCCCCCCCCCCCCCCCAATAATTTTCAGAAATCAACACCGGTGAATGCAATGATGAGCTCCAGAAGAAGGTTCAGTTGCCTTTGCTGTCTTGTTAATGACCAGAATTCGCCGTTTCTGAGAAGCACGGGCACTAGACGCGTACGTGTCGAGAAGACAGAACGGTCTTGGGTATTCGATGGCAAACGCTGTCTGCTCTCGGATCGCGTGACACATACGGCTCGCCATGAGGGGAGTAGGAAGAACAGTCGCACATAGGCAGTTACTGTGTTGGCACGTAGCTGGGCAGAGGCGTGGATCAACGTTGCCATGTGATAGGGTGTGAACAGGGTGAGATAAAATGCAGAATACAGGGCCATCTACTCAGAAAAGACTTAACTCATTCATGCTTTACATTCAGCTAGCTGGTCTGCCACAATCCCAAATGCCGTTGAAAAGTGATATCTACGTTTTTATTGAAGCCTTAACTCTGCCCAATGCCACATTGCCTACTAATAAAGAAGTGGTTTGCCGAGTAAAAGATGTTGTCCTTGCTATATGGGATAAGTCAAGCATTGTTCAAAGCGCTAGCAGTGTACGAACCAATGTCGTGAACGAGTGGAAGATAACGCAGAAGATTAAATGACTGGCTAAAACACACATGAATCTGTCTAAATGGGAAACGGTCACGGACAAGAAGAAACGATGCAAGTTTCAGAACCGTAAAGAAAGGCTCCAAAGAGACGAGCTCTTTGACATTGCATGCTGCCAGTGTAAGATCACGGACGGGCCGTACCGTGTCTGCCCGCCGGAAAAACGCATTCCTGCGGCAGAAGTGCAGCTCCTATGTGACCAGAGAAACGAGAAGCGCCTGCATATAAGTTCAAACCGTGGATATTACTGACACGAGATGACTTTAAGTGAGACAGGCCCTTTGTGAGAATACGTTGGTCCCGAATTTGAGGGACCGTGATCGCTCCACGCCCACGACCGCGACAGCAACAGCAACGACCGCAAAGGCAACAACACAGGACAGTGCATATGAGGTACCGAGTGATTCCGACTCTGAGTTCAGTGTCAGTGGCATGTCACTATCCATGGCGAATACCGACACAGTAACTGCCGATGTGTGACCGTTCTTTCTACCCACTCCCATCATGGCGAGCCGTATGTGTTACGCGATCCGAGATCAGCAACATGACAGCGTTTGCCATCGGATACCCAAGACCGTTCTGTCTTCTCGACACGTACGCGTCCAGTGCCCGTGTCCGTCAGAAACGGCGAATTATCGTCATTAACACTACAGCAAAGGCGACTGAACTATCTTCTGAAGCTCATCCTTGCATTGATGTGTCACCAGGGGGTACTTAGTCCGGCAATGACCCATCCGTTTTCGCTGTAATGCATTATAATTCATCAGGTTGCATATACACCATTCGCATTTTTGTAAAGCATATCAAATACTACCAATGCACTTAACAAGCAATCATCCAGACACTTCAAGCTTCCACGTGACACAAACGACGAAAATGGTCGCATGCGAATGTCAATGGAGCCATTAATGCCTCGGGAACGCAATATATTACTTTTTCAACAAAAGTTGGCACCCCAAGAATATTTTTGAGAATTTCTATTTCGACGTTTTCCGTTGTTTAAAGGTCCAATGCAAACTACCGTTCGTGGGAAAATGCTCCACGGAAAAAAATAGAAATAAAAATCGACTCCTTTTAATGCAGGCTATTCGCAGTTGGCTACTAAAAATTCAGGCGACATACATATCACCTGGCTTAGTATAGCATGGTATACTAGTATACTAGTACTTAGTATAATCTACATGTAGGTTATACTGGGTCCTTTCACACAGAACGACATACAGGCTATACTGGGTCCCTGACACCAGACTTTGTATTAGCTATGATGGGTCCTTGTATTAGCTATGACACACCAGATCACGCACAGGAACGCATCCAGGAATTGTCATGGGGGCACATGTCCGTAGCGGCGCCACTTCAAAAATACCTGGAGGGGGGCTTCTGGCTGGAAAACTCGAGAAAGGGGACGGGGTTCCCTCGAGTCTTCCGAAGGGGCGCCTTTTACGCTGAGAGGGGCGCCACTGGCTGAAACATTCGAGTGTGGGGTGCACTCAGGCCCTCCCGGAGGGGTATCTTTCCTTCCAAGGAAGCGCTTTTGCATCTTAGAGGGGCACCTCTGGCTGAAAAAAAAGATGGGAGGGTGCACTCGAGCCTTCCCAGAGGGGCGCATTTTCTCGGCCGGATGGGCACCACCGCCCCATGGGGACGGAGCATGCTTCCAGTGCGCCCCTTGTATCCGTCCCTATAATCGCTCACCGACTATACTGAGTCCCTACACACCACTAACCACACACTAGCTATAATGGGGCCCCACACAACATACCATACTTTGTTGACTATATCCGCACTCTTTTTGTCAGGGCCTCGGCATTCATACCTGGCGGGGATGCCACGTGGGTTCCTCTGCGCGGCGATCTGCCAAGCACTGGCGTCATGATGGCCTTGCTGGGTCAGTTGTCGGCTCCCGGACAGGACGTATTCACCGGACTGGTGAGACACACCCCATCCCTCTTCCCCCGAGGGTCGGCAGCGGGGACTAGTGAGACACACACCTCATCCCACCTCCCTCAAGGATCCTCAGAAGATACTGGTGAGGAAAACCCACGCCTACTTTCTCGAGGGTCCACAGCGGGAGCTGGTCGGCACTCCCCACCCATCCTCCTTCGAGGATTGGCAGTGGGGACAGGTGAGGTACGCCCCATCCCTCTTCCCTGGAGTATCGACAACGGGGACTGGTGATGAGCGCCTCATCCCCCCTCACTCGAGGATCGACAGCTGACACTAATAAGATGCGTTCCACCCATCCTCCCTCCAAAGTCAGCTGGAGGAACTGGTGACACTCCTGAACCAGACTGAAATGTGGAGCGACTTGGGGAGATGGAAAGTATCTCCACGAAGGAAGGGGCCTCTGCCAAAAGTTCTGGCCGTTCGGGGAGAACATGACTGACCTCACAAACGCTGCGTTTCTGTGTAGCTATGTGCCGATGCGACTTCGATGCTTAATCCTGTACCTACCGAACTTCTCCGTTCAGTTTTCAACTTGGCAAGAGGTTCAGCAGAGAGACAAAGAAGTCACAAACCTGTCGCCAACTAATGAAAGAACGGTCAAACTTGTATTAAGAAACACATGAATGTACTGAAGTGTAAACCTATACAGCGCAATAAAACGCAAGCTTGTGGAATTGCCTTGTATGTACATCAGTGGCTTGTCTTAAAATGTCTTGGGTGTGACAACAATTTGGAAATGGAAGAGAGGACATTATCTTCTTCATGAAAATTGCTATCATCCTCTATCGAGTTGAGCTAACACTGGAGGCAACCCCCCCCCCCGCCTCCCCTTCCTGCGACCATATAAAATAAGTGCTTCCTCAAATTCAAATTGTCTTCATCCTCCATTTAGTTCAGTTAGCGTTGAGGATACCCCACCTTCCTGCGAGCATGTAGAATATGGGCTTCCTCAAACCCCAAAGGGCCAAATCCACTCATGGTCATGTACAATCGGGTGACCTTTTTTAGGTTTTTTTCGAAATGTTTTGCTAACAGTTTTTGGTGCTGATTCCGAATATTAACTTCGTTTTATCTTTTTCGATTTGTTTTTGCCCGCACGGATCGATTGAATTTTTCGAAATGTGAACTTTTGACATATTTTCAGCTGTGGTTACCAGTAGAAATAAAACATAGCTTAAGCTAGTGATTTTTATTAAAGCTTGGTGAATGAAGATTCATTTGGCAGCAGACCTAGTCACTTCCATAATGCATTGAAGCTTAAATTAACTTTCAAATAAAGCGTTTGCATAGTTCAGGTTTTCTTCAAAGTTGGCGTTAGTGTCAGACGTCGCGCTCCACACTTTGCATTGGGCGGCATTGTGGCGACAAGGACTATTGACGACTATATTATTTATTGGATAATAAACTGGATATGCTCACAGTTCTTTTCAAGCAAATGGGTTCGTACTGGTGGCCATCAGTGTCCAAGTGTAAGCATTTGAATAGCGAATTTACAGATACTAGCAAAATACACCGTGAGATTTAAACTCGCAAATATTTTGTGCAGAGATATGCTTAAAATCGAATAGATTCTAAGCATTAATATCGATGAAGTGTTTGCGGGGCCAACAAGCCACTGCTGCAATTATTTTCCTAGTGACATGCCAAAATATAGCATTAACCTGTCGTTGCAGGTTATAAATGCATGTAAGCAAATTGGAAGCGGCCTCCGTCAGATTCTGATAGATGAGCCCATCAGAAGCATTTCATTCATAACAAACGTATTACGTTGCACTTTGTATTTCGACATGTCGTGCTTCCATTGCACACACATCACTGTTTGCAGCGTACGCCATACTGCCACGATGATCATGTGCTTTAGTCATTGTGCACCTTCTTTGTGACCTGACCTGGGTGCATTTTTCGAAATTTTATTTTATTTAGGGCGTGTGCGTCCTGCCTTTTGGCACCGACCACCAATGCCGATGCTTCAGTCGTCAGTTTTACCGACCTCTCAGTGGACTGTGAGTGACAAGGAACTCCTGTCTGAAGTGGTACTTCGATGGACTTCAGTATGTCTTCCTCACTCATTGTACGTGTCAAAGGGGTTCTGTATCCTGCCCGTCTTGCACACACTGCTGAACGTTAACCAGTTCGGTGTATGCCTCAGCACACCAGTTCATGCGCGGCGACTTGAATGGCCGAATTGCGCCGCATTCCGTGGAGAGGTTTTTCTTTTGGCGCACGGTTTTGATCATGTTGACGGCCTCCATCCTGACTGCTTGGTCATTGTCACCCAGCATGGCCAGCATGACGTTTTCGGGGTGCGCCATATGCATGTTCCTCGTCATGGTCTTGTCAATGGTTTCCATCTCGATACCCTGAAAATGCTCTTTCTGTCGTCGCATCTGCTCGCACAGGTGGCCGGGCCCATGCACCACATCCCACTTTTCTTTCACTGCCATCACGGTCGGCACATACACACACACAACATATTTCACAAGGCTGCGTAGTGGTACAGATGGCTCAGGCACAGACAAATAATAGCGTAGGATACGGCTCTGGGCTGTGTACCATCTCGCCATGCACATTTTTCCCAGGATGGTTCCCAGGATGGAACCAACCAGGTTGTTCCCAGGATGCTTTTCTTGCACCGGTATCGGTAGCGTCTAGTGTCTCCGCAACGGCGGTCAGATCTAGTGGCTTGCTTCTCTTAGGTAAGTGCCAATAAGGCATGACGTACTCATCATCTGATTCATCGGCAGACTCTTCGGGTATAGCATCATGTTGTTGCTGCTGAGACTGCTCGTCTGTTGAATCGGCTTTGACTCGGATAGCGCGTGCCATTGGCTGTGCTGCCATGCTTCTCCATTCCAGCGTTTCGCTCGATCAACGCCACCTATAAACTGCAGCCTTGGCCCTCTTTGGTCCTCCAAAAAATGTACGTCGTCGACATGGTCAGGCTGCTTTGAGGCACTGGATATATCAAAAAGTGATATGAAGGAACAAGACCCGATTTCGGCCTTTTGCGAATTGTTTCTTTTTGGGACCACAACTTGGTGATCTTCAGCAGAATCTTATCTTTGTTTCTGGTGGGAATCGAGGCCTTTTCAAAAATGTCAATTATTTCATCACAGACTTCCACAATGCACTTCTTGATCGAAACCGAATTTTCACTCACATCTCGAAGTGTCATTTCATCCAACCTTGCCTTCATCACTCCTCCCAAAACTTGACCACACGTAGGGAGCTGGATGGGGGGTATGTCGCATGAAATTACTTGCAGCTGAGGATGAGTCAGCCGTGCTCGTTGGCGGGAGGATGATGGTGTAGCAACCGGATACATTTTTAAGCATGCGACTTAGTTAATGCACCTAGTCTAGTATCTGAGTAACACAAACAAATGACGCCGCTATTTTGGAGTTGAAATCTCACGGTGCATTCTGTTAATATACTGCAAATTCGCGATTCAAATGCTTACACTTGGACACTGATGGCCACCAGTTCGCACCCATTCGCTTGAAAAGAATTGTGAGCATATCCGGTTTACCATCCAATAAATAATATAGTCGTCAATAGTACTTGGTCGGCACAATGCCGCCCAATGCAAAGTGTGGAGCTCGACGCCTGACACTAGCGCCATCTATGAAGAAAACCTGAACTATGCCAACGCTTTATTTGAAAGTTAATTTTAAGCATCAATGCATTATGGAAGTGCAATAAGTCTGCTGCCAAATGAATCTCCATTCTCCAAGTTCTAATAAAAATCACTAGCTTAAGCTATGTTTTGTTTCTACTGGTAACCACAGCTGAAAATATGTCAAAAGTTCACATTTCGAAAAACTTCAATCGATCCGTGCGGGCAAAAAAAAATCGAAAAAGATAAAACGAAGTTCATATTCGGAATCAGCACCAAAAACTGTATCAGAATAAGGGGAGTTAGCAAAACATTTTTTTTTAAAGAATAAAAAAGGTCACCCTAATGTACAATCAGCAGTTGGTAATTTTGATCATTGGGGATTACGAACAGTCGGGCTTTTGAGCATTTGGAATGCTTTCGATGGTTTGGAAATTGTGAGCTGCTGAGGCTTCCAGGAATTTGGGGTTTTCAACCCACCTGAGGGAGAGGGAAATTGTCTTCAGCGGTGTCTCCACTGCGTTCGTAACCACGTGCGCCACAATCAGTCCCATCAACACTTTTGAGGCTCTGTCGCATCTGTTGCACCTGGCACAAAAGTCGACGGAAGTCGGTAGCTTGCAATATTAACGGCCCATTGAAGTTCTATTAATTTTTTACGAGTAAGTATACCAAAAATCAGTACTAATTTTTTTCTCCATAACTTTGTATGCATCAATCCAAGTTAAATCAGAATATATTGTGTTTGTAGCACGTGTGTTACTTTGTGAAATTCATCGGGAAGCCACTTGATTTGTTTGATGGTATTTCTCCGGAGAGGGGTGGCAGCCACCTGCTGAAAAAAGACTCGTTGAGCAGGGGCGGGGGAGTGCACTCGGGCGTTCTGGAAGAGGGCCTCCATAGGCACAATCGTTAAGCTTCGGTCTGATTGGGGTGCATATAAATGATTGGGGGATTAAATTAATCCTTGCTGGGGCCAGTTGGCCCTTTAGCGCAACACCTCTGGTTCCTAGAAATACATTTCGATTGAACATAAAACATTGCACTATTTGTCGTGTCATTCTATGTACGAGTACAGTGTCTCAAACCTACCATGACACATTCGAAAGATGTCGCTTACTGGGGTAACCGAAACGCCGAGTTGTTGCGCATCTGAGGTTCATAAAGACATAAAAGATAATTGCAACTATGAGCCACACTGAGCCACTTCTTGGTTGCACTCTGGACACTGAACCATTGCCCACCAAATCCGTCGATCAGCCCTCCCTGGAATACCGAAAAGCAAGCCCTCTTTTCTTATAATGAGTGTGTAGGGCGGCGAGGTCGGGGGCGGGGTCGGTGTGGGGGGATGGATGGGGAGGGGTAGGAATTTTTTGGGAATGGGGGACGGGTAGGTAGGGGTGGTGATTTTTTTTGGGGGGGAGTGGTATTGAGTGGGATGGGATATTTGGTATTGGTTACGGGTGTGGTTCGGTCTTAGTGGTCGGTCTGAGTTGTCGGTCTGAGTGGTCGGTCTTAATGGTGGCACTGTTGTTATGTTTCGTCTTGGTCTACTGCGGTGCGCCCTTGACTTCGGAGCGACCTTGAGAAAGTAGTTTCCGCACGGCCGCCGGCCGGCGGCCATGTTTTACTACGCTCACGGGCGCCGGGCGGCTCCCCCGGCCCGCGCCGATCCCGCTTCCGGCGTGCCGCCGGCCCCTAACCGGGGCGGCCCACAGCGAGCGGTGACCCGCGAGTCCTCGCTGTAGCAGGTGCTGTCTGAGCGTGCCATACCATCTTGTCTTCGTCGTATTGTCATCTTGTCGGCGCCCCGTGACTCGTTATCCTAACACAAATTTATATAGCGAGGTCAAATCTTCTCACTTCACCACTTCCATCCGTGAGTGAGCCTGGCTTGGTCGTGGCGCCAGGGATAGAGGAGCCGCATGGTTGGAGAGACCTAGGAGGGGGGGGGTCATAAGAGTAATGACGGACATTGGAGTTGGAAATGCGTCCGTCACCGGGCCTCGTCCAGCTTCGGGGCCCTCTAAAGTGTTAAAGTCCCCGCTTGTTTCCCTCCATGTCATCCATTTGCATGCTCCCACGGGTCACCGGACTGGCAAATTGAGGTCCTAGGTAATTATCCTGGGTCAAATTTTGACAACGATGGGTTTCTGACAGCTGCATGCACACATCGGGCCCCAAACAGCCCCCACTGGTCCTTAAATACCCTTAGCTAGTTCATGCACACTCACATGCATTCCCTTTCATTCTGAACGTTTGCTCCATTAATGACAAATTTAAATGTTTGGCCCTCGAATTTCCCTTCCAGTGGTATGTGTGCATTCAGCAAGTCTTACTTTCTCTGACCGTTGCTTAGGGCTTTCTAGCCCAAAGTTAAATGTTAATTACCCGTGCTTAGGTCCACAACTGTGACCGGCTGACGCGACACTGTTGGTTGGTAATGATATACTATTACTTTACTGCCTTCAAGGCTCGATGACACTGGGCTGCGATATTCCGTTAGTTTCTGATGGTCTTATGCTGGGCTTGAGTAATAACGGCCGACACACCTACGCTTAAATTAATCAAATGCCTTGCCAGGCCTTGCATTGCTCTAACTTGCAATCGGCGGGCACCCCCACAGGTGGTCCTGGGCCACAAATCGGTCGGGATGGCCCCTATCGTCTTTCTAACCTATCCTGCCCGGGGTCATGGTCGGGAGACCCTCAAATCCCCTGCCTGTCCTATCCTTGGGGGCTTACGGAACGCCAAATTTCATCTCCCCTGTCTGTGCCGTAATCGAGAGGCCCAGGCCTGCTGGAATAGCTGAGACGGGGAAGGAATACCGACCTAGCCGTTTTTGGCTTTTACCTAACTGTGCGCACAGATTCATCCCAACCCAAAATTGGTTGCCGCTGCCTGCGAGCTTAACCATGGATCCTGTCGGATCTGACCACCCTCGGGATGCCCTTCCGCGCTCTGGGATCACCAGGCCGGAGGGTTTTTGCGGCCTAGAATTTCTCAAGTGAACCAGCTGCCTTGTGAATATCCAGTCTTTCCGGCACGCTTTCCCAGGGGTTCAACCAACAGTGTTTCGTCATTTTCCCCGTCTTCTATCAGTCCTCCTCCGTCTCCTCCGAAGAGAAGAGGGCGGAGGCTCACGTTTGGGCCCATGGAAGTTATCGCCCGTGGAAGGGCGGCTTGCAGGCCGTCTCCTCGCTAATTGCGTAAGTCGTCTCACGTTTTTCCGTCACAGACGGTAGTCAGGTTCGTCCTGTACTGTCTTGCCGGCTAGCTTTACATTAAGTAACGGACGAACCCGGAATTAATTCCCTGCTAAATCCTTCATTCGCACCTAGTACGTTTGGCCACTTAATGGTCAGTGGTTAATGGTTCGTTCCTCAACTACATCAACTTAAGTACTTTTGGACCTCCGAGTGTTTACCAGGCCCGCGGCATTCAAGGGTAATACATGCGCTGATAGTACAAAGCCTGAGGGCGAGTTTCCAGCGATTTCACGGTAACGTTATTTCCCATCGTGACTGCTTTGTGACATTTCCCCCTACAACAATTTACTTGTACGAGTTTGGTCTCCAGCATATCTCGGCGTGACATAAAACGCACACCACGGACCACAGGGTCCTCTATAATTAACTTGAGTCTCAAGTCCATTCATTCCTTTCTAAATGTTATCCCCGGTTCCATATGTAATCAGCTTCCTGGGTTCAGTTTTTCGGTACTATTACCCGCACCATTTAAAGCAGGTGGAAGTCTCGTAGACACGTGGTGCGATGGTTTAGTGACCCAGTGCCGGGAAAGTATTTGCCGAGCACTTCCAAGGGCAAGAACCCTCGACTCGACGCCTTCGGCCGGGCGACACGTTGATTTGGGGAGCAGGTGTTTGGCGTGTGAGTGGAGAGCGAGGTAGAGAGAGCGAGAGAGGGTGAGAGAGAGAGAAAGAGAGGGAGGGAGAGAGAGAGAGAGAGAGAGAGAGAGAGAGAGAGAGAGAGAGAGAGAGAGAGAGAGAGAGAGAGAGAGAGAGAGAGAGAGAGAGAGAGAGAGAGAGAGAGAGAGAGAGAGAGAGAGAGAGAGAGAGAGAGAGAGAGAGAGAGAGAGAGAGAGAGAGAGAGAGAGAGAGAGAGAGAGAGAGAGAGAGAGAGAGAGAGAGAACAGAGTGACAGTGGGGAAGAGACCGGGGGTATTACCACCTTGACCGTAATCGCTGAGTGACGTGGGGCCCCAGCAGATCTAAGCTACTTTCATTCTCCCATGGAAAGAAGGGGTTTATTTGACTGCAGTGAGCCAGAAGGCCTGCACTCTTCATTGACGTCTTCCCGGAACCACGTGGCTCCTCAGTCACTTAAACTCTTATCGGTAATGTGTGTGCGTGGTTATGTATTCTTTTCCTTCCATTCAAAGTATAAGCATTCATGTATAGAAAAACATTCGTGTATCATCCACACCAACCTTAAACACCATGCATGTCTAAACGATATAACATTCAGGTATCCCCCCACCAACCCTGAAAACTATGCTCCATAAGAACCTTATTTGCCATAATTCGCTCCTCCATTTTTACCCTTCCCGGGGCAGACGGCTACCCATATCCCACCGCTGGCTGGGGCCATCACATATGCAAAACGACCGGTGACGGACGGGTCACATTTTTGGGCATGATGGTTCACGGGATACATTGCCACTCCCTGCTCTAGTTCACTCACATGTCTCGTAGTGGCCGCGTCGACCCGAAGTTCACAGATTTACCACAATCACTCCACTCAGCTCGCGAACGACTCCCGAACGATTATGTTGGATGTGCGAGCTTCTCGGCGATTCCGTCGAATGTTCCTCCTCCGTCGCAGCCGTGGGTTGTCCGCCTCCGGCGGCTTCCTCGGGTGGTGTGTCTCCGACGACTGCCTTGGGTGATGTGTCCCGACTCTCCCGGGGTGGTCCGCCTCCGGCGGCTGCCTCGGGTGGTGTGTCCTCGACGACTGCCTTCGGTGATGTGTTTTCACTTCCCCCGGGGTGGCGCTTATAAATGGCCCGCCCCTGTTATCAGACAACGCACGTCAGGTTCTTTGTGCCCCGTGGCCTGGCTGGTGGCTGATGGTGCCGGCTGGTGACGCTGGTGACTGGTGACTGGTGACTGGTGACTGCCGGCCGCTGATTGGCGGTTGGCGGTTTCCGGCTGTCCAGAGCGGCTGCTGCTTCCAGGTTACTGGATCAGGCTGATACCCCGTAGCTAGGCGGAAGTCACTGTTTGCTGTTGTGCACCGGCACGAAGTGACTGAATGTTGACCCGAGGGCGTTTCGGCGACGAGTAGGCTTCGTGTTTGCGCTGGCTTTTCACAAATTTCTCCGCACCTGCCACGGGTTTCCGGTCGCGGCGGCTGGATTTCTCGTGTAGTCGGGCCGCATGGAAACCGCATGAAACTCCGTATAAAAAATGTAAGCCGTCTTATAAGTGTCTATGCTGTTTTTAAAGATGTTCAGTGTGCTGCTACTGACAATGGTTTCTGGCAGTTGGTTCCAAAGTTCTACTACCCTGTTGGTGAAGAAGGACTGTCTTAACCTTGTCCTGCTGTGATTAACTTTAATTTTGAATTGATGACCTCTAATTGCATCATTTCTGTTAAATTCAAACAGTTCCCTGAGATAACCCTGTTCCTGACCATGAACAAATTTAAAGACCTCGATGAGATCTCCTCTCAGCCTTCTATATCTAAGTGAAAACATATTCAATTTCTTCAATCTTTCCTCATATGCCAGGTTGCCCATACCATTCACCATTTGTGTTGCCCTCTTTTGTACTCTCTCTAAAAGCCGACAATCTTTTTCATAACTAGGGGACCAAGCTTGGACACAATATTCCAGATGTGTCCTGACATATGCACCATAAAGCTTCCTGATGACTTCCTCACTTTTGTATGATACATTCCTATTTATTGCCCCAAGCATTCTTAGTGCCTTCTTCCTGGCTTCTTTGGTCTGTTCTGATGCCCGAAATTTTGTGTTAAAAATAACACCTAAGTCCTTCTCCTGCTGAGTCACAGATAGTACTTGGCCACCCATCAAGTATGGAGCCTTGATATGCTGCCTACCTACATGCATGATTTTGCACTTATCAAAATTAAATTTAATTTGCCATTTTTCGGACCACTTCACAAGCTCGTCTAAGTCTTTCTGCAGCAAGACCTGCTCATTGTGCCCTGTTATTTCCCTAAAGACCTTCAAATCATCTGCAAATTTCAAAACCTTACTGCTTAGGCCACTTTCAATGTTATTTACAAACATAATGAACAATAGTGGTCCCAGTACTGACCCCTGGGGGACTCCACTAAGAACATTTTTCCATGATGATTTTGTACCATTTAGCATCACTCTCTGCTGTCTATCTAAAAGCCACAACCCTATCCATTGTACGATGTTACCCACAATACCATGGGCCTGAAGCTGCATCATTAACCGTTTATGAGGTACCTTGTCAAAGGCCTTGCTAAAGTCAAGATATGCTACATCAACCTGATTTCCCTTATCAAATTGTTCTGTAGCAACATTAAAAAAGTCCAAGAGATTTGTGAGACACGATCGCCCTTTTTTAAACCCATGTTGAGTATCTTGAATCACTCTGTTTGCTTCCAGAAAACTAACTATTTTATCCTTGATAATTGATTCAAGTACCTTGCAGACTAGTGATGTGAGGCTTACTGGCCTATAGTTTTCAACTTTCCCTCTTTCTCCTTTCTTGAAAATAGGAACTACATTTGCCCTTTTCCAATCGGTTGAGATTTCATTTTGTGAAAATACCTACAAAATATTATACTGAGTGGAATTGCCAATTCTTTTTCAGCTTCCCACAATACCCTAGCATAAATTCCATCAGGTCCTGCTGCCTTGTTTGGCTTTATTTTCCTGACATAATTCAAAACAACATCACTGTCAATGAAATCAACATCATGTAACTGATCACCTGTTGCTGAGCTGTGGTTCACAGTTGGCAGATTAGTCACATCCTCCAATGTAAACACTGATTTAAACTGCTTGCTCAATTCCGCAACCATCTCACCATCCTCACTCAATATAATCCCATTTACTTCCAGTGGACCAATTGTGCTTGAAACTTTACTTAGCTTGTAGATACTAAAGAACTTTTTACTGTCCCCATTACAGTTCCTAGCCAAATCCAATTCTTTTGCTCGCTTTGCTGCTCTGGTTTTCTGCTTCACAGCGTCTCTAGCTTTTTGATACAACCTTAGATTTACTATATTTGAAGCTTCCTTAAATACTCTAAATGCATCTTTCTTAGCCTTAATTGCTTTTGTCAAATCTGGTGTAAGCCATGCTGGCTTTCCTACTCTTCTTTTGCGCCTTTGCTTTTGGGGGACATGTCTAATCTGAATTTCCCTCAAGTAAGATTTGAACTCTTCCCACATTTCACAGGCATTTAAATCGGAGAATTCTTCTTCCCATTGTATGGCACTTAAAGCCGCTCTCATGCAGTCAAAGTCTGCCCTGTTAAAATTCGGAACCTTTGCCAAATTATCCTTGATTGTCCCTGCTACATGTGCCTTGAATCTCACTATGTTATGGTCACTTCTTCTTTGGTCTGTTCTGGTGCCCCCAATTTTGTGTTCAAAATAAAACCTAAGTCCTTCTCCAGTTCCACTAACGTCCAGAGCGGACCGGCTGGTCGGCAGGGCATGGAGGACCAGACCATCCCCATATTCCTGAGGTGGCAGGGCGACATCAAGAACATGCGCATGACACGCTGGCAGATCGTGCACATTATCTGCGACATCTTCGAGAGCAAGGAAGCCAATGAGGATCCCTTTCAAGTTTTTGTCTTCGAATATTTCAAGGAAAGGTGTGTGAGATATTTGGCATTCTTCTGCCTGGGATGTAGCATTGTTGTCATTTGTTCAATGCAGGCGTTACTTTGAATGGTATGCGCAGAGCTATATTTAGAGTGGAGTGCACGATGATCACAATGAAAACGGCTCGACATGCGCTGTGACTAAGTAACTGCTACGTCTTACTTGTCACCATCGACCCGTACAGACGGGCATAGGTGTTGTTTTATGAAAATCCTTGGGGGGGGGGGCAAAGTACTACAGGATTAATGTAAGTATAAGATATGTCTGTTTAACACTCGCACCGGAGGGGGGGGGGGGAAATCCACCCATCTCTCCTGTTTTTCGACGTTATCTCATGAACGGGGAGGGCGATATTACGCTGCAATTTTGTCGCTTTGTTAAACAATTGATAAGCGTATCATGTGCAACAAAAACAAACGAAATCCCTTAGTTGATATAGGAACTGCGGGGGTGCAAATCGACCGACTGGGCGGCGGCCGCTGAACGTGCCACGTCACAAAATCTTCGCCGATTCGGTGTAGCAATCGATCACCTATTATTTTACCCTGCACGCCTAGGGTCATGAAATTTTTCTGAAGCGAATTCACTACATCCGTAATCTACCCTCCAAATTGTGTGCCTATAGATTCAGTAGTTTTCGAAATCTTATGGTCAGGGGCCGAATTCCTCCTCCCCCATCCTGTGCGCGTCATGTGAGAGGCTCTCCGGCGCACGTGTTAATCGACAGTGTCCTCAATTATGCTTGCATGGCAGATTTAGACCACTTAATCTGCTGGTAGGATCAATTTACAATTGTTGTGATGCTCAAGATAACGATAAAAATACAACCTCAGGTCTACAAGATCAGGTTATAACTTACGGGATAGAAAATTGTCCGACTCAACTGAAAGCCCGACAAGAGAAGAGCGAATGCAATTTTGGAAACGTTCCGTGTTATATGAGGGTAAGAGTTCACCAGCCATGTTTCCACCATTGCTCAAATATCAATGATCAATGCTACCTTACAATCTTCGATCCCACCAACACATATGTGTGATGGCGAACTATTAATATATTATTCATGCTAATATTTGTGGGCACGACACACAGCATCTCACCCAGGTCGGGGATCAGGGCACTAGTCATACCAACATGCATTACATAGACTGAGACAGTGGAGCGGACTGAGTTCGGGTATTCAATATAAAATGTGGAGTTCTTATATGTAGCTTTTTAATCGATTTCAGGTCATAGTTACGTGTTCTTTATTGATGGTGAAAAAAGTGACACTATTTAGTCCTTATCAAGTGCAGTTGTCAGCTAAATCTACTTAAATCACCGTATTCACGTCAGTTCATAAAATACCAATATTACCTGAAAAGAGGCCGAGTTCAAGATATCCTCAAAATCCAAGCAAGACCAAGTGGGTTTTAGCATTTGTGTCACTACGTTTAGCGTTCGGCCGCAACGCTCGCTCACTCTGTCTGAACAGCCAGTGTGAACACGTAAACACGTAAGGTGAACGCTGCCTGGGAAACGTTCGTAGACATTCATAGGTACGTGCAAAGTATGGCTATATCTGTCAATCTAAATCAAATCGGGCCCTTTCTGACCTTCACATTCTAGTGACTTGTCATGGAAATGTGAAGGTGTGACGGCTGTTGCAAAATTCCCTAATGAAGAAAGCAATGCAACGCATTTGTCTTTCATTACCTGAGGGCACTTAGCACACAACTCAGAAGTATTTAGGAACGCTACGGTCATTTGCCATCTGCTGCGGTCACCCACCGACAGCTAGACAACAGCACCAAGATGTACAAATGCATGTGTGACCATATCATACACCTGTCACCGATCATATTACACCCCTGTAACCTCAACCCCGTTACCAGTGCCAGTGCCCTACTGATAAGGATATGCTCCCCAGCCCCACCCCTATCACACCCCTCAATTTTTTGTCAGCTAGAGGCGCTCCTCCAGAAACCAATTTCCCCATGACAATTTCTGGGCCCGTCCCTGCCTGGTGGTAAGCCTTTCTGTGTCGATCACGACGCAAGTGCGGATATTATTACGACCCAGACGCCCAGTTCCGTGGCCCTTATTGGCGCCCGGAGGCGTAGGTTGGCGCAATCGCGCGCGGCCCTCCTGGAAGCTCAATTGCCACGCCAGCAGCTCGGAGACAGGAAGCCGATCCAGCTGCTCCCGCGGATGCACTCCGAACTTGGAACAGCAGGAGATTCCCCACACGTCCGTGAGCTATTGAAGTCTACTTCTTCAACGGTTGCCGCAGGCAGCATGGGCAGCATTATCGCTGCTGTCAGAGGAAGCTCCTCTGGGCCAACTGGCCACCGCAGCTGACGTATTCCTGGATGCTTCGGCTTCAGGCCTGGTGTCAGCAATGGCGGCGGGACACTTAATGGCGCAGACGGTGCCAGTCGGCGCAGTGTCTCTGGACACCAGTACGCTGGCCACACTGCAGGGTATAGTGGCTGTTGTGCGTGTGTCGCATCTGCTAGCTCGGACCGTGGTTTATGGTTATGGCACCATGGACGCGCGACCCACTCCCGACTGTTCGCCCTGACAGAGCCAGTCGCGTCAGAGCAAGGCTCTAGTGAACAGCGTGCATAGTCAGACCGTGTACAGTGAATATAGAGTCCATGATCTATCAGTGCATTGCTAGCGGATAGTGAGGACAGAGCGTGTACCACCACATGGCGCGTCGGTAGTATTGATCCGGACGCTCTCGCAGAGACACTTTCCCGCCTGACGGATCTGCTTACGGAGCAGGCCACGGCATCCACCAGGCGAGAAGAACGGCTTCTGGCACTGGCTGAATCGGCCACCCAGCCCAGACCGCACAGCACGCCGACCGACTCCGATGCTGGACGCACCGATGCCGACGGTGCTGACCCTGGTCCAGCCACCCGCGGCACGAGACGGCTGGGTGCGACAGCGACGCCTGCCCCCAGGCTGATGGAAGGTGCCAGCCTACACGAGTTCGCCTCTTGGCGGGACAAGTTTGAGGGATACGCAGTCCTCACTGGACTATACGATCTCTCGCCGGCGAGTCAAACCGCCGCCCTCGTCGCCCTGCTCGACGACCAATGGACGCGGACACCACGCCACGACCTGGATATCGACGTCTCCACGGTATGGAGCATCATCCGCGGCAGGGAGCGTCATCTGCATCGGCAGCGTAACGTTATCCTGGGCCGTCGAGAGTTCTTCCGCCGGCAGCAGGCGGACAGTGAGACATTCGATGAGTTCCTGATGGCTTTGCGCGAAATTGCCCAGTTCTGCGACTTCTGTCCGCACTGCACAGACATGCAGCTCCGTGATCGCATCGTCACTGGTATTCGAGATGAGGACACCCTGCGTGCGCTTCTGAGCGAAAGCGATCTCACACTGCAATCAGCAGTCCACACCTGCCGTGCACAAGAAAACGCCCGTCAGAACTCGGCCACCATGACGAGCGGCCACGTCCAACCTGTGTCCGCATATCGTCGGAACAGGACTGCCCGTGCCCGTCGGCCGGCTTCCAGCCACCCAGGCCCCCGTCGAAGGGACCCCAGCCGCTCAGACACCCGTCGGACAGACTCGCATCCAACGCTGGACAGGTGTCCCGCTTGCGGTCACTATCCGCTCGCAGTTGAGCAGGCCTGCCCTGCCCACACGGCTACGTGCCACCAGTGTCATTGTCGCGGCAATTTTCAGGCCATGTGTCGACAGCGTGGTGCCACATCTAGAACGCGCGAGCGTCGCAGCTCCAGACAAAGAGACCGGGACTCGGGCCAGTATCGTGCGATACTGTGTCCGACATTCGACATTCGCGTTTATGGCCTGTCATCCCGCCGCACGCCCAGGGTCCGGCGGTTTGTGACCCATCATCATGGGGCCGGTTCAGCGCTCTGGACACCTGACACTGTAGCGGACATTTCCTGTATTGGTCTTGCACAGGCTGCCGACCCGAATGTCGACATGAGTCGTCTGTCTCCGCCCGCGGACAAACTGTATGCAGCCGGTGGCAACGAGCTAGTGTTATGGGACTGTGAAGTGTGACCTGACCTTTGGTGCAATCACAGCGACAGTGACCGTACACGTCGTACAGGGCCTGGACAGCGCGCTGTTGTCATGGCATGATTCCATCGCCCTCGGAATTCTGCCACCGGACTTCTCCACTCAGGTGGCTAGCGTCGCCATCGGTGGAACGAAAAAGGAAGCCTGGCCAAGCGCTGCCTCGGCGTGTACAGTTACAGCCGCCCCCGCGTGGCGGCAGCACTGTCCGACGAGACGGGCTGTCGCCGCCGCCAGATGGCAGCACCTCTACGAGGACGCGAGAGGAAAGAAAGAAGTCGGATGACCCCGTGACCTGCTCTGTTCGTGGACCGCTCCCGACCTGGGACCCGGCTCTCGGGGAGCCTTCCCGGCAGCAGCGAGCAGCTCACCTGGCGGAGCTCAAAGAGGCATTCCCGCGCTTCTTCAGCACTGCCCCACCTCTTCGTGAAATGGCTGGTAGCCCGGCACGCATCGAGCTGACGGACGACGCTCGCCCGTGTGCAGTCACGGCAGCTCGGCCCATCTCCTTCGCGTGGCGGGATGATATCCGTCAGAAGTTGGATAAGCTCCTGGAACAGGTTGTTATCTCTGCCGTGGGTAACCCACCGACTGGTGCCATCCCATCGTCCCAGTGGCAAAACGCACGGATCCTGCCGGCAGCCATGGATCATCAGTTTGTCTGACTGTCGACCTCACCCGCTTGAACAAGTACGTTCGGCGTGACGCCCACCCGGTGTGTACACCGCAGGAGGCGGTCTCCACCATCGGTGTTGGGGCGCGTTACTTCACGAAGCTCGACGCCCGATCAGGTAACTTCCAGGTGCCACTAGACCCCGTGACCAGGACCTCACCTGCCGCATTGCGCCGTGGGGTCGGTTTAGAATGCTACGACTGCCTCAAGGTCTCTCCGCCAGCGGAGACGAATATAACCGGCGAGGTGACCAAGCCCTCTCCGGCATCAGTTGCACGTGCAAAGTCGTTGACGACGTGCTGGCGTACGAATGCCAGTATGCAGAGCACATGCAACATGTCATCCAAATCTTGGAGTGGTGTGACGCAGCCGACATCACGCTGCACCCCGGCAAGCTGGTGTTTTCCGAGCCGTCGGTTAGCTACTGTAGCTACGATGTGACCGCCGACGGCCACACAGTCGATCAGCGGAAGGTCAAGGCCATCGCTGAGTTCCCCACACCTTCCAATCTCACCGATCTGCGCAGTTTCAAGGGACTAGTGAACCAACTGGGTGCCTTCTTGTCTGACACTGCGCTGGCGACCGAGCCGCTGCGCGACCTACTACGGCCCCAGAACATATGGGCATGAACCGAGGCTCACACTCAGGCCTTCGAAGCAGTGAAAAGGGTGCTTGTTTCACCCACAGTGCTCGCGCACTTTGACCCGCGACGACCCACCGCCCTGCAGACCGACGCCTCTCGGTTGCACAGCCTTGGGTACGCTCTTCTCCAGCGTCACGACAAACAGTGGCGGCTGGTGCAATGCGGCTCACGATTCATGTCGGCCACAGAATCACGATACGCCGTCATCGAGCTGGAGCCCCTCACTGTGACCTGGGCCGTACGCAAGTGCCATCTGTTTTTGGCAGGCTTCCCGTCATTTGACGTCCTCACCGACCACCGTCCGCTGGTGCCCATCCTCAACCAGAAATATCTCCCGGAGATCAACAATCCCCCGCTGCGGCGTCTCCGCATAAAGCTCCTGGCGTACATCTTCACCACGATCTGGCAGTCTGGCAAGCATCACTGCATCCCAGACGCTCTCTCCAGAGCCCCCGTGGATGACCCCACACCAGACGACGAGGAATCCGAAAATGACGTGACTCATCAGCTCCACAGTCTCGTCGTGCGCTCTGTGACCCAGCTGGATCCAGACGGAGCCCGGGTGTCTCCCATCGAGGATGCCACGCTGACCCGCGTCCGCAACGCTGCCCGCGCCGATACCGAGTACGTGGCCCTGTGCGAGGCCGTGACAAACGGCTTCCCTGATCAGAGGCGTGATCTGCCCGCTACCCTGAGGTCATACTGGGGCGTGCGAGATCGCCTGGCCGTTGCCGACGGCATCCTGGTATGTGGCCCTCGTCTGGTCATCCCCAGAAGCCTCAGAACAGAGACTCTACAGCGCCTGCATGACTCACACCAAGGAGTCGAACGCACTCAGCGCCGCGCACGCCAGTCTGTATACTGGGCCGGCATCGACTGCGGTGTTGCCGACACCGTTGGCTCCTATCAGGCATGCCGTGAGCGGCTGCCTCGCCAGCAACGAGAGCCACTGATGTCGACTCCCAGCCGAGCCGAGTCTTCGAGTCTGTATCCACATACTTATTCAGTCACGCAGGAAGACCTACATGGTGTACGTCGATCGACTCTCCGGGTGGCCTGCAGTTGTGCACTGCGCCGGCGACGCCACTGCCCGGACTCTGATCCGACACCTGCGGGAAATATTCGCCGCTACCGGTGTTCCCTGCGTGCTACTGGGTGATGGTGGCCCGCACTACACTGCCCATCTCACCAGAGACTTCTTTCGGCTCTGGGGCGCAACACATCACATGTCTACCCCGTACTACCTCCAGTCCAATGGCCACGCTGAGGCGGCCGTCAAACTGGTGAAGAGACTGGTGCAGAAAGTGACTGTAGCGGGTGACCTTGACTTCTGGTGATGCTTTCGCCCGTGGTCTGCTAGAGATTCGCAACACCCCGTAAACGGACCACGGGTCACCAGCCCAAACCCTCTACGGCCGTTCTCTACGATCAGCGGTTCCCATTCACCACCGTGCCTTCGCATCTGAGTGGCAGCGAGCCGCTGACGACTGTGACGCCCGCGCCGACTCGCTCCAGCAGGCGGCCCGTGGCGGCTATGACCGAGCGGCCATGCCACTGCCCAGCCTGAGCGTTGGGGCCCACGTATCCCTTCAGGACCCCTCGACCGGATTATGGGACCGGCGAGGAACTGTAGTAGGTGTAGGCCGACGGCGTGACTTCCTTGTGAAGCTCCCTAGTGGCCGTATATATTGGCGCAACCGCCGCTTCCTGCGTTCGTTCCGCCCGCTCGTGCCCGTGTGCACACCGCCGTGTCCGTTCGCGCCGCCCAGTCAGGCCGCGCCGACCCGCCCACCGCGCAATGTTCGATTTGCGGACGAGCTGACCGATCGCCGGTCGCCGTCCCCACACGCAGCGACCAGTCCGACCCCCCGCCGCAGCGGCAGGCTTTCTCACCGCCCCGCTCGCCTCCAAATCGACCCCAGCCTTTCTTCTTACGAGTAGCATTCACGCACTCGCCTATACGATGTCCATATTGTGACGCATTGAGCTGTAGCCCGAGCTGTGGTGGCAGATTTTTAGGAGTCGACACCAACAGCCTGTCGTCGTCGTCGACTCGGAGGGAGGTGGGAATGTGGAGTAGTCGTTGGCATATAGTCTAGAATCTGACCGTGAACTTGGAGGGAAGTGTTGTGCGTGTGTCGCATCTTTGGAGCGCGGACCGTGGTTTATGGTTATGGCACCACAGACGCGCGACCGACTCCCGGCTGTTCGCCCCAACAGAGCCAGTCGCGTCAGGGCAAGGCTCTAGTGAACACCGTGCATAGTCAGACCGTTTGCAGTGAATATAGATACCGTGATCTATCACTGCATTGCTAGCGGACAGTGAGGACAGAGCGTGCACCACCACAGTGGCTACGTTAACGGTGCCGGTCAGTCGCCTGAAAACCGTCCTGAGTGACAGGTCACCAGAGTGAACGGGCGAACGTCACCAGTTCCAGGGCCATAGGCGAGAACATCAGCGAGACCATCGGCGGGACCACCGGCGGGACCACCGGCGGGGCCATCGGCCGGACCATCGGCGGGACCATCGGCGGGACCACCGGCGGGACCACCGGCGGGGCCACCGGCGGGGCCATCGGCCGGACCATCGGCGGGACCATCGGCGGGACCATCGGCGGGACCACCGGCGGGGCCACCGGCGGGGCCACCGGCGGGGCCATCCGTGGGACCATCGGCGGGACCATCGGCGGGACCACCGGCGGGGCCATCGGCGGGACCATCGGCGGAACCATCGGCCGGACCATCGGCGGGACCATCGGCGGGACCATCGGCGGGACCATCGGCGGGACCATCGGCCGGACCACCGGCGGGGCCACCGGCGGGGGCCATCGGCGGGACCATCGGCCGGACCATCGGCGGGACCATCGGCGGGACCATCGGCCGGACCACCGGCGGGACCACCGGCGGGGCCATCGGCCGGACCACCGGCGGGGCCACCGGCGGGGCCATCGGCCGGACCATCGGCGGGACCACCGGCGGGGCCACCGGCGGGGCCATCCGTGGGACCATCGGCGGAGCCATCGACGGGGCCATCGGTGGGACCATCGGCGCTCCCGCTCCGATCGCAGCCCACTATGCTTTTTCTTCAATTCCAATTTCATTTGATATTGGGGGGGATTTACTATTAAGGTGCGACATTTAATATGGGGGAGGGGGAACATGCCCCTCCAAAAGTATGCAAACAACACCCCTGTATACGGGGTTCCAAGTTGTGTTCTCAATCACTGTCAACCACGGAGAAGCAATCAAGCCTGCATTGTCCAAAGTTGTTCTGAAGGCTCCTGAGTGGTTTCCATTGGTTTTTGCCACTATATGAGATAATAATTTCTCAATTGTTGTATTCGGATATTAAGTGATGTTAATATAATTTATCTGAGACACAAGCTGATTTTTCCCAGTTTCTGTTAACCAGAACACTGACTGTCTGGACTCTGGGACGTTACTCTCACACATCGCAGTACGCATGCAACACAAGTGCGCATTGCGCGCAGATTCTCCCGATCTACTCGCTGCCTCCAGCTCCGTCTGTCGGCGCCTCTGCCGTTAGCTCTGTCGTGTTGGCGCAGGTATCCGTTCTCGTGGCACGAGTGGACTTACAGCTTCCACTTCGCGCTGGAGCGGCTGACGTCCGACGACTCGCACCACCTGCTGCTGGGTCTGCAGGCGCCGGCGGTGGCCGAGGCGAGCCCGCCGCTCAGCCGGCAGTCAGTATCGCAGTCGACGCGCTCCGGCTCGATCCTCGCCCGCGCCGAGTCCAGCGCTCCCACGGTCGACGCCAGCGGACGCGCCCTGTCGCAACCCGAGCGGCTCCAGTTCATCCTGGAAGACCGACAGCAGCGGATATCCATGTCAGAGGAGGCGCCGGCCCGCCCCGGTTCCGGCCGGGGAACTGCCCCGGGGCAGTCGATGGGGGCACGCTCCAGCACACTCAGTGTCGAGGTGAGGAACCGGCCCAGGTACGATGTTGGTACCCTTCAGTACTACTCACTGGCAGATGACAAGTTCACAATTGTATTGCTAAGCATTAATAGTTATGCTGTGTTTTTACTCCCTACTTTGTGTCGTGAAATAATATTCACACAGATACATGCTTTATATCATTTGTTCATAACCTGCATTTGAGTCACAAGACTCAAATGACTCATTGTGATTTGAATGATTTATTCATGATTCAACTCATTTATTTTTAGAAAGATGTGATTCAACTCACGACTCAAGATGTATTTTGGGGAAAAGATTCGATTCAACTCGCGACTCATCCAAAAACGATTGATTCATGAGTCGATTCTCGATTCAACTCGAGCCGAGCACAAGTCTGACCGTAAGTGGGCGTCGTTGGTATGCGCTTTACCGTGAGTGGGTATGGTCGATATGTTATCGTGAGTGGGCGTCGTTGGTATGCACTTTGCCGTGAGTGGGTATGGTCGAGATGCTACCATGAGTGGACATGGTCGGTAGGAGGAGCAGCAGTCGCGAGTGGCCACCGCGTCGGTGGCCCCGCCGTCTCCGGAGGTGCAGAACCGGCGTATCGAACTGTTCTGGAACGTGCTGTACGGCGTGCAGCACGAGTCCGTTTACAACCGAGACCGCAGCGCCATCCAGCAACTGAAGAAGGAGTTCCTGGTGGCAGACGCCGAAAAGCAGGTGCGATGTGGGGGGGGGGGAGGTTGAGTACGTAGGTACTAGTACATGCATATAAATACATATATAAGCATATACAGTGACGTACCGAAGGGAAGGGAAAAGGGCCCCCCAGAGATGTTGTGTGGACAGCAAGAATCGCGCCGTAGTTCCGAAAAAAATTGCACCAAGCGACTTAAAAAACCGCTATGGCTAAAAAAAATCGCACTGGGGTCCCTGAAAATTAGGCTGGGCCCAAAATCGCACCAAGGCTCCTAGAATCGCATTGGGGGCCACAAGTAGCATAGGGGCCCTGACAATGACGCTGGGGGCCCCAAAATAGCACCAAGGCCCCTGAAAATCACATTGGTGCCCCAAAATCGTTCCGGGCACCTAAAAATTGCGCAGGCACCAACAAGTGGGGCAGGGACACCTGAAAGTACCGCTGAGGCCCCTAAAACGCACCGTGCCCGGAAAATCACATTTCTGGCCACGCAAAGTCACACAGGGGCCCTCAAAATGGCACTGGGGACACCAAAGTCCAACAAACAAAAAAACGCACCGGGGCTCCTTAAAGATCATATTGTGGCCCACAAAGGTCGCGCAGGTGTGCCGAAAATGACGCTGGGGCCACCAAAATCTAACCAAAACCTATGAAAATCACATTATGGCACAAAAAATCGTTCCGGGACCCCTAAAATGACACTGGGGCTCCGCAAAATGGTACTGAGGCCCCGGAAAATAGCGCTCAGGCCCCAAAAAAGTCGCGCTGGGTCCCCCGAAAATCACGCTGGGGCCTTAAAAAGTCTGGTCGGTGCCCCTGGCAATAACGCTGGGAGCCCAAAAAGTCTTGCCGGGCTCCTGAAAATGGCGCTTGGGCCAAAAAGACGATCCGGAGCCCTGAAGATCATTCTGGGGCCCAAAAGATCGGGCCGGGGCCCATGGAAATCGCGCTGGGGCCCTCACAAAGTCTGACCGGGCCCTTGAAAATCACGCTGGGTCCTCAAAAGTTCGCACCTGGGCCCCTGAAAGTCGCGCTAGGGGTTCTAATGTCGTGCCGGGGTTCCAGAAAATCACAACTATGGCTCCAAAAGGTCGGGCCGGAGCCCCTGAAAATCATGTTGAGTCTGGGGGTACCAAAACGCTTCTCCAGGGCCCCTGAAAATAACGCCAGGAGCACGACAGGTCGTTCTGGTGCCCCAGAAGTCTAATCGGGACCACCAAAAAATGAAGCGGGGGCAACGAAAATACAGTCCTGACATAGGAAATCACCCTGGGGTCCCAACAATCGCTCAAAAACCCCAAAAACGTGTTGGGCTCCGAAAAACGTGTAGTGGTTACTAAAAACCACGGGGCCCAAAACTCGCACTTACACACACAAATGTCACGCCGATGCACTTGATATCTCACTGAGGGCGAAAAAGTCGCGCCGGAGCCCTACAAGTCGCAGATGCCTTCCCAAAAATGAATTCCTACCCGGAATGTCACTCTGCGGCCACAACAATTGCGTCAAGGACCCCCGCCCCCCAACAACAAAAAAGTACGCTTCGGGCCACGAAAAGAAACGTGTTGGGGCACCGAAAAAAAGACACCGGGAGCCCGAAGAATCGTACCGGGGCCCAAAAATATCGCGCAGGATGCTTCCAAAAAATAAATTGCGACCCCCAAAAATCCCGAGGGGAGGCCATCGAATCGACCCGAGCACCAGAAAATTCAGAACAGGTCCAGAAATATAAATATCAGAAGGCCATTCTACTCTGGAGGGTGCCTTCGGCTGAAAAAAAAAGTTTGAGCAGCCGAAGTGGCGTACCAAAGAGGAAAATGCCCCTCCCCTCCTGTAGGTGTGGGCTCCAAGAAAATCGCACCGGGGTCCACAAAAATCGCGCAGGGAATACAGCGTCTAATATATATATATAAATAAATGAATACACCGTGCATAAAAATTCACCACGGGCCCTCTAAAATTTGCGTCAGGGCCCACCAAAATCGCGCTGGGGCCCAGCTATGTGCAAAGCGCCCCGCGAACTCCTGCCGAGCCCCCCAAATATTGCGGTCGGGACCCAAAATTCCTGTCGGTAGTCCCAAAAATGCGGGTCGGAGCATCAAAAATTCCCCCTGCAAGTACATTGTGGGCAAACAAAATCGCATCGTGACTTAACAAAAGTCAAGCCGAAGCCCTCTAAAATAAGGAGAGATTCCCAAAAATATATTCCCGAGCCAGAAAATTGCTCCGGAACCCAAACATGCCACCTGATTCCTTCAGAAATTGCGCACGGCCCCGGAAAAAAGCATACCGGAGCTCGAAAAATCGCAGTGGGACACACAAATATGGCGCCGGATGCCCGAAAAGTCAGGCCAGGACTCGGACTTTAAAAACAAATCAGAAGTCACCAAAAAGGGCGTCAAGCCCAGAAAACTGGCATCTGGTCTCCAAGGAACCACGCGCCTGGGCCTGTAAAGCCACGCCGGGACCCCGACAAATTATACTGGAGCCCCCAAAATCGTGCTGGGGTCCCACAAATGTGCGACCAAATAAACAGCGGAACCCTAAGAGCACAACAGGAGGCTGAGAATCACCAGGCCCTCCAAAGCGTACCTAGTCTCGCAAAAAGCGGTAAGACCTGAAGACATGCGTTGCAGCTCTAAATAAACACGCAGGGGCTTTACAAAAAACCAACGGAGACCCTCAAGGCACATCGGGTCCATGAGACCATGAGACCTTTTTTTAACGTAACAAATCTTTAGCCGATGGCACTCTGCCTCTGCTAAAGACAAAAAAAAATATCGAGGCCCCGCTGTACTTAGTTTGGCTCCGATGCGAATTTGTGTGAACCCAAACGGAAATTTTGGGCCCAAGCGCGATTAAGAATCACGTGGGGATCAAGCGCGATAGCTCGGGTCCCGGAATAATGTTCCTGAATTCAACCGCGATGATTGGGGGCCCACCACCTCTCAGAAGGACGGGGGTCATTTTCCCCTTTTGCCTTCCCCTTCTTCTGGTACGCCGCTGCTCAGCACGTGTAAGTCAACAAACTCACACCACTGTTCATTGCTCATAAACATTGAGAAGCAGGATTATCTAAGCATTAGGATCGACATTGGTCAGATTAAGAGCGTCGGGAAATTGGTGGTGGTGGGGGGCGCGCGTCTACACCATCTCAAATGTTGAAGAGCAAACCGTGTGATTTTTCACCCCTTCAATTTTTTCTTTTGATTTAGTGTCTTCGTTTTCGAACATTGTGGGAGAAAAAGCAGGTCATAAATGATAAAAGACGTTCATTATTCGATTCCGCAAGGAAGCTTATGTCCTCAGATCCGCTTCGGTAGGAACGTAGTTGGTTGTGGCCATTTGTAACTTGCATGTTCAGAGCTCTCCGAAGCTGGATGGGTTACTTGAAGCTGAAGGGGCCCCTTGAAGCTGAAGTGCCCTGGTGCCCTGGTGCCCTGGTGCCCTGGTGCCCTGGAGTGCCCTGGTGCCCATGCATGCGCCTCTTTGAGTTCGTTGGAAGAGTCCCAGGAGTCTTCGAGGTTCGGCTGAGAACAAGAGGGGCTGGAACTGAAGGGATACATAGGGAGATATCTCCAGCTCTGAGAGCTGGAGAGGCCTATTGAAACTGGGGTGACTCATTGAAGCCGGAAGTACCAGGAAGCTCTGGTATTTGTTCTTATAATTCAATGGAGGAGTTTCGAGATTTTCCGAGATCCGTAGTCCGAGACCCGACGACCGCCCCGGCGTCCCCGACCTGGAGGTCGGGGACGCCGGGGCGGTCGTCGGGATCGGGGGCCGCGGTGGGCGGGTCAGTCAGGTGGGCGTCTGCTAGGTCTTTAGCCGGCGTCAGGTGTCAGCGGCCATCTCACCTAGCCTCACTCACTCAGTGGACGCCATGCATGGGCTTCCGCGTTGAAATTTGTAACAGAAGCTAACTGATGGAGAGGCCCTGGGCGCTGTTCGTCAATTAACCTAGCGAGCGTCTTTCTAACCAATCCGGCCCCGTCCTTGGATCTTGAGGAGAAACCAATTCTATATCTCACCTAAATCCTTTCCTTTCCTTGGGACTTACCGCCATTTGTCCCGAGTCTTGTCCTCCCTTTGGAGCTCCTTGGAATGCCAAAATCATCTATCCAAATTCCCTGCGTCCCAATCCAATCTATCCAATCCAAATTCCCTGCGACCTAAGCTTGCGGTTTGAACGGAAAATGATAGGTCTACACCTCCTGGTCATGTTTGACGTGACTACCTAATGCTGCGAGCCCAGCGCTTCTTTCAGATCATGCATGTATGTATGCATGTCGGTATGCATACATCGTCTCCTGTTGCGTCTCACGTGCCCATCATCGGGACCAACCGCCTTGTCTGCCGCACCTGACAGGGAAAGGTGCTGTATGATTCTCTGGGTCGCATCATTTCCGAGACGTACTTCGGCATCAAGACGGACGAAGAGGTGCAACGGCTGGTACTGGCAGCTGCGTTCGGCGACCCAGAGATGGATCCAGTGCACGCGCCGGCCATTGAGACGGTCAACTACAGCCACTTCCTAGACGTGAGCACTGAGCAGCCTGCGGCCGCCGCCTGCCGGACGGTGGCGGCACCACAGGCCGTGCTGCCACCAAGGCTATTTCATAAGGCTGCACCAAGGCTGCCACCACACGTGTCCCAGTGCGACAGTGTTGGCTAGGATAGCACGGCGTTCTCGTGACTAGCGTGACAAACGTGGCGGTACTGCTAGTAGTTAACACGGCGTTCATATCTGAATAATTACAAATTTTTCAAACAAAGCATCTGCAGTTCTTCTACGGGGTAGTGCCACATGATTTAGCACACTCCGTTAGAATTCGCCCTTTAGCGATAGTTTTATTTCCGGCGTTGCAGATATGACAGGCACAGACGCTCGTAAGTAGAATAGTTACGACGCTCAATGGATGGGTGGATAGTGCTATGGGGCATGTGTGGCCTAAGCCGCACACAATGTTGCTGAGATTTAGAATGGTGCTTATAGGCATTGACTGGAAACAATGGCATACACCGCCATTGACTGTGACTGCGGTCCTCTGCTAATGAATGTCTGCTTCTGGCAATGCCAACAGACAGGCCACAGTGACAAACAGTTCGGTGACACCTCGCTTCATAAATACTTCACAGATTCCGATGCGGAGTGGATCGTTGGGGCGGGTCGAGGTGAATGCAAAGTTTGCCCTAATCCTGATTTCCTGTCGCTTTAGCATGGAATGGGTGCTTCATCTAAGGGGTAGCGACCCGCGCTGGTTGAACCTTGCCAATAATTCGGACTTTATATGATTGACATGGTGTGACGTGACCTGATCTGACCTGACCCGTGGCCGCAGACGTGTTGTGATCTGACCTGACCTGTAGCTGCGGACGTGACCTAACCTGTAGCTGCGAACGTGTTGTGACGTGAACTGACCTGTAGCTGCGGACGTGTTGTGACGTGACCTGACCTGTCGCTGCAGACGTGACGTGACGTGACTGTATATGTGGCCACAGACGTGACGTGATGTCATCCGACCTGATCTGTGGCCGCAGACGTGTCGCGAGACGGACAGCGCCTTCCTGCAAGAGTTCTATCAGCAGGCAGACCGCGCTGGAGCTGCCTACGCCGACCAACTTCTGGAGATGCTGAGCGAAGAGGAGCTCATACAGCCAATTGCCATCAGCCAGGCAGTCAGCACTCTCACACCTGACGTCGGTGCGTATTGGTGTTTGTGCGCATGCTCATCTGGCCGTAGCGGAGGTACTGGTGTCCTTAATATCTTGTTGCGTCGTGCTGTTCTGCACGTAGTTGCAGAACATGACACCTAGAGGTGTCAACGGGCAGAGCTGTCCCGTTCGAGAAGCAATGAAATGATCACATGTGGCGTAGAGACGATTTACTCCCACGGAGCCAGCTTTTTGTCTCTTATACCGTTAAAAGTTGTTTCGTGCCAGCAATTCCGGTCCCCCCCCCCCATTCCAATCATCCTGACTGCACTTCTGTGTAGTCCGGGCTTGGTAAACGGTTACTGGATGGCAGCAGGGATGCTTAGCCATCCGAGAATAGTGTGGGAAGGTTGATATTTCCATGCAGCACCATGCAGCACATTGTGTCAGAAATAAGGACATTAACTCGGGAGGCCTGTTCCTGAACGCATGCTTCACAACGTGATATTTGGGCCCATAAGTAGAGTGGTGGTTTTGCAACACCGTATTTCCCGAAAAGCGAAATGACTGCTTCGCAGAACAATTTTTTTTGTCTGGTAAATGTAATGATTGTTCCTCGGAACTATATGTGTTCGCGTACGCAAGGTTGTTGTCCCGAAGGATTTTATCCGTGCGTATTATCAGGCATCCGTGTATCATGGCCGTGTGTTATGGGCAACAGTGGCGTACCGAATGGGGAATTAGAGCAGTTTCCCCATCCCCCTGAGCGGTTGGAGCGGTTGCGCCAGGCTCCATAAAAATCCCGCTGGGGCCCTCAAAAATCGCTCCGGGGCCCCTAGAAATCACATTGTGGGCTCCAAAAAGTGGCGCAGAGCCTCTGAAAATGACGCTGGGGCCACACAAATCGCACTGGAACCCCTGGCAACCACCTTGGGGGAGCCAAAAATCGTTCCGGATCCCTACAAATGGCACTGTGGTCCGGGGACCTTGAAAATATTACTTGGACCCAAAAATTCGGACCGGGACCCAGAAAAGTCGCGCCGGGGCCCGCAAAAATCACGCTGGGGCTTCAAAAGGTAGGGCCAGGGCCCCCAAAAGTCCTACCGAGGCCACTGAAAATTAAGCAGGGGGCCTCACAAGTTCGCACCTGGACCCCCAAAAAATCACGCTGGAAGCCCAAAAGATCAGGCCGGGGCCCCTGAAAAACGCGATGTGGCTTCAAAAAAGTCGGGCCGTGGTGGCAGATGTACGTACGCGCAAATGTACGTAAGAGCAAATGTGTGTATGGCATATACACCTAACCAAATGTGCTTAAACGCAAAGGCACGTATGCCTAAATATACGTACCAATGTACGTACTTTTGCACTTACGTACTTACGTACTTACGTACCAATGTACGGCTCATACGTACATTTGTTCTTGCATTCTTTTACGTTTAGGTGCTGTTGCGCTTACGTACTTTTGCGCTTACGTACATTTGCGCATGCGTACTTTTGCGCATACGTATGCTTGCGCATACGTACATTTGCGCTTACGTACATTTGCGTATACGTACTTTTGCGCATACGTACGTTTGCGCTTACGTACTTTTGCGCATATGTACATTTGTGCATACGCACTTTTGCGCTTGCGTACATTTGCGCATACGTACATTTGCGCTTACGCAAGCTTGTGCATACGTACTTTTGCGCTTACGTACATTTGCGCATACGTACATTTTCCATACGCACATTTGCGATTAAGTACATATGCCATATGTTAATCTGCGCTTACGTACAATTATCATACGTACATCTGCGCTTACGTACAATTGCCATACGTACATCTGCACTTACGTACATTTGCTTACGTACATTTGTCCGGTTACTGCAAATGTACGTGTGACATATGTACCTAACCAAGTGTACGTAAACCCAAAGGTACGTATGCGTAAGTGGACGTACATTTGCGCATACGTACAATTGCACATACGTACATTTGCACATACTTACATTTGTGCATACGTACTTTTGCGCTTACGTATATTTGCGCTTACGTACATTTGCGCTTACGTACATTTGCGCTTACGTACATTTGCGCTTACTTACATTTACGCTTACGTACTTTTGCGCATACGTACATTTGCGCTTACGTACATTTGCGCATACGTACTTTTGCGCATACGTACATTTACGCTTACGTACATTTGCGCATACGTACTTTTGCGCTTACGTATGTTTGCGCTTGCGTACTTTTCCGCATACGTACATTTGCGCTTACGTACATTTGCGCATACGTACTTTTGCGCATACGTACGTTTGCGCATACGTACATTTGCGCTTACGTACATTTGCGCATACGTACTTTTGCGCATACGTACGTTTGCGCTTACGTACTTTTGCGCATACATACATTTGTACATACGTACTTTTGCGCTTGCGTACATTTGCGCATACGTACATTTGCGCTTGCGTAAGCTTGTCCATACGTACTTTTGCGCTTACGTACATTTGCGCATACGTACATTTTCCATACGCACATTTGCGATTTAGTACATATGCCATATGTTAATCTGCGCTTACGTACAATTGTCATACGTACATCTGCGCTTATGGACAATTGCTATACGTACATCTGCACTTACGTACATTTGCTTACGTACATTTGCGTACGTACATTTGTCCGGTTACTGCAAATGTACGTATGACATATGTACCTAACCAAGTGTGCGTAAACCCAAAGGTACGTATGCGTAAGCGGACGTACATTTGCGCATACGTACAATTGCACATACGTACATTTGCGTATACTTACATTTGCGCATACGTACTTTTGCGCTTACGTATATTTGCGCTTACGTACATTTGCGCTTACGTACATTTGCGCTTACGTACTTTTGCTTTGCTTACGTGCATTTGCTTACGTACATCTGCCATACGTACATTTGTCCTTACGTACATTTGTCCTAGAATCACATTGGGCCTCTTGCGCAAGGTAATTAAGTTGGTCACCAATTATTGCATAAAAAAATGGGACCCCTCTGAAAAATAGTGGTCGAAATCCGGGGACTTTTTTTTTAATGTGGGTAGGTGGGCCCCCTCCAAATCCTTTTGCCCCCACCCACCCCTAGCGCCAATATTAGGTACGCCACTGATGGGTAACCAGCAAACAAGTACAAACGCCGAAGAAACAATGTTTTGCTTTGCTATGCCATAAAGTACAGCCTCATTAGCGTACAGGAAATCCATATTTCACGAGTAACGCATTGCACAAATTTGTTATATTTCCCGCACGCAGAACTAAGCCAAAAGACCTTCTTATCGCGTGCTGTAACAGCATCCAAAACGTAGCTGATTGGGCTTGGGTCACTGACCGGTAACGTGATAAGAGGGAACACGCCGGACCATTTTTCGCATAAATCCTACGCTCGTGATGCGAGAGAACGCGTCGGGCCGTTATTCGCATACATTATACGTTAATGGCATTCGTGACATTGGAATACAAAGCGTTGCATATTTCTTTCCAAACCTGAAAGCAAGGGAAAATGAGTGCACACCTTAGGAATTCCTGTTTTTCTTGATGGCTCCACTCGCCGGCCTATGTGCCTGTCTGAACGTGGGAACAGTACCAAACAGGCACAACGACTTATCAGCTTTGGGGAATATCCTAACATTTCTTGTTTGATCTAGTGTATTCTTTGTTGCTATGGTGGAAAAAAGATGGGGAAATCCGGCCCCCGGCCCCCTTGGCTGTGCCTCTGATTACACATACGCCAACCATGAAAACAATGTGAAAAATCCAACGCCCGCCCATAGCTTTGTCCAGGTACCGGAAAACATTAGCAGCAAGCATGAACTGCACCTCAGCACCACATGTTCCAACCCAATACACAGCAGGTCCAGGCAGTGGCGCACCGGAGGGGGGGCCCAGGGGGCCCGGGTCCCCCCCCCCCCCCATGAGACCAAAGTGCCCTTTTTGCCAAAAGTGCCATTTTGACCGAAAAGTGCCCTCTTGGCCGGAATGTCCCAAATTTAGCCAAAAAATCACCTGCCTTATCATAAGGCAGGTGATTTTCGGGCTAAATTTGGGAAATTCCGGCCAAAAAATCATTTTTTCTAGCAATTTTAAAACAAATTGCTTGCTACCTCCCCCCCCGGTCAACAAACCTTCCAGTGTGCCCCGGGCCGCAAAGTGCCCTTTGGAGCCGGTCAAGTGCCCTTCTGGAGCCGGCCAAGTGCCCTTTTCGGTCCGGGCCCCCCCATGGAAAAATCTTGGGTGCGCGCCTGGGTCCAGGTGTTGACAAATACAATTGATGCCGATATTCTTATGGGTCCACAAGCAGGCATGCGGGTGAAGGAGTTGTGTTCGTTGGTGTGTGGCATTTCGGTATTATTTGTAATGGCACGTGTTGCTCCCATGCTGAATTGTGCTTTACAATGCTAGCTTATGCTGATCCACGGCTGAGTGGTAAACATTCAGATGCCCTTCCTCAACCCTCCCCACAAAGTTTTCCCTGGGAAGATCGAGCAACATCGCCCACTACTCTGATTCAGCCTCGCTTTTTCCTCGACGAACGTTATGAACCCATGAACTAATTCAATCGCTTTCATTGTGAGTTGATCTCCGGTGTGTATAGACATAGAGTTAGAGTTGTGACCATCTAACTGTTTGGCAGCTGTAGCCGACGTGGAGCGAATGTCCCGCTGGGTGTGCCCGGAGGAAGGACAAGCCGTGCCCCTAAAGGTGTTTGTAGATCGCCTGAAGGGACTGCCTCTACCGCCCGAGAAGACTGCTGCCGGCGATGCTGGCACACCATGACACGTGATGAATTGCTGAAGAGAGTGACAGTATGCGAAGCCAAGACGCGCTCCGATCCCCGATTGCAACATTTCGCATGTGCACAAATCGCCTTCAGTATCAAATCCATTGTGCTCCGTGCTTGTACTGTTGCATCAACAAACTAATAGATGGTGTATGGTAGCAGTGCATTTATATGAGATGAGCAAACTTTCCCTCAACTTTATGCACAAGTGCATACGGTGTCGGCACTTGTGGCCCATGGTCGTGGCACCGTTGTCGTTTAGTGAACTTTTTCCTTGTAATATATTTCGGTCCCTTTCGTAGAACTCGTGTAGTTCACACATTTACCTAGGCCTACAGACGCACTATGCATAGCAGAGGTTCCATTTTTGGCACATTCGCAGGAAACTCCTGTTCACGTTTTTATCTCAGATTCCTCGCCGCAACGCGCTGCGCACGTGGCGAAACTGTCTCCGTGTGTCGGGCCTGGTGAACAGAGCACTGCTCCTGCGACACGAGGCGACACTGTGCCATCGGGGTGTGTCACCGTAGCGAATGGTCTGTTTAGCGGAAAATCATACCGGCCAATCCGATACCACAGGTGCCAGTCGGTAGGCGTTAATCCTGTCGAACGGCGCACATTCCCCAGTCATTGCCATCGTCTGGGTGGGAGCGGCCGACAAAGTCTGTCCAAACCTGACTAAAGGCCTCCTGGACTCGAAAGAGACGCATTAGTCCTCTGCGTCATCATGGTGGCGTGAATACAATTGATACTGCTCAACGAATTAAGCATGTCATGAACACTGCATTTGGTCCCACTCACAGGCATTGAGTTTTTTTATTTAGGAGGTTTCTCTACCTGTCCATAACAAAAGACTCGTTTTCTCGAAAGCATTAGATAGAACATAAACATTCATATGGTTTGGGTGCCACTAGTTGTGTACTGATGGGGGGGGCAACGGGGGAAATCCCCCTGATAGGTGGTGGCTTCCTGAGAATTGGGCCCAGCCAGGGTTAAAATCATGGTTTTTCGTTAGGTGTGAGATGTCAAAACGAGCACAGTAGGATGTCGAAATTTTCCATGAAATTATTGTCTTTTAAAATGCTTTTGATATATTTCAGACAGCAACTTGAGCGAATGTCGTACTTATGACTGTACCTCTATCATTGGTTTTGATATTCATAATTTAGGAAGAGCTATATTCTGAATAAGGAGAAAAATACCCTGCAATAAACTGGTTTTGTATGCCGTATCACATTGTCGGTAATCCCTTTACCTGGAATTGCGTTGCGAAATGTTCGTGTAGCACCATACCGTATCGAGAGCATGAGCATGGTACTTATGAACCAGATATTGTAAGAAAGGAGACGCAGACTTCATAAGCACGCATCAAGAAGCAGGATGTCGGTACTAATTGGAGAAGGATGTAGATTGAGTGCTCAGAAAGTAGTATATTCCACCCTATTTCACGAATAATTTATCACTGGCCCAGCCCCCAAAAAGAAAATCGCCCTGGGCTCCCCGAAATTCACGCCAGGGCACCCAAACTGGCCCAATTAAATACAGCAGCGCCCCGAAAACTCGCACCGGGCCCAAAAATTCGCACCGGGATAAAAAAAAAGCGTTTGGCTGCAAAATTTCCGTCTGGGACCCAAAAATTCGCGTCGGGGCCCAGCTGAATGCAGCGGGCCGATGAACTAGCGCCGGGCCCCAAAAAAATGATGGCCACGAACAAATGCGCTAGGGGTCAAACATTTCCGTTGGGGCCCCGAAACATTTGTGCTAGGAACCTCAAATAAATATCCAGGGGTCAAATGAATCTCCACAATCTCTATGACATCTTCCTTACAAGAGGCGCATCTAGCTGAAAACATAGGAGCGGGGTGCACTCCAGCATAATGAAAGGGTCCCTTTTCCTCTCAGAGGGGCGCCTATGGCTGACAAATTTGACGGGGCGGACTCAAACCTTGCCGAAGGGGCACCTTTTCCGGGCCGGAGGGGCGCCAATTTTCATGAGGGCACATGACCCCAGTGCCCTCCACCCTGTTTCCGCTCCTTACGCCTATGGATGTACGCACATTCGGTAAAGCCGGGGAAGGAGACAATCATCCCCATTGATGATTTCGTCTGGCTACGTGCCTGGCCCCCTGACCTAACAGCATGTAGGCGCCTTCCAAAGTTCGATACCACATTCCTTAGCGCAATCCCAGATCCGTCATTGAGTAGAATTCCGTTACTCCCTCCATACTTCGCTCGCCCCATGCCATTTTTCATTCATAGGAGCTGTGAGACTGCGCAAGATTGTCTTTGAGAATAAATGCACAATATTCATGAGCAAGTAATCTCAAATAGACTGCATTTCTTCATAGCCAATGGAAGTGTCCTTCAAATAAAGAATGATTTTTATATAAAAAACGATTCATTTTGGCGCTTGGCTTCCCAAAATCGTAATGTCCCACCATTACGATAACTTTATGAAGGAAAACTTTCATTCCGCTGTGACGTCTTGCTGCCAATACGCTTTGAAGGTGGACGTTTCTACAAAAGATACCTTTAATTTTGTTCTACCAGGAGGTGCTGTTTTCTTCCGAGGCCCTTAGCGTGCTGTTTTCCCCTGCAGCAATTATATTTAGATATCGCATACCTACCTACGTAGGTATCATGTGATTTAAAAGAGCAGGAACTTTTAAAGCCTGGTGTTCAGTCCGCCCGGCTGAGGTAAGATCCTACAGTCACTAGTAAAGTTTTTCAATACCTTTAGAATTTCAGGTGGTCCTAGGTACCTACATTTGCATGACCTTGTGATTTCGGTATTACTGTGCTTTAAGGTGGTAACAAGTCATAAAGTGATCAGACTTAATAAGAGCCACAGGGGCTCATCCAGGTTAAGTCTGTAAAGGGAAGATACCATAATCCTGGCAACAACAAAAAACACTTCACCCCAACCAACACCACATACCAATTCCAAAGTAGTGATCCAAAGAGTCCCTAATCCCTAATAATACATCCACCAACATCCCCCATGCTCATCAATGTCTATCTACCTTACCTTCAGTCCTATTCACTTGACCTCATGTAACACATGTGACTTGAGTGCCCTACCAATAATTTTCAGACCCCATCCAATCCTGCTTAAAGGGGCCTGTACAGTGCACACCTACTTAGCATAAATATCACCCCATCCACCACTGCATAGAACTCAAGTTTATGAAGGTGACTAAGATGATGGGACCACTTATTTTCTGTGCAAATGTTTTTTTTGTTTAATGTATGACAAATTTTATAACTTGAAAACCCTAAATTAAACTAACCTAATCAAATATAACTCATTTGTTTGCTTTATGGAGGCAAATGAGTGCAAATACTTTTCGTGTAAAGAAAGCATACGACCTTCAATATACCAGGAGGTGCTGAGTTGACATCAAAAGTCACGTTAAGGATTATACTTTATTACTCAACGTTTTGGCCAGGGGCCATCGTCAGGAGTGATATACAAATGTCAAGTTGAACAATTGAAAAAAAGCACACAAGAAAAAAAGCATGCAAAAGACACGTGGAATGCAGAAAAGCATCCTCAGTGGTGCAGACACTTAAGGGTAATCTTTACCTTTCGGCCGACACATACTGCCAAGGTTAGTGATTTGTAAAGAGGTGTATAGTGGGGAACAGTGACGTCACAGGAGTCAGGGAAGTGACATCACAGGAGTCTGGTGTCGGTAAAGATTACCACCTAACCTAGACTAAGATAATGTAGCATAATATACAAAATGTATCATAGCATAAGATAATCTAACCTAACCTAACCTAACCTAACCAGAAAACCAGAATCCTCTGAAGCACTTGTGACGTCATGACGTCACTTCCCTGACTCCTGTGACGTCACTGTTCCCCACTATACACCTCTTTACAAATCACTAACCTTGGCAGTATGTGTCGGCCGAAAGGTAAAGATTACCCACTTAAGAAACTCCAAACTAGAAACAAACTATGTCAAGATGAAACCTTGGAGACTATGAATCTGGGGTAGAGCCTTTCCTGTCTGCAGTTGATGAGGAAGATGATCCGTTCTTCCACACGTCCTAGCTTTTGATGCAAAATTGCAAATTGGGCCATTTCTTCTGTGAGGTCGCCACTGTTATAACATTGTTTAATACAATGAAGAATGGCTCTTAGATGCTCATGGGTTTTAGACATTGCATGTAAAGAAAGCATACGAATCTACCCCAGATTCATAGTCTCCAAGGTTTCATCTTGACATAGTTTGTTTCTGGTTTGGAGTTTCTTAAGTGTCTGCACCACTGAGGAGGCTTTTCTGCATTCCACGTGTCTTGCACGCTTTTTTCTCGCGTGCTTTTTTTCAATTGTTCAACTTGACATTTTTATATCACTCCTGACGATGGCCCCTGGCCGAAACGTTGAGTAATAAAGTATAATCCTTAACGTTACTTTTGATGTCAACTCAGCACCTCCTGGTATATTGAAGGTCGTATGCTTTCTTTACATGCAATGTCTAAAACCCAGGAGCATCTAAGAGCCATTCTTCATTGTATTAAGCAAATACTTTTGTTGTTAACACCTTAAAGCACACTAATAACAAGAAGTTTCCCAAAAAATTCAAAACATTTTGAAAAACAAATTGTATTTTTTCTTCAAAAGCAGCTAAGGTAAGGCTAGGCTTGGTTAGGTTTCTTTTTTAATTTTGAGAATTATCAGAAAATAAATTGCTCGACAATTTTTATAATTTTATTTTTTTGGAATTTTGTTTTCTCCAAAGGTAGGCTAGGCCAGGGGGGTGCACTCCAGCATTGTAGTCCAATAAAAAAGGGAGACGTTTGAGCCGACCAATCAGCGTTTGACGACCTCCGTCGGTCGTGACAATGGTAAACAAACACATTTTGTCTTTAGTGCTGCAAAACCGGTGACATTCACACAAATACCAAATGTGTTTCCCTGTCAGTGGCGACATTGTGATAAAGTAGTATTAATGATCAAGATTAAAGTAGCAAGAATGTCTTTGTAGAAAATTAGCACAAAAAAATGGAATAACATATGAATAATAGCTTCCACAAATTTTTCCCTACAGCCTTTACTATTGCCACGATCGGCGGAGGTTGTCAAACGCTGATTGGTCGGCTCAAGTTGATAGAATTGATGGTCCTCTCAAGCGTCTCCCTTTTTGGGAAGCGGAGCGTTCTACCTGGTGTTCTATAGCCTTGGGCTAGGCTAGATTGGGTTAGGTTTTGTTACATTTTTATTTTATTATTATTTGACATTTCTTTTCATGCTACTTTACCTAACTCAAAGCCTCTTTTTTGGCATTATTTTGCTCAAAACCTGAAAAGTAAGCATTTGCACCAAAAATAAGTGGTCCGATCGTCTTAGTCACCTCCATGAACATGCTATTTCAAATATTTTTTTTTTCAAAGAACATGCTATTTCACAGTCCTATTAATGAGTCCTAGCATTCTGATTGCCCTATTCCTAGCTGAGATACATTGTTTTTGTGCCTTAATATCATTTGACACCAACACATCTAAATATATTTCCTCTTCATTAAATCCAATTTCCTATCCAAATCAAAATCCATGTTGGGTATCCCTTAGAAGGTGGTGCCTATCTAGATGAGTGAATATTCTGTTTGAAAAGTTTTTTTTTCTGGTAAACAAGACAAGTTTTACACACATTTGTCTCCATAATGTCAATAAATTGGTTAGGTTAAAAATGTATATTGTTTTTTTTGTTTTTTGTTTTGTTTATGTTTAACCTAATTGTTTAAAATTTTGTTTTTCTTCACAAGCAGCTTAGGTTAGGTTGGGTTAGGTTTTTATTTTGAAAATTGTCAGATTATAAATTGCTAGAAAATTGTCTAAATTCATTTTTGGGATTTTTTATCCAAAGGGAGGTTAGGCTATCTTAGGTTAGTCTGCATTTTCAATTAATTTTTTAGCATTTCTTTTTATGCTATGTTACCTAACTCGGAGCACCTTTTTTTGGTGTTATTTTGTTCACAACCTGAAAAGTAAGCAGTAGCACAGAAAATGAGTGGTCTAATCATCTTAGTCATCTTCAAAAGCATTGTATCAGAGACAATTTCCAAGAATTCATAAAAACACCTTAAGGCACAAATGTACCATTTATGATTTACAGGTGGTGTTTTTGCACATCCTAATCCCCATAGGCACAACTGTTGAATATTGTAAAGCTAGGTGGTGCTCAACCACTTTGGTAAAATTATATAATATATAAATATATAGCAAGATCAAAAATGTTTACCTGGTGTTTTCTGATGTGGTTTGAATTAATCTCATGTTCATTTCTTTGGGAAATGACAACCTTTCAAGATATAAGCAGTTCAAGTTGAAGCACTGATATCCCATTAAGCAATTCACTGGTGAATTTGCAGTTTCAGGTAATTTCTAATTTCTTATAATTGCTTTTGTAAATGAAATGTTCATGAATGTACTTAATATGATGTGGCTGCTCATTTCCTTGGCAAATGCATGCTTTTCAGTTTGGATGCAAAATAACACCCCAAAAGGGGCTTGGAGTTGGGTAATATAGCATAAAAAGTAGCATTCAAAATAAAGAAGAAAACAGCAGCATAACAACCTAGCCTAATATTCCATGCAAGCAGAATCTGTTTTTATAAATGAAAAAAAATCAAACCATTTTTTTTCTTTTAACAAAATTACAATTTGAGGAAAAAAACAGCCTGAATTTTGCTATGTTTGCTGAAGGTTTGCAGAAATGAAATGTTTCCTGAAATGTTTGCTAACAAACTTCTTTTTTTCAAAGTCCAAGTTTGTTTTAACATTCTTCTATCCTACAACAAAACTAACTTCATCAAACCTAACCCCTTTGTATACTTCATGGAGGTAAAATGTGTGTAGAACTTGTCTTGTGGTTACAGTAAGCTGGAATAATAATCATTCACCAAGAAAAGAATACTAAATTAATTCAAATAGCATTCAAAAACACCAGAATTTCTAAACAATGCAAATACATGTTATTCCCTCTCGTCCATGCTCATCCCCAGCAAACCATGGGTTGAGCATGGGGCAGATTATGGGGTTTATGTTGGGTAGTAATGATGAATAATGTGGGGACGAGTGGTCTAGGGGTAAGATGCTTGTTTCACAATCGAAAGGTTGTGGGTTCGAGTCTCGCCTGTCGCTATTTTTCGCCCGCGACCAATCGGCGTGAGAGATTGGCGACGCTACATGACTCAACGGTCGACGTGTCGCAAAACCAATAACCAACCAATGATGAATAATGCAAGATTTCAGAATATAAATGACCTAACCTATCCTAAACTAACCCAGCCTAACCTAGTGATGTTGGATCCCCTAAAACCTACCAATGTTGGATTGTTTAAAGCCCACTGATGTCAGATTGCCTAAAGCCCACAGATGTTGGGTCAGATAATATTATTGTCACCAGAGGTGTTGGTATCATCCACTGTGTCAAAGCTAAATGGTGGCATTTGAAATAGTGAATATCTTTATTCCTGCTGGAAGTGTGTACTTTTCAGTTGGCAACAAAACTATTCAGCTGATAGCCGAACCTAGCACAGGCATCAAATTTGTTCTTTAAGGGGTTTTATAAATTCTTAGTAACTTCTTCCAAATGCAACATTTATCAACATGATTATGATGATGTGACATCTCTTTTTGTTTGGAAATGCTTACTTTTCAGTTGGGAGGCAAAATAATACCAAAAAGGAGGCTTTGAGTTGCATAATATAAGCATGAAAATACTGCTTAAGCATGTAACATAATCAAGATTAATCTGGTATTATTGTGCTTTAAGTTGTTCACAAGGCACATTTCACACATTTTACCTGCATAAATTAAGCAAAGGGGTTAGGCTTAGTTAAGAGTTTAAAGCTGGAAAATGTTGTGAAGAAATGAAGAACAAAATCCCACAGATTCTTATTTTTTATCTTGAAATACATGATAAACTAGGTTAAATTAGGTTCGGTTTGTCAAGTTTTTTAAATTTGGGAAATTATACAGGAAGATATTTTCCAATGTTCATTTTTTTCTATTTCAGGACAGGGGCAATTTTTTCTTAAAAGGGAGGTTAGGTTAGGTTAGGTTGTGCTGCACTTTTTCTTTCTTTTGAAGACATTTTTATCCTATATTGCCTAACTCCAAGTCCTTTTTGGCATTATTCAGCTTGCCAACTGAAAAGTAAGTATTTGCAGACAAAATATGTGTGGACGCATCATCTTAATCATGTTCATCAAATATATAAAGGAAAAATCCAAGAATCCATAAAACATCTTGGAGCACAGGTCTACCCATAACCTAGGCTAACTGAAAACCCCAAGTAAAAACTGGTTTGGTGGTAATGTGTTTCATGCACACTCATGGCACACCTGAAACATCATGGAGCATGTCAGACCATGCAACATGCAATACACCAATGCAACATATGCATGCAGCACATGCACCCATGTGATATGCACATTACACAGGCAACATATGCAGTGCAATGGCATACACATCAGCCATGCAGCATGCAATACCAAACGACATACTGATGTCCTATGCAACTAGTGATTTGCTCGCTGCTCAACAACGATCCTGGTCTTCTCCCATCGATGCAGGCGATGGACCATGCTGGTTTTGAACAGCACAATGTCACTGAGGTCCAGTTTTCGCATTGTTCCACTCTGATCCAGCCCTGGAGTACAATTATATTATTGAAGCTGTAGCCTGTCAACGAGAGATTGAATGTTAAAATTATAGTGGCCAAACATAAATCGTGATCTTGTTGGTGTAATAACTGGTGAATTAGGAAGCCTGGTACTCTTTTCTTGCAAGATGCAGAGTCGGTGATGGTGATAGTGGTGCTGGAAAGTTTTTAAGTGCTCCATCGCTTTGTTCTTGAGGAGTCTTGAGCGAAAAACGTTGGAGGCGTTAATCGCCACTCCCACCCTGCTCCCCCCCTCCACCACCCAGTTCATGCAGGCAATACCCACCAGCAGCAATGTTTCGTTGAGCCATGGTAGTCAATGAAACTGCTGCATGACCGACTCAGTTGATGGGTCCCTAAACTCCAGTCAATGAACCTGCTATATCACATGCAATTCCCGGACCTCTCGGCATTTCATGCTGTCTTTATTTTGGGTCTGATTATGTATGATCATGCTTTTATTATGCTTATCAATTAGCATTTAATTTTTGAGCCATACTGTAACCTCACACTATTCAGAATGTTTGTCATATTTTGTATTGGGACTTGGTGCTTTCCATGACAGGTTGACCAAATATTTTCAAATTTTACACCCACTAAATTTGTATTTGGACCAACATTTGTATACAGGGTAGTCTTATGCTCTGAACACGTCTGAGCAAGTTTTAGCCCGATCCGACTAACGGTTTCGGAGTTATAACCTCGGCAGTATTTTGAGGGCATTCACCAAGGGTGTCTTTGGGGTAGATTTGTCATCGATAATGAAGATGAAGTGTGACATATTATGCATCTTTGAGAGTAAAAATGATGAGAGAAAACATATATGTGATGAAATATCAACATTTCTCACGTTTGGCCTCACGACCCCATGACCTCGTGACCTTCTGTGACCTCTAGCCCAATGAAAGTGATATATTTAACAGCAGAAATACAACCGAGCATGATTTGGCTGACAAATAAAAAAAAACTCGTTTTTCTTTTAAGAATCCCATATAGGCGTCCATTCTTAATGTCTTTTTATCATTTTGAGATTTTGGAGCAGACGGATTTCGAGTAAACTTTCGCCCATTGGACAACTACGGAGGATCGAAAAATGAGATAAAAACGGGTGATATATAACTTTTGCTTGACCAAAAATATTGAAAACTTATTGATGCAAGTCTTATAGTTTGGCTTAATAAACTTCACAAAGTTCAAGGTCCCCCATTACCGATAGGTCATCCATAGGCTTATCTTCGTGTGAAGACCTAATTTTACTTCAGAATATCTGGTGGTTGCGACATCTGGACATTCGGAATATCTGGTGGTGATTGAAACATCTGGCCATGTTCAACCTTGCTGGCCTCACAAACAAGAAGTACAGTTATGCCTTCATTATACTTGTAGGCATCATTTACATGGACGTACAGTGGAATCCCTATCATAATGCAAACACATGTGTTTTTGTCACGGTATACATGGCCTATCCCCATTGGATAGTGGCTTTACGACGCACTCAGCAACTGAGGCCATATGGCGTCGCCTGCCTCTCACCAAGGCAGGAACGGCGTGCATCGCGGGGAATCGAACCCCGTACCTCTGGCGTGCCAGATGCTCAGCTTAACCGCTGAGCTACCGACGGCCCCGTAGCGTATCCCCAAAAAACATGAACATTTTCACAATCTTCCCATAGTTTCATTGTTCCCGTTTTGAGCACTCCCCACATATTGCACATTATTGCACATTACTGCACTGCATTAAGCAGTGTACAATAGAACAACGATGTGATAGAAAAGCGAAATAGCCGTCAGCTGATGAGAACTTGTTTTTCCGTCTTAAACATTTATAGCTTTCCAATGTAGCTCTTGTAGTTTCCTTAACAGGGGTTGTACATTTTATGATCACCATAGTGTCATAGCTTATTTGCGTGTATCAGCGTAATTTTTCTTCAGAACATCTGGAACTTACTTACAACATGTATTCAATGCCATCAAACATGACAACGATGCATTCTGACCATATTCGACCATGCTAGCTAGCATCACAACAAGAAGTACAATTGTGCTTTCTTCTTACCTGCAAAGCATCATTTACATGGACGTACAGTTGAACACCTATTGCAAACCACTATTTGCTGTCACGGTGCACGTACGCTGTGTCCGGAAACGTCATCCCCACAACCTTCATGTGACTTCATTATTAACGTTCTTGAGGCACTGCGCATGTGGACATTGCGCATGGGATACTGTACTGCACAATGATACATATGTTAGGTAAACGAAATCAGTTCAAACGGCATTATTTAGCTTTGAGAACCAATTCGGCACAAAACGGCGTTGATTTCGAAGTTCACCGGAACCGAATCTTGGGGTCGAACATGGAATCTGGGTTCGTGGGCACCTTAATAATTTTCAAAAGAATTATCGGAAATTCCGAAAATGGAATATTTGTAATTTTGTATTTTTACCCAATGTTTGAAATGAGACGTTCTCAGGACACTTTTCTGTCGTTTCTGGTGACTCCAACGCCTAGTAGGGCATCAAATCTTGTAATAAAAGCGGGTAAAATGACTTGAATTTCCTGGATGTTTTTTTTTTTTAGGGTTAGTAAATATCAATTGACAGATTATTTTATAATGGCATCTGAAAGAACTCGTCCTGACCCATCACGTTGGTCTCGGATATTTTTTGTTATGTAAAAGTTTTTTGATGAGTTAATTTTGAAATTGCATGTGCATTCAAAAAAATTGTGGGGCTTTCAATATGGCATATTTTAGTGACTTATGAACAGGTACAGATAGCCAGTAGCCAACGAAACATATTTTCTTGAATCAAAAATCAATTTTGAGTTCAAACATTTCTGCAAAGCGAATTTGATAATTTGTTGATTTTGGTATGTTTTATTCTTCTAAGCCTGCCAGAGTTATGAATTTTGGTTGCATCAAATTTTCCTTTTGTGTATCCTTTTTTATTCTTGATGCTGATTTTGAAGACAAATCTGGAAAAAAAATGGGAGACATTAAAGAAAAGAAGAAATATTTCGATAAATTTCAAATAGGAAATTTCACACACAAAACCACACCTGGTAGTGCGGGGATCGCTCACGTTTTCAATGAGGCTTACGATACTTCAGTAATATTTTTCTTTGTTATTCGCTGTATATGACGACGATAAGGATTGACAAAGTGACTATCACCATTGCTTGTAATGTTTATGCACGTATACAAATTCACCACGTCTTCTTTCCACCAGGCGTTTTCCAAAGCTGAGTCGTACACTGCTCCGGCTCTGCCAAGCCTGTTATTGTTTCCTTCCCCATGTCAACCCCTCTGTTGTCCGCCATCATCAACACCGGCGCTTTTATCTCCCTCGGAACCGCCACCAGTAGTATTGAGCTATGTACGGATATATGTACGGAGTATGGATGGTGTGGGAGAGAAGACATGCGCGAGACAAACACCTCGGCTTTTATTTGCCTTTAACACATAATCATCAGCAGTCCACAGAGACGCAATGCTTTTCCTTTAGCACAACATCGTAAACCTGCCTGACACTTGATCGCTGACGAAGTGATCCCCATATTTGTTATTAGTACCTACCTACCGCGCCAGATTTAATATGTAGGTAATAGAACCTGATTTAATAGGGTCGGGTTACGTTGTTTCCATTTTTGATGCTATTCAATGCATGTCAGCTGTTCCGAAGTACAGTTGCGTCGCTACGCGTAAATATACCAACGGGTGACCTATCAGTAATTGGTGACCTTGAAATTTGTGACTTTTTCAGGGAAGCTATAAGTCTACATTAAAAAGGTATGAATGTTTTTCTCATGAAAACGTTTTCCAATCATATGTCTGTATGTCATTGTTCTACCTAATGTAGTTTTCCAATGGAAGAAAGCTTCCACGAAATCTGTCCTACCCGTAAAACGCAAAATCGCAAAAAGTCATGAAGAGCAGACGGCCATATCTGACATTTATAAGAACGCATTTGTATTCTTTGTTTGGTCAGCGAAATCGTGCCCACTTTTATTTCCGCCGTTAAGTTTATCAAATTTGATGGGCTAGGGGTTACGAGAGGTCACGAGGTCATGGGATCACGAGGTCAAATGTAAGAAATTGTAATATTTTATTTCGGGAATGTTTCAACTGATCCTTCTTCTTCTGAAGAATATGTCATTTGCCACTCTTTCTGCTTCTTATTGATGAGATATCCATCATCAATCCAATCCATGTTATTTGACCTAAAAATATTGTCAGCTATATGACCTATGCAGTCGATGCACCCCTAAGCTGCAATGCCAGAGGCTATAGCTCAAAAACTGTTGGTCGAATCGGGCTGAAATTTGCACAGCCGTATTCAGTGTCAAGGACTAACATGTGAGCAAATTTTGGTCTCAATGAAAATGTATGGGGTGAAGTGCATTGGTCGATCTATCGTGGAACGTGCATTGCTTGTAGCATAGCCTCATGGAAGTGTTACGCACTACTCAAATGTTGTTGTAATGATACGAAGTTTGTGTTTGTTTGTAGGCTGTCCCTGCCACTTCCGGGGTGCACTCTGTTCATATCATTATTTCAAACAACAAAGTTCAATTTAGGCAGATAGAGTGAATCGGAACAGACAAGTTGTGTCGCAAAGCTGCAGCCAAGAAAACAAAATGAACGATTAAATGACAACAAACGAGCTATGATGTGCGCGGGCAAGGAATGTTCCGATATAGGGTTAGAGGTATGGGATTCCTTGAAATAACAATGTGAACAAAGTATTCAAACCAACGAAACAAAAGTGTCCCCCCCCCCCCACCAACAAAAAACGATCATTCCAAAAACAGACGAAGCGAACGGAGCCCCCAGCCGGTGACGGTCGACGGGATCGTCATCAACGGAGTCGCATGGGGGTCGACGCCAACACATCAGTGGCTACCCCTGTATGACCAACGCAGTCGATGCGCCCCTAAGCCCCCAAATCATTGGCAAAATCAGAGGGGAGGGGTAGTCGGCACGGTATAGATGTCATCCATGAGGCGCTGCCTCTTGTGAGACGACGTTAATTAACGAGTGTCGACCCCGTCTGGCATTAACACCGTCCGTCCGCCGACATGCCATTAGCCCAGAAGGCCACCAGTGTCGACCCTGTGTGGTTTTGATACCATCGTCAAAACCCACATGCCATTAGCTTAGAGGGCCACGAGTGTCGACCCCGCCTGGTATTGACACCGTCTGTCCGCCTACATGCCATTAGCTTAGAGGGCCACGAGTGTCGATACTTCGCATGCGTTGCATGGAGGCCTGTCCTCCCCTGTCAGTACCTATGCCCTGTCTGTCTACCTATGCCCTGTATGTACCTATACCCTGTTAGTAATTGTCCTCCCCTGTCAGTACCTATGCCCACTTGTTTATATTTTTGGGTGTATCTGTGTGTGTGTGGGTGTGGGTGTGCATTTGCATTTGCATTCAGCACGATTTTGTCTGCTATTTTGTCAGTTTGAGCTCGATGGTGCATGATACAATGAATGGCGTTTGTTTTCCTCTAGTCTTACAGTTTTCGTCATATTCAACAATGAGCGGGTGTGATGAACCTTAATGTTTTATGAAAACTATTGCAGATGCTATCTCAAGATACAGTTAGTATGAATGGGATAAATGATCACCAACGTAATAATGCATCTTATCATCAGCCCATTCATAATCCAAAGGATAGGCAACCACAGCCTCCAAAATACAAAGCATTCAAGCTGCTCTCGGACCCGTGCATCATCCAAGGCGCTGGAAAGATACACAGGTAGGTGTTATTGTTTTTTAGTTCGTTGCTCACCTAAGCATCTTCCGTTTCAGTCGTGAATTTAGTGAATGTATTGTAAATTCACTGTCTGGTCAGACTGGGCTGTGTGTGTGGTGACGCCAGTAGGCTGGCGCAATTGGACTCGCTTGGTTCATCGCACTCCCCCAATTGTGGTTCACTCGTGGCGGTTTTCCTGCTGTTTTATCAGAGCTGGCAAATGACACGCGACAGAAAATAGGCAAGTCACCGGGGTTAGCTCTCCAGCTATGAAAGGTTCAACACGGGAGGGCAGGAACCCAATGAAGCGAATGGAACTACAGAGACGTTGTCGCCGGGGTGATGAGTGTTGTCCACGAAGTGTATTTACCGGCTCCGATGACAACTGCTATGTGCTGACCGCACAAACATTTTATTATAATAACAAGTAAGTATTTGGTCAATGCCGGTGAAAGTTGGTTGAAGCGACTGATCTCGTAACACTCATGTACCCGGCTTGTCAGCCCGGTTGACACTGTTCTGCGCTGGCGCAGGTACGATGGCAAAGTGCCTAATGATGCCACGTACCCGACGGTGCAGGTGCGCGACCCTCGTCCTCCACTCACACGCATCTGGAGTCGCATGGAGGTGGCAGAGCTCTCCGTGCCCAAGTTCAAGGTGGGTGTGCCAACGCATCTTGAGAAGATTCTAGGGTATAATTGTACCCAGCATCATGATTCAACGAACTGCGCAGTGTTTTGTTGAGTTTATTAATTGCTTGTCCTGATTTTTACTTTATTAATTGATTAATTCACTATCATTTTACATGACATCATGTATGCTTCGTACGTTGGTGGCGATAATAGTGTCCTGACTCGTAAGCATGGGTCTTTATTGGTGAGTAGTATTCCAATGGTAGAATATGCCTAGCGCAAGAGGCTTGAAGTGTGTGCTGTATCGTTATGGGCCTGATTTGATGCGAACCTCATGCAGTACCGGAGTGGCAAAGTTTGTCAATTTTTTATAGGAAATGACACTCATCCGATAATAATTTTGCATTCTCTCCTTACCCTTTAATACATAATTTTAGATTCCCACCTATTTTTGTGTTGGAATATGGAAAAATAGCTGTATAAATGCACACACGAATGAGGAGAGTAGAGGTGTACTGAATATCAAACTTGCATTTTGTTCCCTTGGCAACTCTACTACGGAATACCATGGTGCTCTATCACATTCGGGAGCATGCCGTTTTCCTCCTGCCTCACCTAGAATATCCCACTCCCGCACTGTGCTTCAGGAGTACTTCTTCTCTGACATCCTGGCAAAGAGAAGCGTTGGGACCCTGTGTGATGTGAATGTTTGCATGCAAACGTTATGCGACGCGACGTACTAGTTCTACTGCCTACGATTTTATTAAATATATGTATGTCTTCGACTTTTCTCTGTATGCCTAATGTCGTTACCACGGTTGTTTTCAGATCGACGGAAACTTTGTTGGCACGCCGCCACCGCTGGAGGTGTCTATCACCAACATTAACGACAACATAGACAGAACGTTCCTCACTGAAATGGTGAGCTGGGTGCGACGTTTCCCCGCTCTGACTGCCACGTGCCTCCTGCTTGGACGCTGCTTCGGGGGGGGGGCAGTGGCGACCGGGCGGAGTCCTCTCTGTGTCAGCGGGAGGTGTGGCGACCGGGCCGAGTCCTCTGTGTGTCAGCTGGGGGGCATTGGCGGCCGGGTGGAGTCCTCTGTGTGTCAGCGGCAGACTTGTGCTCGACTCGAGTTGAATCGAGAATCGACTCATGAATCATTCGTTTTTTGATCAGTCGCGAGTTGAATCGATTCTTTTCCCCAAAACATATTTTGAGTCGCGAGTTGAATCACATCTTTCTTTTTAAAAAATGAGTTGAATCACGAGTCAATCATTCGAATCACAATGAGTCATTTGAGTCTTGTGACTCAAATGCAAGTTATGAACAAATGATATAAAGCATGTATCTTTGTGAATAGTATGCCATGACACAAAGTATGGAGTAAAAACACAGTATAATTATTCATGCTTAGCATTACAATTGTCAACTTATCAGCTGCCAGTGAGTAAAGAATGAGTGGTACTTAAGCTATTTACCAAAAACGGATAAAAATAACTACAAATAAGTATTAATGATAAGCTTGGTATTCACAATTGGTATCATGCATGTGTCAATCCTAGTGCCAGGAACACAACACAGAAATGGGATGTGATTGTGAAAAAGAATATAGAACCGAAACGGCCCTGCACTGCAACAGGCAGCTGCACTGAATACAATTGCGTTGGTTTGTGCGACAAATAACAAACCCGTGCGTGTGACAAATAACAAACCCAAGGCACCTTTCCTAGAAGGTAGATCGAAGTTTTCCTTCAAGCCCGCATGACGTCATTCGAAGTTTAAAAAAAAAAATATGGTATCAATTTGGTTGCAGAAGACTTTTCTCAAATCATACGCAATGGTCACTTTAATTTGCTTCCTAGCAAATATATTTGTCTCCCGCTCACCAGGTGAGTTATAATCTTGTCCCATTCTTTCCAGTGAGCATTTGTTTAGACCCATTTTATTCTCATGCATATACAAGGTTGGATTTGTGCATTGTAATCCAGCATGTGGAGAGGAATATTTTGTAGTCATCCAGTATGGAGGATATTTTTCTTCAAACCTTATGCATCGTAACTCAATTTGCACCCATTTCAGTGAATTTTGAGCACTTTTACTTGATCACAGCAGTTCGTTGTCAAAAGTTAATAACTTAGGAAATTCAACCTCCAGATGAGAAAACAGGAAATAATTTTCTGGAGAGGATAATGTTCGGGATCCCACAAATCTAGGATCAGCCGATTTTTCCAAACATGTACCTACCTACCTACATTGACATACAGCAGTTGTTGAAAACAGTTTTGTTTTCTAGGCCAGCTAGACCCAGGGCATGATGCATTCTTCATTGATGAATCTTGCATGGATTATTTATGATACATGCATAATTGAACATTTATGTACAACACCATTGTGATCTAGGAATGCCTTCCTGAAACTTGCAACTCGACTGAAACTCTCCTGCCACTGGGGAGAAGAAGCTATGGCGCACTTAGCCCCCCCCGGACTGTCCTTTCTTCCGCTCTTGAACGAGGGTGACAACTTGAACACGTAAAATGGACGGTAGAGGGAGCCTACCAATATCGGGAACAATCCCTTTATTTTGGAGGCGCTTGATGGTGAGCCTGCCGGAAATGGCACATTGTTAGGCAGGACGATTATTACTGGGTCATTTAGGATACCCTTTGCTGAAGCTAAAGAATAGGTCTTTCAATTAGAATACGTCAAAGTACCCTATATTGCCATAAAATATGCAAGATAGCTTAGAGAAAGTCGGTAAAATTGCGTGTAAACCAATGGTGAAGGGAAACCTTCAAGCCCGCTGCCAAACCAACTTCGTGGGGGCAACAAACCAACGCAATTTTATTCTGTGCGGATACCTATTGCAGTGCAGGACCTGGGTGCTATGTTGAAGTTAGGTGATGTGTGTCAGGTATATATGATCCAGGTTGTGCATCATGCTGATGTGGATTGAAGTATTATGCACTCATTGCTTTGCATAAGCATTGACAACCATTCATCTCGTTAATGTTTTTTGAGTCAATTACTTTATGCACATGCACATGCATGTATCTGTATATATCCTATATGCCAACCATTACAGTGCATGACGAATGATAAATAATGTGAGGTGAAAACAAAGTTATAGAAAAAATGATATATTCAACAGATGTTTCGATGTTAGAGCATCTTCGTTGGTGTCTAAATAAATACTAATTCCCTTCTTTAATTAGACACAGATGAAGATGCGTTGAGATCAAACTGTCTGTCGAATAAATTATTTTTGCTATAACTGTTTTCACCTCACATTATATATATATATATATATATATATATATATATATATATATATATATATATATATATATATATAAAATAATGTGTGGGCAGTGGACACTGAATCATATGGCTTATGAGTCTGATACCATTGAGTCGGACCTGAATCGATTCAAATTTATGTTTGAGTCGTGAGTCGAATCATGCTTTGTGAGCTCTGAGTCTGAATTGAGTCGAATCAAATAATTTTGACCTGCTCTGAATCATGAGTTGAATCGGATCTCAAGATCTATGAGTCAAATGTGAGTCGACTCAAAAAATTTGAGTCGAGCACAAGTCTGGTCAGCAGAGGGGGGGCAGTGGCAACTGGGCGGGGTCCTCTGTGTGTCAACGGGAGGTGTGGCGTAGTGGCGACCGGGCGGGGTCCTCTGTGTGTCTGCCGTGACGGCACCTGTCTAGGCTGGTGTGATCGAGCTCTTTGTGTCAGTGCGTCCTGTCGATGCTGTATTGAAGACGACGACATACCGACTAGTGTGAAAATCGTCCACAAAGGCGCGGTTATGCGTGCTGACACGGAAACGGCTTTGAGCGTTGATGTGCAAATGCTTTCTTTGGTGGAGGGATAACACTGAATACAAAATTGCTGGCTCGTCTGATTTCACAACTACATAAGGGTTCGAGGAGGATAAGCATTTTGCATGGTCTGTCTGTCTAGTATGCGTGATATTATTTTTATCCGAGGTCCCTGCATTGTTGAGTAATCCGGAGGTGGGATGCTGGTCTCCCAAGGAAAAAGTTTTGTGTTTGAATCCCACCCGTCCTGTTCGCCTTTTCTGCATCTTCTCGTGCTAGTATGGTGAACAAACAGTGGTGAAACCCAAATAGCATTACACTATTTTGATTATTTACAGGTACAAAAGTGCGGCGAGCTGGAAGACGTGATGATTTTCTATCACCCGCGGACCAACAAGCACATGGGCTTTGCCCAGGTGGTGTTTCGACATATTCAAGGCGCAAAAGCGTGTGTAGCGAAATTCAACAACACTTCGGTCATGGGCAACGTTTTGAGCGTTTTCCTCGATGCGTTTGGTGAGTTAATATGGCATGGTATTGTATAATGTGGTATAGGATAGTATAATGTGGTTGTGATACAGATCACCTGTCATTATCTATCTAAAGTGGACTTCTAAGCTCATGGTAGAACCCATGTATGGTGCTGACCGTGCAGGGTCCAATTGACTTCCCTGTATTTTCGATGTAATTTAATTTTGACACTTCTTGGAGGGAGTAGGAGAACATTATAGTATTCGGTCTTTTCCCAAACAGTGTAATGGCTCCCAGGAGGGTGGGAACCATGCTTCTAAAAATGAGCTGTTGCTGGATTTTTGTCATCCAGAACATTATTATCTCCAGAAAATTACCATCTCTTTTTTCTTACTTCATGGTCGAAGAGCGATGTTAAATAATGACTCGACTTTCTGCCTGCTGATTGCATGTCCAAAGCTCGTTGGAAAGTACAAGCACAATTTTTCATGTAACGAAAAATAAAATTATCCTTTGAATTGGATATCCCAAAAGTTTTTCTCTCCACATCCAGGATTATGTAATTGTAACTTCAACCCTGTTGGGAGCTCGTGGCGTGACACGGGAGGTTCTGTGCTGTGTCGTGGTGTGACACTTACGGGAGGTTCTGTGCTGTGTCGTGGTGCGACACTTGTGGGAGATGCTGTGCTGTGTCGTGGTGTGACACTTGCGATAGGTTCTGTGCTGTGTCGTGGTGCGACACTTGTGGGAGATGCTGTGCTGTGTCGTGGTGTGACACTTGCGATAGGTTCTGTGCTGTGTCGTGGTGCGACACTTGCGGGAGATACTGTGCTGTGTCGTGGTGTGACACTTGCGATAGGTGATGTGCTGTGTCGTGGTGCGACACTTGCGGGATATTAGGTGATGTGTCGTGGTGCGACACTTGCGGTAGATTATGTGCTGTGTCATGGTGCGACACTTGCGATAAATTATGTGCTGTGTCGTGGTGCGACACTTGTGGGGATGCTGTGCTGTGTCGTGGTGTGATACTTGCGGTAGGTTCTGTGCTGTGTCGTGATGCGACACTTGCGGTAGGTTCTGTGCTGTGTCGTGGTGCGACACTTGCGGGAGGTTCTGTGCTGTGTCGTGGTGTGACACTTGTGGGAGGTTCGGTGCTGTGTCGTGGTGTGACACTTGTGGGAGGTTCGGTGCTGTGTCGTGGTGTGACACTTGTGGGAGGTTCTGTGCTGTGTCGTGGTGTGCATGTGTGCCCAGTTTACTGCTTCATGGCTAATTGTGTGTGCGGCTGCCAGGTGCTCGCGTGCGTCAGATGTACGCCGACTCCTCGCTGGTGGAGCGGCCGATGCGACGCGAGGAGCGCGTGCCGCCGGCTCGCGAGGACCCGCTGGCCGTGTGGACGGACAGTGACAGGGCTGTCGGCGGCGGCGGCGGCGGCGAGCCGGAGCCCGCCGCGCCGCCGCCGCCGGCAGCCGACCAGCGACGCGTCTCTGAGCTGTCGATCGACTCGGCCTCGCAACCGGCGCCGCCTGCCGCCGCCGACTCAGACGATGAGCCCGCCGAGCGCATTGACCTGGACACGCGGATCGCACAGCTTCTGAATCGCAAGTCCAAGCACAGTCTGGCGCCGTCGTTCGCACAGCTGCTGGACAGCGGCGGCGAGGCGGCCGACAGCTATGGCTCGGAGAGCGACTCGGACGCGTCCGACGAGGCGCCACCGTCCGAGCCGCTCAGTGTCACGCCGTCGCCGTTCCTGTCGCGCGAGCGCTACCTGCGTAGCCACCAGCTGGTGGTGGAGCGGCTGGTCGAGCTGCGCGCGCTGCGACCTGGCCGACCGCGGCAGCGCAGCTCGTTGGAGGGGGTGCGTTCGTTCCAGGAGCTGCGTCGGCGGCTGGGCGTGCTGGATGTGGGCAGCGAGCGGCCGCGCCGACGCCGGAAGCGGCGGCAGCGCGAGGCTCCTCCCGAGCCGCCGCCACCGCCGCCGCCTCCGCCGCCTCCTCCTCTGCCGCTCAACGGCCACCCGGAGCCGCCGCCACCGCCCGACTACGAACCGCCGCCGCAGCCGCCCGCCTACCCACCACCGCTCGCCGACCAGCTGGCCTACCCGTGCTGGCGGCCGCCAGAGTGGAACTACCCGTTCCCGCCTCCGCCCAGTTACCAGATGTACGGCCCGCCAGTCGGCGCCGTCGATATGGAGCCGGCTTACGGCGGCGGCGCGCCACCGCCAGAGGAAGAGCAGCTCACTCCTGACCGGGTGGCGCAGTGAGTCCAAGACAGAAACAGCCACCGTTGGCATGGGTTCCATGTGGAATATTCCGCGGAGCTGTGCCCCAACTCCCAACATTGTCTTGGCCCCGCAGTATTTTCAAATTTAGCATGGAACCCTAGGTCCCCCTCCCTTCCAATTGTTTTTGGTCCTCCGATTTCCTCCATGCATTGAGCCTCGATCCTCATAAATCGACGCCCCTGCTTTCTGCTGAGGAGTTTGAACAGTGACAGCCACTGCTGTGCGCCGAACCGCCGCTGTTGTCCTTTTCGAGTTTTCTTGTCAAATGGAAACTGAGCATTGTAGAGAAGTTCGATGTGATGCTCACTTATGGCATCTGTATAATCGTATGAGTGTATGCTCTCCTAACCCTGCCCCGGTAGTGGTGGGCGGATTCCGCCCCCTGTGATTTTTTCCGACTGGTTCACTAACCCTTTGTGATTGAGCGTGAAACTCGGTGGCCTTCCCTACCTTTCTTTTTTCTACTTTGTGTGAGGAATTCGTAACTGCCACAATTTCCTACCTATATCAGAGGCGGCTTCAGGAGCGAATATTGGCAGGCACCGACGGCAGTTTTTTGCGAGAACTTCGGAACAGCACATGCATATGAATATTTTCACTGTTTTACTGCACACGCATGTGATTATACTTTGTAATTTAACTGTTCACGCTACCTTGTTTATCTACGGAAATACTTATTTTGAATCTAATTATATCAGGGGCGGATCCAGGGGAGGCAAACATGGGCAACAAGTCACGAGTTTTTTCAAAGCGGTATCATGTACCTTGTACTATGTAAGTCTAAGAGAGCCCTACCGTGTTAGATTAATCCGAATCAATCAACAATTATAGAAGACTCATTGGCATGTGACCTGTGTGTACCTCGCATACGCTTCGTGGGGCATCGCGATTTTATTACGAGCGGGAGCGAAGCTCTACGTGTTCATCCGGTATCGTGATGATGGATTGGTGTGCCTAAGGGCACGCCATCCACCTGAGTCATACGAAAATGAAGTTAATTCCTAGTGGCGTGGCCCGACCTGACCCGACCCGACCCGACCCGATCTGACTTGACTTAGCCGTCCGATTTTAGTCACCTTATTACGAGTTACGAGCAAGTATACGGTTCGAGAGTTACCCTTGCATGGTACAAAGGTTACCGTGTATGTGGTGCAAAAGTGATCGTGCATAACGTGCGAGAGTTCACCTGAGCGGCCCCGCCTGACCGGCCTAGCCGACCGTGAACGCTTTTGAAACGGTAACAACGTTCTTTGTTAGAATGTTTCACGTTCCACTGTCTCGCCCAGTATATGATGTGTTCTTTTAACGTCAATGTTTACCTTTTCTGAATAGTCTTCATGGAGTGTGCTTAATCTGTGCTCAAAGGCAGAAGTTTGCGGCGACTTGTCCGCTGGCGGACAACTTTGGACTCGTCAAGTGGTGTAATGCACCATTGATGCACCATCGATGCACCATCTCGACCATTTCGACGTACTATCTCCATGGTGTAATGCAACATTGCACGTTCTAATGTCCCACTCAAAGCCAGATCTGCTCATTTCATTTTAATATTTACCAACTTGTATCCAAATATTTCGCCTCAACTACTGTGTTCATAGAAAGGGATTTGCGCCAACATTGACGCGTACTGACAGCCAACCATGCATTATGGGCTCCCTCGCATGGGAGCCGCAGCCGGCCCTCACTACCCATCCTCGTAGCTCAGTGACATGGTGGCTGATTATTGTTCCTGAACCTTTTTTTTGTCCCATGGAAGGGTGAATTTATCATTTTTTTTGCTTTTGGTAGTGTACTTTGCCAGGTGTTTCGCATTCGAAGTCGCTCTGCATACATGCTTCAAGGGGACGAGTGGTCTAGGGGTAAGATGCTCGTCTCACAATCGAAAGGTTGTGGGTTCGAGTCTCACCTGTCGCTACTCTTCGCCCGCGACCAATCGGCGTGAGAGATTGGCGACGCTACATGACTCAACGGTCGACGTGTCGTAAAACCAATAACCAACCAGCATACATGCTTCAAGGTGCTTGGCTGTATAAACACTCACGGTAATGCGACTATGACTAATGTGCACAGAGATTCGACTGCGCTGCTCTTTTAGCATTTGTCCTCGTTCGTTCAGCTCCTTATAGGCATCTTATGTTTG